>CM067368.1:27349178-27432583 GCA_034401795.1 Chaetoderma sp. LZ-2023a
TTTATTCAGCAAAGGTTTGCGCAAATTTGATTCAGTTGAAATATTAAATATATAGGCGTGAAAGTTTATTTGTAAGACATCGTGATCGCTTTTTCCTAACGGGGCTAGATGAAATATGTCATTGACAATGTTTGTACTGTTTCCCAAAATGAGATCTAAGATATTTGATTTCTGGTTTATCCTGTGTCTTGTTGGTTTTAATACAAACTGGTGGAGAAAATTGTTTCTTATTGCGTTGGTAAAGTTGTCACTATCATGAGTGCATGAGAAACCAGAAGACCAGTTGATATCTGGGAGCTAAAATCTCCTGTAATAAAAATGTGGTCTGGTTTTAGTTTACTAGTGTCGTTTATTAGGGTCATGAGATTTAAATTATTGTCTCTATCACTGTTAGGACTCCTATAGATACATCCTACTAAAACATTTTCTTTATTCTGGGTAGTCCATGTACACCAAACTGACTCTTTGAAAGAATCGCCACTTATTGTCTCACAGGGTTGGGCTTGTAGTAGTTTGTGGCTGTAGATGGCAACTCCCCTAGCTGGGTTGTTATTAAGAAATAAATCATAGTTATCTAGTTGCAGTTCGCTTAATTTGATGCTTGTGCTGGGATCTTGGTATTTAGCCAATACTTCAGCGATACATATAACGGCTGGAGAGGTTTCATGGACTATTGCTTCGAGTTCATTTCTTTTATTCAGCAGATTATCTGCATTGGTGTAGATGCATATGTTTGTAGGTAGAGTTTTCTGAGCAGTGGATGTCTTCCCCGATAATATATATATATATATATATATATATATATATATATATATATATATATATATATATATATATATATATATATATATATATATATATATATATATATATATATATATATATATATATATATATATATATATATATATATATATATATATATATATATATATATATATATATACTATTACTCTTCCTTCCAATATTGTCTTCTTTTTGGATATTTTGATATATTTGTTTTGTGACGTTTAGTAGTAGCATTCCGTTTTGTGTATGTTTCATTTTTATTTATCCTGTTATACTCCAACAGTTCCGTTTCTGTAGACTGTGGCAGTTTATCTGAGGGTGAAAAGGGGTTTACTGAGGATGCATTTACTGTGTTTTGGGGTTTGCAGATGACTGGATTTTTTGTGAACTTTGATAATACTATGAGTTGGTCGAAGGCTGAGTGTTTATATTTGACTGGTAATTTACCTGATAGATCACAGGATTGTAAATCTAGCACCTCCATGTCCTTCTATTTCGAAAATCCTGTAACAGATAATAATTTATGTAGTCTTCGATGTTGCTGGATAAAAGATTAATTCCTGATTTGTTGGGGTGGACATTGTCCCAGATAACTCACGGTATACTTGGCCTTCTTCGCTGGCAAATAAATAAGAGCGGTTAAAATGAACTCACAGACCAGGTCATTTTCGTGTGGTTCGTTTGGGCGTGGAAGCAGGGGTGATACAAATACCTGTGTTTCAGGTGACAGGCGCTGGATCATCTGTGCCAGTGTTGTCTAGTCCTCTATCATTCTATCAGGACTCTTACAGCCAATATCATTAGTACCTATGTGTACTACAATTCCATCGTATCGTTCGTTCCCTACCGATTTCTCGATTTGGTAGGTTATTTCGCTTATACGCGGACCACTGCAAGACCTAATTTTGATGTCGGTATCATCGGATGACAGGTATCGCCCGCTCAGCTTTTGAAATGTTGAGCTTCCAATTAACAGTACATTAGTTTTGTGTAGTGTTGGAATGTCCACTGTGCTGTTGTGGTGAAGGCGTGTTGCTTGGGTGCCGTTGTTTGTGTGCAGCGGTGTGGTGTTTGTATAAACTGAGGCTTTGAGGGTTATCTGAATGTAGTTTACGTTTGCGTGCATTGTGACTGTTGTTTTCAATAATTGAGCAGCTCAGGTTAGTGTTATGTCTGTGACCATGTGATGTACCTGTGACTACCTCATTGTATTGTCGCTTACCTGGTAGAGCCTGGATTTCGTGAACTCGTCCCTGAGACTCACTTAATCTCAAGCAATTGTTTGCTTGTGGCCTGACTGGTTTGCGTGATACAGTGGGGGTGATTGTGATGGTTGCAGTTCTGATATTGTGTATTTCTGTTTGTCTGTAAGTGGTTGCTATTCGGGTGTTCACCTGACCTGTCTGATTGCAGCTCACGGACATGAGATTGCAGAACAGACTGTCCCTCTCTAATTTCATTGATCTGTTTAATTAGTGTGCTTAGTAGGACTGAGGTTTTATCACATTTGGCAGAGGCCGATGGTGTTGTGGATGTTATTTTACCTGTTGAAAACTTGTCTGTGTTGGTGTCGACAATCGGCCAATGGATGTTGCTCTGGCCACTTAACCCTGTTGAAGACTCGCCACATTCAGAGACCCGTAGGAATGAATCATTTTCTGCAGTTGGTTCTGCGTTATCTTAACCCTGTGATTTTGTGGATATATTAACCTCATACTCCACCTGCCGGTTATTCAGATGACATGGCAAAAAGTCCATGATATGTTTGGCGAGTTTGGTGTAGTCGTTGTGTGTTGATGTTAGTGTGTTAAGCACATATGGTGGTAGTAGGGTACAGGCATAGTGATACTATTTCGTACAGTCAAAACACTGTAGCATGTACTTAGTATTCTCCTCCATACAAATACATCTGGCATGCTTTGTGACTTGGTTACTTACCTCAACCCCAGGTGAGGGGCTGGGCTCCGTGTTCACAGTGGATCTTGTCACCTGGGCTGTTTGAACTGCTGATTGCTCTTTGTGGCCACTTGGAATTTGATTGCCCATAACTAGGTCAAGTGGACTTGGATTTGCTTGAATTTGGTGGTTTGGTAATTGGGCTGCCTGCATTGCTGAGTTGGCAGCACTTGCCTGCACTGCTAAGTTGTCATTTTTACCGCTGGGTGTCGGATAGGTCATAGTTGGATTAGCATTTGGGATCGGGATGTTCGTAGCTGTGATGGGTGGATTTTCTAGGAGTCGGTCAGGTTCAACTTTGTCAAACCTGATACTGTTACACTTCTTACATAACATATCATCACACTGTCTGTTTTCAACAGACATGCTCCTCCGATTGCAGTCACAGCAATATCCTGGCATGATGTGTGTTAGTTTCTTGAATAACATGAGAAAGTTATGTATTGTAAGTTATGTGAATGCTTTTTATTGTTGTCCTCTTAGTGTGTCACTTGTTTGTAATGTTGTGCGATATATATATGTGTAAGTGGGCCATCATTTTATAGGCATTGCCTTGGATGGACTGCCTGTAGTATCTGTTTAAATGTACATAAACCGTGAAATAAATAATATTGAACTTAAACTTGAACTTGAACTTGTTCCTTTAACCGTGTCAACAACACATGCCAAATAGGACGTAAAGCATGACAGATGTAAACAGCTGCTAAGACACAATCTGTTGAATATTTGGAAACGCGGTAGGCTTAGGGACTAACAGATTCCAACCAGATTATTCTCAAGGTCTGCACCATCTTAGCTCTACGGTTGCTCTGAAATTCAACAACTGACATTTCATGATTCATAGGAGTTACACGCCTGTGACGTCAGTCAGAAACGCATCTAAAGCAAATATTGGAAATACGTCACCAATTCCCCAATAATAGATTTTAATTTTCTATGAAGGAACCATATGTACAGTGTCAACATACTAATTGTTTTATGTGCGCACAAATGGCAATCTAGCCAGCTGTTGAGGTATACACATAGCATAATGGGGGAATCCGATCTGTCGATCAAGTATATAACGTCATAATCAATTACATCACATGCAGGCTGATGTTACAGTGATGGTGTAGTTCGGATCGACCGGTCAGGTACCGGTCGTACCAGCTAAGCTGGGTACGCGCCGCCCGTCCTGGATTCGTTCCCTGAACACGCCCACGCCCCCCTTGGTAGAGCCATAAGCGTATATGGGCCTATGAGGGAGATTGCGTTGCGAAAACGACTAAGTTCGTTAAAACGCACGATGCGCATGTGCACGTCGAGATGCTATTTTTGATGGAGCACGTAGTTTAAGGCAAGATAGGATGGCGCTTTTAGTGTACCGAGATGGTACCCTGTAATCTTTATGGATTGCCTGTTCCCGGTGAGTATGGCATTAATCACGACCAGAATTCAACGAGCTTTTTAAATCTGTTAAGAAATGGCTGAGTTATCCACGGAAAACCCTTCTTGATTATCTTCAGAATATTGCCTTGACGTCATAACCACGTGGACGCAGAACTTCTAGAATGGTCTAGAACATTCGACTGTGCTATTATTAGCTGCGCGCTGATTGGCTGTTGCTCGAACGATGATTGGTTGGAGCCTGCACCTGTGACGTCACGAAGAGTATAAAATGAGACGCGATCCAGAGATCGAGAGCATCCTCGGCCAGTGGCCAAACAGGTTGGATCTGTACCAGCTACTATCAGGGCAACAGACAATATGCGTATTACTTTGCTATGTGTCGGGTTTTTTCTCCCGTAGCTGGCAGTTGCCAACTCTGCCCGGTGCGTCTTCAGAGCTGGCTTACGTACCCAGCACCGTGAAGCTTTGTTTTGTATCTTCATTCGCATCGGGCAAACCCCGCATGTGATCGGGTTGTTTACAACTTCCATCCATGCCATCGGTGTACGGGAAGTTTCTTTACCACAGTAGTACTATGGTATCTTTTGCTGACTGCTCGTTAGACATCCTATTAGGCTTACAGTGCTGAGCGATGTGCCCCCGCCATGAGCGTTCTTGCGGGAATCTTGTTTGCGGAGAACAGCTTGCGGGAACCTACCTGCGGGAACTTTCCAGCTTCCTGAGACAGCATCAACGCACGTCAACTACCGAATGATGTATCAATTTCAGTAACACGGTAGCCTAACTTAAGAATAACTACTGAGTATTCAAGTAACTATACTTCACAGTTTAATTATTTCTCTATATGTACTGCCTTAATTCTATTGTATCCGTAAGAACGGCTAGTTATAATTTCTGTATTTGTTTATAGTTATTCTTATTTTCTGTAAGGTGTTTTAATAACCGCACCGTAATAGGTTCGTTAACCAGTACTAAATATATAACTCTGATCATTTAATGCTGTATTAATTGTTCTGGTTAGATTATGTACATATATGGCCAGTGGCCATCAGTTCATTTGTTTTGCTTATTTCTAGAAAATATAGGACTGCAGTGCACGTAGGAAACACTATACAGCAACACTTATATATGCAACACTTTCTCCCGCCACCAACAATTTTTCACTGAGGTCGCTGTCCTTGCTATAACTCTGTTTAGCCCGGCATGCTACCGACTAAACCTTTTCTATTCATCTCGATAGGATAGGTTCAAAATGATTAGAGACAGTTTCTTCGTTAAGAAATCTGTAGTATATTCTTCTCTTCCGGCAGTGCGATAATCTAGCCCCGCACTCGGGTAAGACTCATAACTCCAAGACTTTGTATCTCTTCATGCTCCACTCAGCCTTGTGGCTTCTTAATTGTTTGGATGTCCCTATCCACACCATGGGGTGATCCGACTCTGGGAAACTATTGGTGTTTCCGAGCGGTGATGGCTGGGGTGTGGTATCACATACATTCCCCTTGTATCTTGGGATACTTAGTAGTTAGCACTTTTGCCAATGTAGGAAAGCACTGCGAAAACATATATTAATTATTATTTTATTCGCTGAACAATCCTCCCGCACCGCAGTGCAAAACAGGGCAACTTGTATAGAAATCTAATGACAGGTTAAACGATTGGTTCCATAGGACCCGGTGACGGGCGAGATGCGTATCCCCACCGAATTCCATAAGAATGTCTGGGCATGATATTTAGATCTGCCACGGCCTTGCGGGAAGGACATTTACGGTGGGTATTCGTCTCTCTCACCCCCCACCATAACGATAGAACAATTGTCTAATAATGCTTTCGTGAAAAGTAACCAATGTCCTGTAACGTTTTATGTGGTTACGGAGCGGGATGTCCGGATTCTTATCCAGTTCGGAGATCTTACTAAGTAACATGTATGAGCGCTGTCTTCAGTATTGATGTCTTAGCGCATCTGTTCTCAATGACAGCCATGTCTAATAGCTAGGTAGATACCAGCCATTTGCGGCCAAAAATAGTACTTGTTTTAAAAACAACAAAAGCTAATTAAGCAAAGCAGAAGGCCCGCATAAATAAAGCGCCAACTACTAATTCAGCATACTAGGAATCACATAAGACGGTGACGAGGGAATCCATCGGGAATCGCTCGTCCCGTCTTCACGTAAAACAGCACGCATCCCTATAGTCATAATCTCACTAGGTATGGTCTTTTCTTTCTCAAGCATTTTTGGTTGAAATATTAGAGTAGGCCCATTTTTGCCTACTACTCTTCCCCCGCTTTAAGCAGTCGCGACACCTTCCAAAGACGGAGGCCCGTGCGAGGCACTTGCCTCTCGCAAGGATTTAGCGATGACGGTCCACGCGAAGATAATACCCCTCACCCAAACTAGCACTAGGAGTAGTGCCCGCGTGAGGCACATAACTTTTCGTCCGACGTAATCTTCTTCCTTTCAGCTTAAAGGTATAATAACTTATATTATGTTAATTAGTTACGTCTCGTGTACGGGAGCCTCCCTTGCGGGGATACATCTGCGGACTTACGACTCTGTGTGGTACGTCCGGGAGCCCCATGTTTAAAAGTTCATCTACCTGTCTCTATGTCTCGTATTTTCATATGCTCTTATCTTAGTTTTATCTAACATATTTATAATTGTTTAGGTAAAATCATTGTATAGACTTATATTTTTAGGTCACCAAAATCAAATCTTGTAAGTCCATAGATCACGAAATTGCTATGGACAGGCATACTGCTGACACAAATTCTTGGGATGAGACTGTTGTATTTAATATTCGCGACGATGGTCGCGCGGCCCCACTGGAACGATTGAGTTCCACCGGCCTTAGGAGCCGGTTTTTGTTACCGGCAGGGCAGTCTCGTACAAGGTCCGTCACCCTGAGACCGGATGCTAACCAGCGTCATCATTAGTCGTGCATTTGCGGCGTGGCGAGTCGACATGATACACCGGAACGGCCCGACACTACCCGGCGAGCTACAATAATCGACAGATATACTCCGTCATGATGCTGGAATAGTCTGTCAAGTGTACGTCTTGTATGTTTTGATGGATTTACTATTTAATCAATATGCTGTTGAAAATTTTGAAACTAATT
Organism: Chaetoderma sp. LZ-2023a; assembly: GCA_034401795.1. Classification (NCBI taxonomy): domain Eukaryota; kingdom Metazoa; phylum Mollusca; class Caudofoveata; order Chaetodermatida; family Chaetodermatidae; genus Chaetoderma; species Chaetoderma sp. LZ-2023a. Next base: position 27,356,433 of record CM067368.1, read on the forward strand.
TGACTGTGCGTTGTTGCTGCCATAGGCAGCGATAGCGCGAAGTCAAATTAGTCTTAAAATATTCAACAGCGTACATGTACAGTTACTTTGATTTTGGGATTCTGGGAAGTCGGGGTTCGATCGATCTCAATACAGGCAAAGCGTGAGCCAGGCTTAGCTAGAAATTAATGGGCAGGGCATAACTGAACGATCCATTACCCCTGAATACGTCTCTCACCTCGAAAGTACGGTATGTAGTACAATGCAATCTGGCATTACATACAGGTGGTCTCTTAACACAGGTGACTTTATAACAGATATGCATTCTGGAGCTAAAGAGTGGTGGTTCATTAAGCCATTTCAAGTATTCTTTTCTTCACTTGGTCTGCAAATGGACATTTCTCAAGACCACAACAGACGCCGTTTTGGCCTTGTTGGGTATTCACGGTTTCAAAGGAAATCTCACCTTATCTTATACTAACCATTCAGGTGATTTTTGCGACCCATAATCCACACCTGTCATTTTAGCTTATTATCATGCCGACAACGACAGATATTAGTAGCTAAATGAATGTCATGATTTACTTTTCAGCTAATCAGAAAAAACTTAGCGTGTCTGCATTGGTATAAACGCTAAGTCACGAGTATGCTGTTGAATATTTTGAAACTAATTTGACTGGAAGTTGTGGCTGTGTTACATGACATCACACACTATCGCTTGAGGAGACAAAATGGTGGCGATCACCTTTCAACATTTACGCGATATTACAAAGCAGATAATTGTGATATAGATAAGGGAATGTGACGGGATATGAATGATATGGAATCCATAACCCATACTCTACCGGTGCAATACAACATTTGATATGAGATTAGCATCCCTTTAATTAATCGCAGTAACGCGATCTAGAAATAACACACATTCACTCATTATTTTTTATCTGAAGATTCATACAACTATGCCTGTATGGCCGTGTACTATGCGCATGAATACGGATATAGACATAGCCTACGCAGACATAGCCTACGCATATCATTCTGCTAATGATGTACACCTTTGGCATTTATTCTCATCCTGGGTACTCATAACAATAGCCTCTACAATGGAGGATTCCACATTTAGCTATGGCCTGCCCATCTTTATCTAAGCTCCACCAACGCTTTGTATTGCGATCGATCGATCGATCCCTGTACTCCCTGACTATATCAATTTCCAGTCAACTATATAGGTAAACTGTTGAACATTTTGAAACTAATTTGACTTGGTGCTGTTGCTGCCTAGCAACAGTGCCCAGTCAAATTAGTTTCAAAATATTCAACAACATATTTATTAAATAATAAAGACATTCAATGCCTACAATAACGCTTGGTCCGTCATCAATTAAGCGTTCGTGATGGACGTAGCTACGCCATTCATGACGTAATTGGTTATGACGTCACCACACACGTCACGTGGCTGATTATGACATCACATGATTGACTGAGAAGCTGGAATCCTCCATTCATACGGAGGTTAATAACATATTCTCACACCGCTGACGTTGGTGGACACGTGATTACTCTAGCGCAGGTTCTCTTTGTTTCAGCCATGCTATACGATAGGATATTATACGGGACCGGTTATGACGTAATAGTTAGATTCATAGCATTGATGCTGACATTAATAAATGAATAAATGACATTATTATCCTGGTAATGATGCAGCGTATGATTAAATATTAACCCTTTAACACAGACGTACCAGAAATGACAACTTCTTTGTGATATTATGGATATTCTGTTGAATATTTGGAACTCATTTGACTGGGAACTGTTGCTGCATATGGCAGCAACAGCACCCGGTCAAATTCGTTTCAAAATATTCAACGGATTCCCTGCATATCTGGTCCTGAAATTGAGATAGCAATATTTTGAGGACTATAATGTTAATTACATATTCGGTGGAATAGTGTGCGTTAAACATTGTCACCGTCTCTGTCCAGGTCATGAGTGCAGTTATGCATATAACTGAATGCACTCGAGGGTAATGAGGACTCAACCTTTGCGCTCTGTATTGACGGTACGTACCTAGTGACCCCCGTCACCTATATAGTTAATCCTTCGACCTCAAACTAAACTTAATCACACAGTGTCATAATATGAAGGCGTGTGTTAAATCTGACAATTCTACTTTCTTGAATTCCTGAAATCCTTTAGGTTCATTTTCAGTTTTTCTTATCCCAAATGGAGTAATCCAGTTTTAGGTATGCCACATTCATCTCTAGCTAAGCTCCACCCACGCTTTGGCCGTATTTGGACAAATCGATCTCTGCACTTCCTGAATCTCAATTTCTAGAAAACTATATATACAGGTAAGCTGTTGAATATTTTGAATCTAATTGGACTGGGTGCTGTTGGTGCCTATGGCTGCCCAGTCAAATTAGTTTGAGAATATTCAACAATGTTTATTAAATAGTAAAATCATACAATTCATACAACCCGGCGCACTATTAAGCGTTTAAGGCGGACTAAATCGCGTCATTCATGGCGTAATTTATTATGACGTCAGCCTACATGTGACGTAGTGGATTGGGACGTCATATGATTGACTGATAAACTGGATTCGTGAATTACGTTTTTAGGTATGACCGCAGAATACCCCAAAAAGGTGATGTTATGGCGCCCTTCGCGTGTTTGATATATCTGTTGGCGCCTAATAGCTCCCTACTGGAGAACTCTACTACGTTCTGAGCAAGCGTATGCCTATTCTCAAGCATTCGAAAAATGTATCCAAACATTGACGTGGTTGTTGCGCTACACTCGCAGGCTTGTAATGTGCTGGGTTTGAGATTATATTATACTGCGTGGTCAGTGGTGATTTGTGATGGCTGCCAAGTGCTTGCGATGGCACGCATCGTGTCTGTTCACTATGGCCATGGGAGGCATAACGTTCTTGAGTAACATGTAATATTGTGTAGGTATTTCAGGGCTTGAAGGGTTCTCGAACATCTGCTCATTAGCTATATGAAACAATAGCTGCTTATTCTGAGAACACATCGTCATGCCATTCTGAGGATGTACGGGTAGTGAGTGTCTCGTGGCTACGTCATTGTGAGCGAAGATTTGAACATCTGTTGCAACTTCTAAAGCCAGTGACATAAGCTGTTGACCAATAGACCATCTATATTAGCTCTTTAAACCTTGAAATGTCAGCGAGTTATTTTCAAGACAACAACCTTGGAAGACTGGTGAATATTGTGAAACTAATCTGGCGAGATCTTGATACCGCTACACGTATCAACAATTCTCAATCAAATTAGTTTTAAAATATTCAAAACATATTCCCTACATCATAAACAATCTTTATTCTTCTGTAATTAATTTCTCATATTTTATTGATTGACATCGGTGCCAGCAAAGATCTGAATAGTTGTTTTGTTTTCACAATGAACCTCGTGCTCCATAACTGTATACCATCATCTTCGGCAAACTGATACCATCATATTCACGAAACATTGATGGCGTCTACTGCTACCAATTCGTGAATGGAGACAGCCTTATGTTATTATATTGTGCAGGACGCCGACACCGACGCCACTGCCGTCGTCGACGACGCGATTTAATCTCTATTTAGATTTGCCTAAATAATCCCACTCCTAATCTACTAAGAAGAACTGGTCTAGAAGGTTGTTCACCTCACCTAGAATTGATTTAGTCATTTTCAAGAATCCCATCCCTTACGCTGTTTTAACCTAATTACCCCGCATCCACGCACCAAATAGGCGATACAAGTCTTCGGTGAGAGACCGGCAAGACTGTATCCTAAGCTTTAGACAATTACACATTCACACCTAGGCGAACACTTCCTGTAGCCTGATCAGTTTTTCTCAAACTGGGTTATTATAGATTTATTGATATTCTAACACTACACAAAAGCACCATTACTCACAAAGTGATTGTGACATTTAAAATCATAGCGAAACATAAACTGTAATTAATAATTGAACTGATAACTACAAGCTCTAAAGAGATTGATTCTTTAGAAAACAATCGCCACCATCTTGGCTATTCTTGCTGCAAAGATACACACGTAGGTGACCAACTTAATCTGTGAAAAGAAGACACCAGTTCATTTCAATAATGATCGGTGATGTCTATTGTGTGTCTTTTGAGTCAACAACAACAACAACAACAACAACAACAACAACAACAACAACAACAACAACAACACCACCACCACCACCACCACCAACAACAACAACAATAACAATAACAACAACGGCAATAACATCATCATCATCATCATCATCAACAACAACAACAACAACAACAACAACAACCACAACCACAACCACAACCACCAACAACTAACAACCAACAACAACAACAACAACATCAACAACAGATGAAGCAACAACATAACAACAACAGCAGCAGCAGAAATAGCAGCAGCAGCAGCAACGACGACGACGACGACGACGACGACAACAACAACAACAACAACAACAACAACAACGACGACGACGACGACAACAACGGCAACAACAACTACCCCCAACCCCCACCACCACCACCACTACCACCAACACCAACAGTAGCAGCAGCAGCAGCAGCAGCATCAGCAAAAACAACACCAACAACAACAACAACAACAGCAGCAGTAGCAACAACAACAACAACAGCAGCAGCATTCGATTTTCATAACCACTCATGATGGCGATGGATTATATTTTAAAGCTGCCATTGCCTAAGCATTGAGGCGATTGTTCTACATTTTAGAATATTTTTCTCTTCTTCTCTCGCTATAACCCGGTATGCCAGGCTATGCATAAATCACCGTCAACGTCAATATCAGATGGAGATAGAGTGTTTGACTAGAAATTGAATATCCACAGAGCATTAACACTGGCATTGATGTGGCATACTAAAAACATGGTAGCTAGAGCATGTTCAATCGGCGAACTATTGCTAACTATATTTGACTGTTTGACAGTCGAACACAACATTTCCGGACAACGTTCGGAAATGTTGGGTTCGACTGGCAAAAAGTCGACTATAGTTAGCTATAGGTCGAGAGTTGAACTTACTCGGAGATACTGGTATTGATGAATTATGAGGAGGCAGAAAATCATATGGAAATGGGTCAGTGCGTCGGTCCTTAGTTTACCGTCCTTCATGCTTTAGGACAAATTCTAATTATCTTCCCGTATTCTTTGGCCAGTGTCCTCTAGTGAGAAAATCTATAAATCCATAGCAACCCTGATAATGAGGCCAAGGATATCTATCGAGAGTTGTCATGTCCTATTAGCTACATTAGATAATTCTAGGCATATCATATATGTATAACAATATCTTTGCAAAAACGTGTGAACCGTTCATTTTTTTAACAATGACGGCTGCCACTTTGAGACCACACGCTTTTGAACCCAAATGTAACAAACTGACCGCATTAGTGAACAGGTTCCACTGGGTGGGTGCACAAGATTCCCCATAAACTACCTAACATTCGATCCGATCTGTTACTCAAATACCTGATGTCATAATAAAAATGTGTCACTTTTTATATGACGTTACAATCATACAACGTAAGCAGGCAACTGCCCTAGTAATCCGCTTGGTGTCCGGCACTGGTTGTTCAAGATCTCCCCTAAGCTAGGCAAGAACCGACCCTATGTAACCCAATTATCTGATGTCATAATAGAAATGCGTCAGCTGTCGGCTAACGTTATAGTGTAACGTTATAATGTGGTCTTCTTAAAGATTTCCCTTAAACCAACTAAGAACTGACCCTATGTTACCCAAGTATCTGATGTCATAATAGAAATGCGTTAGCTGTCAGCTAACGTTATAGTGTAACGTTATAATGTGGTCCTCTTAAAGATTTCTCTTAAACCAAAACTGTTACCCAAGTATCTGATGTCATAAAAAATACGTCACATTTTAGCCGACGCCAAAATCACATAATGCAAACAACCACCTGCCTTAACAACCAGTTTGTTGCACCCACACTGTGGCTATCCAAGAAACAATAACAAGAAACCTAATTGTAGAAAAACTATAGAGTAACACGATGAGAGGCTGTTTTGTAGATTTAACACAGCAATGAATGGTTCGGTTATCGAGCAAGTCACTCCGGTGGTGAATACCCAAAATAGTCTCTGTCGCGATATGAATGAATATAACTGTCTATTGTTGAAAATAAGGTTGTTCTGTATTTTAGTTTTAAAAATGACTACCTTATGTACAGCAATAACCCATTTCTAAGAACACCAATCTGACATTTTTTATAATCAGTTATTATATATTTATTATAATCTAAATCCTGATGACCCCCACAATATGACCACTATAATTTTAGTACTTTGTTATTGAGATGGCGGTACAATAACAGTAATAATTTTGTCATTACTAATTATGAAGTACGTGTAAATAATAACTGTAGCTTTCATAATAATTCTAAGTTACTACTACTACTACTACTACTACTACTACTACTACTACTACTACTACTACTACTACTACTACTACTACTACTACTACTACTACTACTACTACTACTACTACTACGACTACTGCTGCTGCTGCTGCTGCTGCTACTGCTAGTGCTATTGATGCTGCTGCTGCTGCTGCTACTACTACTACTACTACTACTACTACTACTACTACCACTACTACTACTACTACTACTACTACTACTACTACTACTACTACTACTACTACTACTACTACTACTACTACTACTACTACCACCACTACTACTACTACTACTACTACTACTACTACTACTACTGCTGCTACTACCGAAAGCACAAACAGTGGTTATATAACTAGATAAATACCAAAATATGTAATTATGAATTGATATATAATGTCTGATCGCCATAACATTTATAATTTCTGTAAATTCATATTCCCCATATGCCATTATGTGGCCTGGGGGTGTAAATAAAATAATCTGGAAAAAAATAATCTGAGACCTGAATTCATAGAATCCTAATCGCAAGCTAATTGGTACGCGGTTGAATATTTTTCAAAGTAATTCTAATGGAACATGTTGCTTCCTTAGGCATCATAATCTCTCAGTCAGAGTAATTTAAATACATTTTTAGAGAATTTTCAAATTCAGTCTTTCGGATTCAGAAGATTAACTGTTGGCCTAATATAATCTTTTGTATTGAACATAATTTTTTATTATAATATGTTAATATCTTGATTGTAGATTACTGTTCTATTGTTGAACGATTCTACGCATTTTAAGTCGGAGATGTTAACCCTTTTAAATGTCAATCAGGCCAAAACCAGCCTCGGTTTGACGTAATGTCCATTTACAGGCCAAAAGAACAATATTGTTATTGAAAATTTAGCAATGGAATGACTGGCTCGATAACCGAGCCAGTCATTCCAGTGGTAAATTTTCAAAAATACTTTTCTCTTGACCTATAAATGGAGAACCACTAAGGGAAACTGTCAATTTTGACCAATCTTTGCGCTTAAATGGTTAATCAATTATATATGACAGAATCAGAATCTACGTGGGTAGGAGTTAAACGGCACACAGTTGTTCGCGTGTCGTCGCCACGCACGCTATTCACTCACGCGCTATAACTTGATGTCAATATGAGCCCCGCTCTTCAATCTAGCAGCTCCCGTTCAGATCCCAGAGAAAGCCTTTGTGCTTGTGATCGTCCAATATTTCAAATTAATTCCTGCTTCCGCTATAGTATATAGGCACTTAGATGGCATTACGAAATTCACCGGTCATGAGTCTCATCCACTCCACAAATAGGTCTGATCGTGGGTGAATAATTCATTACTCTCAAGTAGTTGGGATGGATGCTTTTGGATTTGTCGATATATTGGGATATATTGAGGGATCTGATATGTTACACAAGTATCTGACTTCATAATAATGACGTCAAATGTAGGTTGACGTCATAATACATTGTGACGTATCTAGCTCCGGCATGCGTATTGAGATGTATGTCAAGTTTCCGGATAGTATGTCTCTGATGGATTTACTATGTAATACAAATTTTGTTGAATATTTTGAAACTAATTTGAGCGGGAGCTGTTGCGAATATGGGCAGTAACAAACAACAGTCAAATTAGTTTCAAAATATTCAACGGCTTACCCGTATAGTTACCTTGAACAACTCCGGGAAATAATCATACAGAAAATCTCTCGAATGCGTTTGAGAAAAATTAAATTGACTTTTTGGCCGCCATATGCCGCAGGTTGTCCTGAACATATTCAGCAGACGATTTGGAAAGTCGTAATGAATTTATCGTCTCCATCCTTGATCCTGGTCGTCTGCTGATGTGGCATAGTTAGACTTTTTCCGTGCGTGTTATTGACAGCTAATCGGTCATAGGAATCGTTAAAGGCAGACCGCTGCAAATCGAATCAGGCTCGCGTGACAGTTCCACAACAAATGGAATCGTTAGTGGTAATTGGTTTATACTCTCCTGTTATTCTTTTGCTGCGGGATAGATTAGAATAATCCCACTAGAAAATGTTGTCTGAATATAGCAGGCGATCGTAGGTTACTAACTGTCAATTAAAACTCGACTAGTATTAGCAAGGAATTTGGGCCAGCCTAATTAATTGACTCCGTCATGAACAATAAAACAGCCGCAATATGGTGTCTGTGTACGCATGCGACTTAACCCAGGCAACATTATGGACCCGATTCAGTTAATTTATTTACCGTATAAGAAATATTTCGTTGGATTTTTAAAACGAATTTGAATTGATAACGTCGCTATCAAATGCGACAGCATCTTCAAATGAAGTTCGGTAAACTAATTAACATCTTATCCATTTGATTACTCGGAGATTGGTACACATGTTCTTCACCATTGGCTGTCCCGCTGACACGAGACAATAAATTCAATGGACATTAAATCTGGACCCGCTGAATATTTTGCCACCAACAACTTCCAGTCCTATTGTTTTCAAAATATTCAGCATATCCAGAGTTCAACCCGATGGAAAATGTAAATCTTCAGAAATTTAGCAGGCAGACAGTTAAGGTCAAGCGAGCTGTGATGACGCTCATTGCCCCGTATTTATTACAAGGCGGGTGACATGTTCTCAATATGACATTGACAACATTATTCACTAGAAGCTTGTACAGAAAAAATCGTTCATTAACATATCTAAACCTTGATTAGCGTGCTTGATAACTGGTGCTTCCCTTAGCATGATCCATAACTAGTCCTACTTTACTGTCCTATATGCCGCGCTCTCTCCCTCCTCCCCCCCCCCCATCCACGCCTCCCTCCCACCCTTCCTCTACCTCCCCTCTCTCTCTCCACCTCCCTCCCCCCCACCCCTCACTCACTCCCCATCCCTCCCTCCATCCCCACCTCCCCCTCCCTCCCTCCCATCCCTCCGCACCTCCCTCCCTTCCCCTCCCTCCCTCCCTCCCCCTCCCTCCCTCCCTCCCTCCCTCCCTTCCTCACTCACTCACTCACTTGCTCGCTCACTCACTTTCTCTCTCTCTCTCCTCTCTCTCTCTCCACCTCCCTTTATGGCCTCCAGGTGGTGATTACAATACATTACACCATTGATTGACCCATGGTAAGCAGTGCCCTGGATCACCGGAAATATAGCGCAGTCAATCCAAATTACCAATGTCAAGTTCATTGGTCACATTATGTGGCGGTACCCAGGAAAATGTACTCCTGAGGCAATCTGGCGAACATAAAGCGAAGAGGTGTTAATTATGTCACGACCGCAACAGCTGCGCATAGCGACATCACTCGTAACAAGGCGACGAACCCTTTAACCCCTTTAAGCAGCCAAAATCGGCTTCTGCAGTGGGCTTGAGAAATGTCCATTTGCTGACCAAAGAAGACTATTTTTTTTCAAATTTACCACTGGAATGACTGGCTCGATAGCCGAATCAGTTATTCCAGTGGTAGATTTTCAAAAATAGTCTTCTCTTAGTCTGCAAATGGACATTTTCCATGATACAATTGTAATTTTCTTGAACAAATTTGAGGGTTAGTGTTAACCATGTTAACAGCACTAATGCTTTTTAGTCTCACCAGGAAGCGCAGTGAGATCTGTAATCACCTTGTCTGCCTGTCTGTCTGTCTGTCTGTCACGCTGTCTGTCTGTCTGTCTGTCTGCATATGTGTCCAGCTTAACCTTTTAACACTCATATCAGCCAAAAATGGCTTCCGCAGTGGTCTTCAGAAATGTCCATTTGCAGGCCAAAAGAAGACTATTTTTAAATTTTTACCACTGGATAACCGAGCCAGTCATTCCAGTGGTACATTTTCAAAAATAGTCTTCTCTTGATCTGCAAATGGACATTGTCTATGAGATAATTGAAATTTTCTTGAACAAATTTGAGGGCTTAAGTGTTACTAATGAGATCCATTTCTGTCTATGCCCCGCCCATTTCGAGATAAGCCCCGTACACTTTTTTACGCGTGTTGGGATCCGTTTATATTCTTTAAATTTCAAGGTAAGTATTGCGATATTTTGAAACTAATTTGACTGGGTGCTGCTGCTGACCACGATATCATCCGGTTCATGTTGAATTAGCAGTATACGGGTAATGATCACCAGCATACAGTACAACTCAGAAATAATAGATTTATTGTGGAAGATTTCGAACATAATGGACCTATCCAGTTTTAGCTATGTCTCGCCCGCCTCTAGCTAAGTTCCACCCACACCACACTCGTGTTGGGATCGATCGATTCCTGAGCTCCCTGACTATTAATTTCCAGAAAACTATACAGGTAAGCTGTTGAATATATTGAATCTAATTTGATTGTGCGCTCTTTCTGCCTATGGCAGCAACAGCGCCCAGTCAAATTAGTTTCGAAATATTCAACAGCATGTTTATTATATAGCAAATCATACAATTCGTACAACGTGTCGGACTATTAAGCGTTTACGACGGTCTATTTCGAGTCATTCATGACGTCATGATTATGACGTCATCCTATACGTCAGCGTGATATGATCGATGGATAAACTTGGAAATGTCCCTTGGATTGGAAGACATTGCTGTCTACCGCAGAAAATATATGATGACGACCTGGAGCTTGACATTTGTGGCCACCAACGTATCTGAAAAACTTGATAGACATGAGTCTACTTCAGATGATACGGTATATAGTCAGGTAAATCACGTCACTTATTTCTGCGGCCACAGACAGCCACAACTGCGACCATAGACAGCCACAACTTTAGCCACAGACAGCCACAACTGTAGCCGTAGGCAGCCACAACTATGGCCATATACAGCAACAACCGCGGCCACATACAGCCACAACCGCAGCCATAGGCGGCCACAACTGCGGCCATAGACAGCCACAGCTGCGCCCATTGATAGCCACAACTGCAGCCACAGACAGCCACAACTGTGGCCACAAACAGCCACAACTGCGGCCATAGACAGCCACAACTGCGGCCATAGACAGCGACCACAGACAGCCAGAACTGCGTCCGCAGACAGCTACAACTTCGACTACAGGAACTCATAGATACGGCAATATTGATTGCTCACAGCCAGGAATGGCGCAGGTGTCCGCAATTGAGAATTCCAGTTTATCCATCAATCATATGACGTCATAATTAACAATGAAACATATAGGCTGACATCATGATCAATTACCAAGCAAACATTGTTTCGTTGGCCCAACGTAAGTTTTAATCGTTGGGCCAACGTAGTTTTGCTCGTTGGCCCTACGTTGGCCCAACGTGTGGTTTCGTTGGCCCAACGTTGGCGTTACGTGTGGATGAGTAGTAGGAAATTAGTTACGTTGGGCCAACGTTGTATTTGCGTTGGCTGGCTGATCGTAAGTTAGTTACGTTGGCCCAACTTCGTTTTTACGTGGGAAAACTACGTGATACGTTGGGTCAACGTAATCCCAACGAGCAAAACTACGTTGGGCCAACGGATAAACATATACGTTGGCCCAATGGTGGGCCAACATAGCATTGTTTACAAGGTACGCCATGAATGATGTAACTAAATTTTTGTTATTTAATAAACATGATGTTGAATATTTTGAAACTAATTTGACTGGGTTACTGTACAGCAGTCAAATTAGTTTCAAAATATTCAACAGCTTACCTGTATAGTTTTCTGGAAATTGATATAGTCAGGGAGTTCAGGGATCGATCGATCCAAATACGGGTAAATCGTGGGTGGAGCTTAGCTGGAGATGGACGGGCCATAGCTAAAACTGGATTCCTCCATTGCAACGAGAGTTCACTATCAAGTTAGCTTCAAAATATTCAACGGAATTGCTACCGCATTGTAAATTCACCAAAGACATACAATTCGTACATTTTTGTGACGGACCTTTCGATTTTAGTGACTGAGGTACGTCATTTTAATAGTGACAACTAAAGTAGTTGATCATGACGTCAGATACTTGAGTGACAGACCGGATCCCGCCACTCAGATGCCTTATTATATGTTTGTTAATATGAGTGTCAATACTGTATCATTTCATTGCTCTCTCATTTCAGATCCGGATTATGTTGACGATGACGTATTAGACGAAGTGAAAGACGACATTTATGATGTTATCGATGGTGGCGATGAAGATAACGACGAGGACGAGGCTGTTAGAACGCCCGGCGGCTATAGTGGTAAGCAGAGATGATTCAATACCGGGCATCAATCATTGCTCTATCTAATAAATAACATATTCTTTATATTTTCATCTTTTCGTGAATTTGTTGAGAGATTTCCCACAAATTAATTGGCCATTTATTGTCTCTGAATTGTCTTTTAACACTTTAACACGCATATCAGCAAAAAGCAGCTCCTGCAGTAGTCTTGAAAAATGTCCATTTGCAGACCAAGAGAAGGCTATTTTTGAAAATTTACCAATGGAACGACTAGCTCGATAACCGAACCAGTCATTGCAGTGTTAAATTTTCAAAAATAGTCTTCTCTTGGTCTGCAAATGGACATCTTGAATGAAAAAATGTAAATTTTCTTAAACAAATCTAAATGTTAAAGGGTTAATGTAATTAATCAATGAAATCTATTACAGGATGAAAACTGAAGAACAAATGAATATGTCCATTAGGAAAATGAAGAAGAAATGAATATGTCCATTAGGGAAATGAAGAACAAATGAATATGTCCATTAGGGAAATGAAGAACAAATGAATATATCCATTAGGGAAATGAAAAACAAATGAAATTGTCCATTAGAGAAATGAAGAACAAATGAATATGTCCAGTAGAGAACTGCAGAACAAACTGAATATGTCCGGTATGGAAATGAAGTACAAATGAATATATCCAGTAGCGAAATGAAGTGCAAATGAATATGTCCAGTAGAGAACTGCAGAACAAACTGAATATGTCTAGTAGGGAACTGAAGTACAAATGAATATGTCCATTAGGGAATTGAAGTACAAATGAATATAACCATTATGGAACTGAAGTACAAATGAATATGTCCAGTAGGGAACTGAAGAACGAATGAATATGTCCAGTAGGGAACTGAAGTACAAATGAATATGTCCAGTAGGGAATGAAGTACAAATGAATATGTCTAGTAGGGAACTGAAGTACAAATGAATATGTCCATTAGGGAATTGAAGTACAAATGAATATAACCATTATGGAAATGAAAAACAAATGAAATTGTCCATTAGAGAAATAAAGAACAAATGAATATGTCCAGTAGGGAACTGAAGAACGAATGAATATGTCCATTAGGGAAATGAAGTACAATGAATACGTCCATTAGGGAAATGAAGAACAAATGAATATGCCCATTAGGGAAATGAAGAACGAATGAATACATCTATTAGGGAATTGAAGTACAAAAGAATATGTCCAGTAGGGAACTGAAGAGCAAATGAATATGCCCAGTATGGAACTGAAGTACAAATGAATATGTCTAGTAGGGAACTGAATAACGAATGAATATGTCCAGTAGGGAACTGAAGTGCAAATGAATATGTCCATTAGGGAAATGAAGTACAATGAATACGTCCATTATGGAAATGAAGTACAAATGAATATGTCCAGTAGCGAAATGAAGTGCAGATGAATATGTCCAGTATGGAACTGAAGTACAAATGAATATGTCTAGTAGGGAACTGAATAACGAATGAATATGTCCATTAGGGAAATGAAGTACAATGCATACGTCCATTAGGGAAATGAAGTACAAATGACTATGTCCATTAGGGAACTGAAGAACGAATGAATATGTCCAGTAGGGAACTGAAGTGCAAATGAATATGTCCATTAGGGAAATGAAGTACAATGAATACGTCCATTATGGAAATGAAGTACAAATGAATATGTCCAGTAGCGAAATGAAGTGCAAATGAATATGTCCAGTATGGAACTGAAGTACAATGCATACGTCCATTAGGGAAATGAAGTACAAATGACTATGTCCATTAGGGAACTGAAGAACGAATGAATACGTACATTATGGAAATGAAGTACAAATGAATATGTCCAGTAGGGAACTGAAGAACGAATGAATACATCCATTAGGGAAATGAAGAACAAATGAATATGCCCATTAGGGAAATGAAGAACGAATGAATACATCTATTAGGGAATTGAAGTACAAATGAATATGTCCAGTAGGGAACTGAAGAGCAAATGAATATGCCCAGTATGGAACTGAAGTACAAATGAATATGTCTAGTAGGGAACTGAATAACGAATGAATATGTCCAGTAGGGAACTGAAGTGCAAATGAATATGTCCATTAGGGAAATGAAGTACAAATGAATATGTCTAGTAGGGAACTGAATAACGAATGAATATGTCCAGTAGGGAACTGAAGTACAAATGAATATGTCCAGTAGGGAACTGAAGTACAAATGAATATGTCTAGTAGGGAACTGAATAACGAATGAATATGTCCAGTAGGGAACTGAAGAACGAATGAATACGTCCATTAGGGAAATGAAGTACAAATGAATATGTCCAGTAGGGAAATGAAGTACACATGAATACGTCCATTAGGGAAATGAAGTACAAATGACTATGTCCATTATGGAATTGAAGAACGAATGAATACGTCCATTAGGGAAATGAAGTACAAATGAATATGTCCAGTAGGGAAATGAAGTACACATGAATACGTCCATTAGGGAAATGAAGTACAAATGACTATGTCCATTATGGAATTGAAGAACGAATGAATACGTCCATTAGGGAAATGAAGTACAAATGACTATGTCCATTAGGGAACTGAAGAACGAATGAATACGTCCATTATGGAAATGAAGTACAAATGAATATGTCCAGTAGGGAACTGAAGAACGAATGAATACATCCATTAGGGAAATGAAGAACAAATTAATATGTCCATTAGGGAAATGAAGAACGAATGAATACGTCTATTAGGGAAATGAAGTACAAATGAATATGTCCAGTAGGGAACTGAAGAGCAAACGAGCAGATCCAATATTTTGGCGTTAACTCGGCCATTAGTCAGTCATTATTTCGAATCTTAACATATCTTTCGACGTTTTTCTGTTTAAAGTAACGCTTTCATTACCTGAGGTCTGGGTATCTTCGTGTTAGTGCAAGCTTACAGAAAACATTATATACAAAAATACATCACGTATGTTGAAGCCAGCATTTCTGAAAATAACAACGTCCAGTCAGACCAGTTTCATATTAGTTACTTGTAGACTTTCGTAATTAGCTTATTAAATGGAAAATCGCGATTATATTTTAAATCGTGAATTTATTTGATTAAAAATTTTATAATCGAATAATAGTGAATAATTTCTACTGCATAAAATAGTTCAATCCAACCGTTTAATTACTTTTTAATGAGATCGTTCACAAGAAATTTCTAAACACCATTTCAGCTTTCGTCATTGGTATGCTTTTGTTATTATGTCCCGGTAATTTGTGCCCAAGCTGATTACTCGAGTAATCACGATTATTCTTAAATAATCGATCGTGATCACGCAAACCCATAATCGCGCAAGCCTAGTTAGCATTGTCTGTCTTAAGTAGTAGCCTAATGGATGGAGGTCTAATAAATTGTATCTACAATATACATGTAACCACGTGTTAGCCTTCAGCAACTTAGCATTCTTAAGCGACCACAAGGCTTTGTGGTGGCACCAATAATATACATTTCCAGTTTATCCATCAATCATATGACGTCATAATCAACTACGTGACGTGTAGGATGGCGTCATAATCAATTACGTCATGAATGACGTAGATAGGCTCGTCACGAACGTTAATTGATGGCGGACTAAGCGTTGTTGTACAAATTTTACTATTAAAAAATCATGCTGTTGAATATTTTGAAACTAATTTGGCGACCATGCAACAGCATCACCCAGTCATATTAGTTTCAAAATATTCAACAGATTACCTGTATAATTTTCTGGAATTTGAGATTCAGGGAGGGCATGAATCCACGGATTCCAACATGGACAATGTGTGGGTGGAGCTTAGCTAGATATGGGCGGGGCATAGCTAAAACTGGATTCCTCCAGTGTAAGATAACTATACCTGTAGGAAACCCGTCGAATATTTTGAAACAAATCGGACAGGAAGCTGTTACTGCCATAGGAAGCAACAGATCCCAGTCAAATTAGTTTTAAAATAGTAAACATAATGTTTATTAAATCGCAAATTATTTTATTATTTTGATATTTCGGGTTCAAAAGTCTAAGAGAGCACCAGCGTTTACTTACTGACTAATGGACAAACCAGTTTTAGCTATGCCGCGCCCATCTTCGGCTAAGCTCCACCCTCGCTTTGCCGGTGTTGGGATCGATCGATGCCTGCACTCCCTGCTTATCAATTTCCAGAAATCCATACAGGTAAGCTGTTGAATATTTTGAAACTAATCTGACTGGGTGCTGTTGCTGCCTAAGGCAGTAACAGCGCCCAGTGAAATCAGTTTCAAAATGATCAACAGAATGTTTATTAAGATATGCCATTCGTACAACTTAACGGACACTTGAGCGGTTAAGACGGAGTATATCGCGTAATTCATGACGTACTTGATTATGACGTCAGCCTACACGTAACGTTGTTTATGACGTCACATGATTGAGAGATAAACTGGATTCATCCATTTAGAGTCCAGCAATTCACGGTTTAAATGTGTTATTGCAAGTCCGGCCTAATAATAACTTTTTGGAGCCCCAAAAATCGTGGTTCTTTAAAGCAGCTGGGATTTCGACCACCCTACAGAACGAATCGCCATTTTGAAGTACCAAATGGCAGTCTTGAAGTTTGCGTGTATTTTAGGATAATGGCAAAGTGTTGGTATATGTTCACAGATGCGATAAATCGCTTGTTCGATCAAGACGAAGTGGATCCGGCCACCCAGTCGGATATCGAAAATACATTACAGCAGTATGTTAGCAACGTGCAGCCATGGCAACGCCGAGAACTCGAGGACAAGCTCGTGGATTATGGTAAATATCGGGACGGCTATAAATGGCGGACGTTGCCGGGTTACAGTGACTGTGTTGCGTGTTCGTGGTACTGATGGTGGAGTGGTTGTGGGTGGGGTCGTGGTGGTGGGTGTATCTTGGTGATACATGGTGTTAGAGTACATGGTCTGCACGAAACTCAACAACGCCATGGACGGTAGAAATTACATCGCTTATCAATATCAAGATGGGATACATTCGTACCCGGCATATGTTTACTTTCTACTACGATTCCTTCTTTTAGCTACTTGCATTTAAATTCCTGGACATTGATTCCTGCATTTCGATTTACATTTCTATTTCTAGGCCCTATTATGTAATTTTGGTTCCTCGTTTTAATTCATGTTTAGATTCAGATTTATTTATTTCTCTTTGAATTTTGTTTTCATATCGTCCACACAGCCAACACGAGTTTGGCCCTCCCGTCTTAGTACGCTGTGAAATGTTGATCACGGACACGCCCTGTTTAATCCTAGGGCATGGCCACATCCTTTCCTGTGTTAAAATGTGAGCCGATTAGGACCAGAAGTTTCCGAGATATCTATTGATGCAGAATTGGATCCAATCCAGATTTAGGTTCTCCTATCCGGATCATTGACAACGTCTGCAAATCATCTTGCAAGACAAGTTCATTCGTTGTGTTTAAACAAAATCGGATCAGTAGTTTTTGAGATACTTGTTTGGACACAGACAGACATACCCACACACACACACACGCGCGCGCGCGCGCACGCACGCACGCACGCACGCACGCACGCACGCACGCACGCAATCTAAATACCCTCTTCCCTTTGCGAAGCGAGGGTAACAATGCTACCGTGCATTGTCCTAGCACTAGGACGACATGTGTTTATTCATTGACCCAATATAGTTTTGCTCGTTGATTCAAAGTATCAATTGTTTTTCGCAAGTAAATACAACGATAACCTATAACCGGCCCAAACCAGCTATTTTGAAACTCAATGGACCTTTCAATTTTTAGATATGCCCCGCCCATCACTAGCTAAGCTCCACCCACACCTCGCCGTGTTGGGATTGATCAATCCCCGAATGCCATAGCTATCAATTTCATGAAAACTATACAGGGAAGCTGTTGAATATGTTGTAACTAATTTGACTGGGTGCTGTTGCTGCCTATGGCAGCAACAGCGCCCAGTCAAATTAGTTTCAAAATATTCAACAGAATATTTATTAAATGGTTAAAACAATTAATTTGTACAACACCGCATAGACCGTCTTCAAATATGCGTTCGTGACGTACTTATCGACGTCATTCATGACGTCATTCGTTATGATGTCATTCTACACATCACGCAGTTCATTATGACGTCATATGATGGGTGGGTGCTCTAGAAATGTTAACTGACTGGGTGTATAGGCAGACAAATTAGTTTCAAAATAGTTTAACAGAATGTGTATTAAATAGTAGGCCTAAAGACATACAATTGGTGCACTTGACGGGCTTTTCGATGTTCATGACGGAGCTAGATACGCCACTATGTATTGCAACGTCCGCCAACATGTGACGTAATTGTGTGCGACGTCACGTTCTTGAGTCACAGATCAAATCCCTCCATTGTCTTTAGTGAAATTTTAAGTAAATTTATTTTTCTTTGTCATCATCGAACCCCCTATTTACTTGACCCCCATACCCCACCAAACCCACCCGACCCTCTCGCTTACAATATCCCCTACAGCCCTGGTTCTTGAAGGACGTTATCTTTGCCAGTTGATTCATGAACCGAATTGTTCATGATATTCTCCATATTATCCTCAATACATGCTTGATAAAAGTTAACTGCTTTAAGTGAATCACTAGTAAGAGTAGGACGATAATGCCATGCACGATAAATAGTATCGCGATATATCGATTATCATATGTCCCTATGTCCGAAAACCTAGTGGGTGAGGTGACGTACGTGTCTCTTGATACTAATGATTATGACATTAGCCCTCTAATAAAGTAATTTAATATGACGTCAATTACTTGGGTGACAGATTGGATCCCTCCATTAGCAACTGTGCGTATTTTAGACAGGTGGTATTCGGACCACCTGTCTTGGAGAAGCGCCATCCTCTTGCTTCCAGAACAATGTGGCTAGTCGCAGAAGGCTGACTGTATATATTATGTAATTTCATGTTCGTTCGAATTATGTTTTTGTTTCTGTAAATTCTAGTTAAACTGTTATATTATGCCAACGTTATATGTTACATTGTAGATCTCTATATGGTCAAAATGTGTAATTTCGTTCAGTACCAATACATTTCATTTCATTTCATTTCTATAGCTAGGACATATATTTAGGAAATCTGTTATTAATTTTTAGATGTATAGAATAATCAAGGCATATTGATCTCCTTCCTTTCATCTATAGAATAATCATTTCTTTCCTTTATCCAATATCGCGTTCTCGTGTCATCACAACCGCCATCTTGTGAATCACCCAACCCCACCAAAAAAGCTTCTTTTTTTATTGTTAATTTTTGAAAGACAAATATTTTAAAAGGTAAACGACCCAGGCCCGGATCCAGGAAATTTGCAGTGGATGAGGCGCGGCTAGAAAAGATGGCATATTCCTAGGTTGAGTCCTGGAGGGGAGTCCGCCTCCAGCCAGTTGTTGAGAGTAGGGTGGGTGGATCCGGGATCTTCCCTAAGAGAACCTGTGGAATTTAGATCAGAGATTGTTTCATGCATTGCAGGAGATACTATTAGTCGGGATCATATTTAAATATATGCATGTTTTTGAGGAGAAATGCCAAACTTATCCTCTCACGGAAATTTATTAGATTTACATACCATCAGAGAGTGTCTTATACATTTATATAGGGAGTCGGTTGACATCTTATCTGAATCAAAGTAGGCGGAATAATGGTAATGACAATAATAATTCTGTAGGTACTATCAGTTGAAATTTTACTTGAATATGCGTTTGTGTTGCCATGAAAGTTGGTATGTCAGGCATTTGCTGTGGCACACTGTCCCCCACCCTAAACCAATCCCTATTAGCTTTTCGAGATTTAGGTCGTGTTCTGACTAGAGACTTAATCAGGAATAACGCCATACTTCAGTGTGGCGTTATTCTTGGTTAGGTCTCTGGTGAGAACACGGCCCTAGATTAGCTTGTTGTGGTTGCGCTATATTTACTATCCTTGACATATTTTTATTCTCAATTGACAGTCGCTTGTCCTGCTCTTGATACGCTGTCCAGCAACTGTGACATAGCTGACCGACTCGAAATACCGATCGACCAGGAAGCACGTGACCTCTGCTCGAGACACGAATCATGCTACTCTTGTGTACGTATATTATTCTCTGAACGAGAGCTAATGTTGTCGCGCACTGTTAAGTGATTGGAACGCAGTGTGTAATATGTGTCGGTGTATGTATATTCGTTTGGGCCCCTCTAAATCATCAACAAACATACTTTCACCTAGATTGATAATGTTGACATTATGTGCTATGGTAACAAGTTCGAGAATCTATCACATTGACAGCAGCCTTTATTACGCTGGAATTCCCCTAAATCCACGCTCAGGGCATCTTTCCTGACTGGTAAAGCTGGTTCGCAGTGAGTAAATTATTACCGTGACTAATAAGCACCGTACATTAGACAGTTCATTTGACACAGTATTATTGAGGTGATGCATCTCGTCCAATTGTCTAAGCAGCATATATGAAATACACTATTGTAACCAGATTAGTAAATCCAGTGGACAATTAAAGGGTGTATTATTTTAAAACTATAATTAGTTGGACAAAATTTAGCAAAAGTATAAAAACTAATAGAGACATTTTTAGAAAATTGGCTGCCCTCGTTTGATGTACGACTTCAATAATATTATGATCTCAGTTCTTCATATACACTGCTTATAGTGCATTGTATCTGAGCCTAATAACCAACTCATACGATTCACTCTTAGCCGGATGGGTGGGTGCGCACTAGTTGGAAGTGCTGTGAGCAATGCATTGTGAGAATGTGTTTTATCTAAATACGTCAATGCGGAAAAGGTGTATTGACAGTTCATATCCTTTTAGTACACATTACCTATTCTGCGATTAACACACCGCTGATAGCATGGCGTCTGAACATTAATTACATACATCAACATAGCCTATATTACCGCTCAGAAGTGCACTATATCCCGCTGAGAATTATACTTATTCCAAACTTTCCCGGAAAATCCCCGGTTGCGCCATTACCACATTGCATAATGACATTGCGAAGACAGCTGATGTGTTGTTATTAATGTACAGGGAAACCGATCTATAGCGGATATCTGCTTTTTAGGGACCACAAGATAGCGGTTTTTCGACCACCCGTCTTATATAACAACCATCTTGCGAGCCCCAAAAGTCGCGCGGTGTTTTATGTGACCAGCTATCTTTAAGGACCGTACTAATGGGCAATGCAGTGGTCTTTAGAGAACGTAGTTTTTACTGTATTAAAGACATTAGAACATTAAATACAGGGACACTAATGAAATTCTCAGGAAAACTTACTTAAGGGACCACCAGGATGTGATAGAATTACAGAAGCCATGACGACCTGTGTACTTTCCATACGCAATGGGAATAGACAAACGTGAAACCACTGCGCCATTTTCCCATTCTAACTGTCAGTGATATAATGTAAGGAGCTTTTCTATAAACACAGCTGGTAAAAATTATGTATTGTAATATAACGTATAATATTTTATTTAGATATGTCACAATTATGATATAATTATATGTACTTCTGGGTGAACTTTGCTTCTCTGATTTAAAACCGTTATTTTGTTGGTCTCTAATTTCAAGTGTCTATAAAGCGTGATTATCCTGAGGTCCAAAATGCTGTTACTAAGAGATTCTAATGTTCTGAGCACCAACGGTTTTCAGAGGCCTCGTTTTCAAAATCCTATAGCGCCATCAATTCCTAGCCCAGTTCCCTGTCAGATTAATACATTTTCATAGATGCATTCGCATAGGAGGTGCATTGGAATAACTACATTAGCATAAGTATATCCGCATAAGTACGTTTGCATAAGTACATTTGCATAATTGCATTTGCACAAGTACATTTGCATAAGTATATCTGCATACGTACATTTGCATAAGTATATCCGCATAGGTACGTTTGCATAAGTACATTTGCATAAGTACATTTGCATAAGTACATTAGCATAATTACATTTGCATAAGTATATCTGCATAAGTACATTTGCATAAGTACATTTGCGTAAGTATATCTGCATATGTACATTTGCATAAGTACATTTGCATAAGTACATTTGCCTAAGTATATCTGCATAGGTACATTTGCATAAGTACATTTGCATACGTATATTTGCATACGTCTATCTGCATAAGTACATTTGCATAAGTACATTTGCATACGTATATTTGCATACGTCTATTTGCATAAGTACATTTGCATAAGTATATCGGCATAAGTATATTTGCATAAGTACATTTGCATGCGTACATTTGCGTAAGTACATTTGCATACGTACATTTGCATAATTACATTTGCATAAGTATATCTGCATAAGTACATTTGCATAAGTACATTTGCGTAAGTATATCTGCATAGGTACATTTGCATAAGTACATTTGCATACGTATATTTGCATACGTCTATCTGCATAAGTACATTTGCATAAGTATATCGGCATAAGTATATTTGCATAAGTACATTTGCATACGTATATCTGCATCAGTGTATCTGCATAAGTATATCTGCATAAGTATATCTGCATAAGTATATCTGTATAAGTATATTTGCAAAAGTACATTTGCATAAGTATATCTGCATAAGTACATTTGCATAAGTAGATCTGCATCAGTGTATCTGCATAAGTACATTTGCATAAGTATATCTGTATAAGTACATTTGCAAAAGTACATTTGCATAAGTATATCTGCAAAAGTATATTTGCATAAGTATATCTGCCGAAGTATATGTGCATAAGTACATAAGTATATCTACATACGTACATTTGCATACGTATATCTGCATATGTACATCTGCATAAGTAGATCTGCATCAGTGTTTCTGCATAAGTACATTTGCATAAGTATATCTGCATAAGTACATTTGCAAAAGTATATTTGCATAAGTATATATGTATAAGTACATTTGCATAAGTATATCTGCATAAGTATATCGCCACAAGTACTTTTGCATAACTACAATTGCATAAGTACATTTGCATAAGTGCATTTGCATAAGTATATTTTCATAAGTATATCTGCATAAGTATATCTGCATACGTACATGCGCATAAGTATATTTGCATAAGTATATATGTATAAGTACATTTGCATAAGTATATCTGCATAAGTATATCGCCACAAGTACTTTTCCATAACTACAATTGCATAAGTACATTTGCATAAGTGCATTTGGATAAGTATATTTTCATAAGTATATCTGCATAAGTATATCTGCATACGTACATGCGCATAAGTATATTTGCATTTGTACATGTGCATAAGTCCACGTGCATAAGTATGTTTTCATAAGTGCACGTGGATACATGTACAGTTACCTGCGTACATTGGCGTAGGTATGTGCCTTTTACTTCTTCTTCTTCTTCTTCTTCTTCTTGTTCTTCTTTTACTACTACTACTACTACTACTACTACTACTACTACTACTACTACTACTACTACCACCACCACCACCACCACCACCACCACCACCACTACTACTACTACTACTACTACTACCACTACTACTACTACTACTACTACTACTACTACTACTACTTGCTGCTGGTAGTGGTTTTGGTGGTGGTGGTGGTGGTGGTGGTGGTGGTGATGATGTTGATGGTGATGATGATGTTGATGATGATGATCTGTGTTTGAGTGAGGCATACGTTATACATGTAGTGACAATCCGGCCGTGAAATTTCATTTCTATAATCAAATATTTCTCTTTTTCAGGGTGGGATGATGGAAAAGTCTCCATCGCAGTGCGACGCAGGCTACATGGCTGATGCTATTCGTCTCTGCGAGGAGAGCGTACCGTGTGTTAAACGGGCTGCGTCATTCTTAAAGTTGATGCAATATGTTCATAAATATAGCGCTTTGGAGAAATCCGCATGCGCGCAAGAATGTGTATTTGATTTTATGTACGGTGTGAAAAAGTAATATTGATTTGTTCTATAGTACTTATATATATAACTGGTTCATGTGTCTAGGATAGAAATGATCTCAGATGTACAGTCTAATTTAAATCCATGTTCTCCATAGTCACTATGATACAACTGTTTCTCCTCAACTTCACCACCACCACCCACACACCACCAGCACCACCGCCACCATCACGACGACCACAACCACCACCCACCACCACCACCCATCGTCACGAAGAACACAACAAGCAATGATAATAAAGCAGTAGCAGCAGCACCACCACCACCACCACCACCACCACCACCACCACCACCACCACCACCACCACGGCCGCATCCACTGACGACGACGACAGCAGCAACGAGGTTGTATTCTCACGTTCATTCATGTTTGCCTCATATATGTGCGAAAGAGCAATAAATAACTGGCATTGTTGATTCCAGGCCAGCTCGGATGCGTGTAGGTAGAGAGAGGACGCCATCGCAGCCTACTGTCTCGTCTCCTAAGAAACACACACAGGTCTTGAAAATGTTAAGAGCTTCAATCTTTGATGTTTGAACAAATGATATTGTGATCTACTCTCTGCGTAAATGCTAGGGTCGGGGTTCTGGGTAAATTGTGCTACAATTTTGGTTGTAGAAATTTCAAGAAATTCTGGACAGTTTTCACCATTTTGGTTTTACCATTTTGCTGTATAAAAATTATAATCATTTCTTCCAAACCAAATCATCTGGGAGTTTTCACTGATGAGTTTCTCCCATGAAGCTAATTGCAATATGAAAATTGTTCGAATTAGTGACTTAGTTATTAACGTCAATAGGAGGTTAGAGCGCCTTGACAATTCCATTAGCTTTGCTTGGCAACATTTAGAAGCGCCCCGAAAACGAGTCGGAGAATTTCGGAAATAGCCGAGCGCATTCCGGAAAATTCCGACGGCGTTCCGACTTAATAAAACGATTAACATGTACACGCATTACAGTTGCTATGGAGAACATGGATAACAAAATACAGACCACAATATTTTTAATAGATCTAGGTTCAATCAACCATGCTAGGACGCCAGCTTAGGTAGTGGGGAATAGTGACAATTAACTGTCTGTCTGCTGGATTTATGCAGACGACATTTTCCATGGGGTTTAAATCTGGATATGATGAATATTTTGAAAACTATTTGACTGAAATAGTTCACTCAAATTGTTTTCAAAATATTCACCATGTCTAGAGTTATTGTCTATTGAAATTGTTGTCTGCGGGCTTACGGCACTCGGGAAGTTAAATGACGAGGCCAGGTTTGCCTCGTGATGTCTTAAAGTTCTCATCTATTCTTAAAAGATACATATCATAGCTAAATTTACGACTATTTGTTAATTTATGGACACTTTAACTAACTAGAACTGAAGCCGCCATTTTAGATAGATATTTGCTGGCGCCATTATTTCAGACTCTATTGTCTTCGTCGGTGAGCAATTGTTCGTATACAGCCATTCTTGTAATGCTAACGCTAGTCATTCTTCTGCTCGCTTTCGAGGTGAGCTCGGAGATGTGCATAGCATAGCTGAATACCAGTTCTGTATATTTCCTATGGCGCAAGTGACAACAAATATATGTATAACAAGTTTACTGAAAACTGTTGCTACCTATAGCAGCAACAACTTTCCGTCAAATTGTTGTCCTTATACTCAGCTGATAATACCATTGTCACTAGAAAAAGATTTGATAACAATTTGGCTGAAAGTCGTTGACGCAACAACTTTCAATCAAATTGTTCTCAACATAATCAGCAGTGTAGTCAACGTTGCACGACTTGTTGAAGATATTTCGCTCAACTTTATTGGCAATCACTTCTTACTCATGCAGCAACAGCGTTGTCAAATTATTCTCAGAATAATCAGCAGACTCCCTGTTTTGTTTGCGAGCCTGTGCATAAACAATTAGTTAGGCCTATACTGTTCACACTGATCAAGCAGTCCACGCGCACGATCGCCTCTGACATGCCTACCGTGAATAGAATAATATGCTTACCTCCTGATTGACAATGAAATGAACAGAGTTTTCGAGCATGTCTGAGACTGGGTTCTGTATATCATATAGGCCTAAATTATTATATATGCATTTGTTAGCTAACACAAAAGAAAGCCCGCTGATTATTCTGGGAAAGATTTGACAACGCTGTTGCTACCTGAGTAAGAAATGACTGTCAATAAAGTTGCTCGAAATATCTTCAGCCGGTCTTGCAACATTGACTGCCCTGCTGATTATTTTGAGAACAATTTGATTGAAAGTTGTTTCATCAACGATTTTCAGCCAAAGTGTTATCAAAACTTTGCCTAGTGACAATTGTATTATCAGCTGATTATTTTGACAGCAATTTGACGGAAAGCTGTTGCTACTATAGGGAGCAACGTCATTCAGTAAACTTGTTTTCGATATATTTGTTTTTACTTGCACCATAGGAAATATAGAACTAGTATTGTACTATGCTATGCTTTGTATGAGCTCACCTTGGAAACCAGCAAAATAATGACCAGCATTAGTATTACGAGAATGGTCTTATACGAACAATAGCTCACCGGCGAATACAATAGAGTCTGAAATAATGGCGCCCGCAAATATCTATCTAAAATGTCGGCTACAGTCCAAGTTAGTTAAAGTGTCCATAAGGTAACAAATAGTCCTAAATTTAGCTAGGATATGTATCTTTTAAGAATAGATGAGAACTTTAAGTCGTTGGTTCTTTGAAATATGTGGTGTGTTAACCACCTATCATATAGATCCGACATCTTATGGTCAAAATAACCACGTGGTCTTTCTGACTAAGAATTAAATATGAAAGATTCTAAAATTTAATTGGTACTAATTAATGCGATCCAAGCAGTAAGCTGTGAATGTTAGCGATTAGTTAATAAGTATGAGTGATTATCGTGGTGACGTCACGTACGTAATTTGAATAATGGGCAGAGACGAGTACTACTAGTCATATGACTTCCATATCTGATTGGCTATAGCTGTCCTGTTAGCCAATGAAAATTCGCGCATTAGGACACAATTCGGTGTATGACAGCAAACACGTGACATTGTAACAACAAGCGCGATTTATTATGGCCAAATGGTCGAGTTTAGGTGATTGCCTGAGTAGGGTCTTCATACCCGAGGGCCGAGTATGTACCTTGGTCAAATCCACGACAGCAGGGAGTAACTCGCATAACTATTTTAGATCAACTACCTGGGTGTGCGACTAAATTCGCCAATTGCGCAATCATACGCATTATTGACACCAAACTTAATGAGTTATGTATTTTAACAAGCTTTCGCACGGAGATGCCTTTTCGCAGGTACTGTGTGAAAGATTGTTGAAAATTACTATTGAAATTCACATCTATTGGTTCTAGCGTGACGTCACTGTTAGTTAGAGCTAGCTGTCATATATAGAATTGCCCATTCTCCTATAGAGTGTAGGGTAATTGGTAATAGATGCGCCCATGGTAAGCCGACTGACAGTTTCACTACGCGCGCTGTACATGCAACAATGTGGCTTCAGTAACAAATACACGCGATATAATAATCTATACTACAGCACGGAAATAACGTATAATATTTCCAAGACAAAATATAAGGCACTGTTGAATATTTATAACCTAAGGAAGCGATGTCTTTCAATCCAATGGACCGTTCCGGTTTTAGCTATGCCCCGCCCATCTCTAGCTAAGCTCCACCGCTCGTGTTGGGATCGATCGATCTCTGAACACCCTGACTATCCATTTCCAAAAAAACTACACAGGTAAGCTGTTCAATATTTTGAAACTAATTTGACTGGGTGCTGTTGCTGCCTAAGGCAGCAACAGCGCCCAGTCAAATTAGTTTCAAAATATTCAACAGCATGTTTATTAAATAGCAAAGAATTACAAAGATATACAATTCATTCAACGTGTCGGACCATTTGAGATTTAGTGACGGTCTATATGGAACCCTTTGTGACGTAATAATTATGACGTCATACAAGCGCTGAGCTGATTATGACGTCATACGAGGTCTGGTGATGAATGGATACTCTGGAAAGGTGAATTATATTTTAAATATTCAACAGGACATTTACCTACATCGTGTTTAAAATTATAATACCGTGTTCTTGTTTTGGAAATATGTTAGATTATTCATGAGCTGTACCGTATGTTAATCCCAGCTACTCGTGGAAATAGTTATACAAGTATTCGTGGCATTACGGTATTTTGCCATTGACAGGGAATCGAATCCACAACCGGCGAAAACGCCGGTTGTGGGTTCGATTCCCTGGCGTGGAAATAATGTACGCTGTTTATTCAGGTAATAATCAGGATTGGTTCAAACATTCAGTTTTTGTTTTATAGTGAATGTACATTTGTCGGCCAAGAGAAGACTATTTATTTTGAAAATTATCCATACACACGATCTCTGTCCTGTTTGGCCATAGGTGGTGTTACATACGATCTATTCGCAGTCAGTAAATACTCTGCTATCTAGCGTCACAAAACAGATATCCAGCTCTAGCTATGCCCCGCCCATTTCCAGCTATGCCCCGCCCATGTCTAGATAAGCTCCGCCAACTTTACCCCTTTGTTAGAATCGGTGTATATACTTTGAACCCGAGAATTAACAGAATCCAATTTCAAAGTATCTGTCAGAGAAAGTTGCTGAATATTTTGAAACTAATCTGACTGGGTGTTGTTGCTGTCTATCAATAAACAGCTCCCAGGCAAATTAGCTTCAGAAAATTCGCCAGAATGTTCACTAAATTAAAAATCCATGACAAATACACACACTTGACGGGCTGTTCGAGCATCATGCCAGAGCTATAATATGTCATCATGATTGTGACGTCCGCCTACACATGACCTAATTTATTATGACCACATATACTTGAGTGACAGATCGGATCGCGCCACTGTTCCTATATAAATGACACTAGTTAATTCGAAAATATCTGACATCTTAAAGGAGTCCAGACTTTCATATCTTAAAGCATGATGTCACAGTATAGATATTGCTTCATGATACTTAGAATTGACGTTTCCAGTTTATCCATCACATGGCGTCATAATCTACTGTGTGACGTATATGATAACGTCTTAATCAATTACGCCATGAATGACATAGATAAGTTCGCCACGAACGCATAATTGGTGTCGGACTAAGCGTTGTTGTACGAATTGTGTATGTTTACTATTTAATAAACATTCTAGGCAGCAACAGTGCCTAAACAAATTAGTTCCAAAATATTCAACAGCTTACCTATATAGCTTTCTTGAAATTGATAGTCAGGTAGGTGTTCAGTGATCAATCGATCCCAACACAAGCGGGGTGTGGGCGGTGCATAGCTAAACCTGGAAAAGATCAGTATGGGCTTTACTGTCCCGTCGAATTAACCGCAACGTGTGTATATTGACGTCATCAGTCCTGTAGCTACAGTACAGCTCATAAGTAAGTTAACATGTTGCAATATAGAAACAGTTAGTACAATTTGGAACATGATGTAAGAAATGTTCTGTTGAATATTTTGAGCATTGGATCGTTACTTTGTTTTGGAATCACGTTAAGGTATTTCTGAGCTGTATTCTGTAGACCCACAGCCTCTCAAGGAGAATGCTACGCTAGAGGCTAGGCCTAGTGGAATGTTTAATAATAATAATAATAATAATAATAATAATAATAATAATAATAATAATAATAATAATAATAATAATGCGTCTACATGAGATAAGAAAAATTGTGATTAATAAATATGAGTTATAAGCGATTCTAGTCAATGATTTTAATTTTAAACATTTCATTTTAAAATCAGAAAATTGTATACATGACTGTTATTTTCGAACCACACCAAATATTTATACCTATGTGTATTGTCTGTCTTATGAATTATCAATGTTACATTAGAACCTGCATTTAATATATCAACGCTACAGTTATGCCATAGTGTTATTGTAGAATGAGGAGATGGTATAGCTTGGTTGACTATTGGCATCGAGCAGAGCTTTTAGACGGAGTTTTCCCCGTAGTCGGACTAGCCGTATTTAAAGTTGGCAGTCATTTCGCAGATTAGTCAAGCCTATTCATCCTATCAAAAAATGCCAGTGTATGGCAGATATTAATCAATATTATTCCATAGGTTAGTTAATTAGAAAGGAGGTCTCTACACACATAAACGACATGCATCTATTCAATTGACCGTTCCAACATTAGCGTATTTGGGGAAACTACCTTCCCATAATGCATTGCGCATCCCACTTCTGGCTGGTAACTGTGATGGGGGACGGGAAAACAGCATTACTTTGCTATTCGTATCAGATACAATACACTTTAAGCAGGTTATATGAAGAACTAAGTTATATTATTGAAGTCATACATCATTGGAACGCTAAGACAATTTCCTATGCCTTTCTGTATTAGTTTTTTTTAAAGTTTTATAAAATTTAATACAGTTGATTGCAATCTTAAAATAGCCCCTATTGTCCACTTGATCTAATGAATCTAGGTCGAACGGTGTATATTATATGTGCAAATAACTCATTGAAAATCTTAGAAAAATATTTTCAAATAATGCATTAATGTTTAGGCGATTGAATGCGCGTTCTAATGATGTATGCCCTACATAATATACTGATTTTAGTTTATCATAGGAACGGTATAAATTGCTGTGTATTTTAGCGCAATAGTAACTCAACGCGGGTCCAATGGTATGGCCATTTTGGTCGGTGTTAAATTCTCCATTTATTTCAGCGGCTTACTCCTTCAGGATAGGTCATTTTTCTTCCGATATTTTGTCAGAAATCTCAATGTTAAAGGTGCATTTTCACACCAAACTATTTGAAAATTAAATTGTTAACATTGTATAATTTTAGAGGCGTAAATTGTGTCCCTGGATAGAATGAAACGAATACATCTTACCATATCAAGATTTCATTCCGTATAAATTAATTTCGTATTTTTAGTTATGAATTTGAATTAGGGACTCGTGCCTCTAATTCAATTTGACAATTAAAAAAATTATATTAATTTATGCGTAATGAAATCATCATAAGTTAAGATTTATTTCGTTTCGTTACATCTAGACACAGAATTTAAGCCTTTAAATGTATACAATTTTAACAATTTTATTTTCAACGATTCTGCTGTGAATATGCATCTTTAACGCTACCCTTTCACTCATCCCCCCCCCCCTCCTCCCCCCCCCCCCCGCCCACCCACCCTGTGGTACAATACGAGCAGTAGTAACGATGGCTGGCATCTTGCCCATGCTTATACTTGACAAATGCGAATGCAAAAGTAACTACATACTACATAACTATGTTTGCCCTCTTAAAAATCCCATTATGACCTATTTCAATTTTCAATTTTATAAAGCTCACAAACATCCAACACATACTCTTCGTCATATTATTGATTACCAGTCCGATCTGTCATCTGACGTCATAGTCAATTACGTCACTTGTTAGCTGACGTCACATTCAAAATGACGTAAATCCGTCAGGAATTTGGCACTCGTACGTCGCATAAGCTGTATGAATTGTATGCGATCGTTGGTAAATTTACAATGTAAAACACGTTCTGTTGATTATTTTGAAGCTAATTTCACTGGGAGCTCTTGCTGCCATACACAGCAGCTTCCAAATATGCAACATC
Source organism: Chaetoderma sp. LZ-2023a (assembly GCA_034401795.1). NCBI lineage: Eukaryota > Metazoa > Mollusca > Caudofoveata > Chaetodermatida > Chaetodermatidae > Chaetoderma > Chaetoderma sp. LZ-2023a. Next base: position 27,388,600 of record CM067368.1, read on the forward strand.
TTACCTGCATAGCTACCTTGAAATTACGATTTTAGGAATTCAGGTTTCAAACTTTCAAATCGATCCCAGCATGCTAACAAAGTGGGCGGAGCTTAGATAGCAAATGGCGGACGTTGCTAGAAATGGATTCGGCTAGTGTATGATTAAAACAACAATTAATATGTGTTTTTACATGTCGCCAGTGCCAGCCTTAACCACCTACCAAACAAACACAGATACTTACTTGTATTGCAATAAGCTTTAACATCCATATTCCCTTTAGGCCGTGTTCTCATTAGAGAGTTAATTAGGAATAACGCCATACGTCAGTATGGCGGTATTCCTGATTAAGTCACTAGCGAGAACACGGTCCTAGATTTTTCGTTTTAAAATAAGGGCGTGTTCTCACTAGAGAGTTAATCGGGAATAATGCCATACTTCAGCATGGCGGTATTCCTGATTAAGTCACTAGCGAGAACACGGTCCTAGATTTTTCGTTTTAAAATAAGGGCGTGTTCTCACTAGAGAGTTAATCGGGAATAATGCCATACTTCAGCATGGCGTTATTCCTGATTAAGTCTCTAGTAAGAACACGGCATATGTCTCCTTACAACAAACATATAGAATAGCTTAAATGCCATACCGCCATTGGCCACAGGCGGCTAACGGTTAGTTTTAATATAATAAAATAATATAGCCGTATTTATTGTTTTCATGATAATCACATGAACGACTATCATACATGTATTATACGTGAACAGGTGGATATGTTCTGTTGCCATAACAGCGATCTGTTATATAGATACAGTCGCTAAGGCCGTGTTCTCACTAAAGACTTAACTCTGAATAACGCCGTACTGATGTATGGCGTTATTTCGAGTTTAGTCTCTAGTGTGAACACTGGCTAAGTGAACAATCTATCAACTAGAATGCTTGACATGCGAACCACACGCTTCCATTGTCATACTGACATAGTGTGTCATAATATGTTAACCCTTAAATGGCCCTATTTGATCAAGAATATCAAAATATTTGCTTATTTAATGTCCATTTGCAGACCGGAAGAGCGTTGCTGTTTAACGTGTACGGCTGGAATAATTGGCTCGGTTAATGACGGTTATCGAATCAGTCATTCCAATGGTACATTTTTAGGAACGACATTCTCTTGGGCTGCAAATGAACATTCCTCAGGACCCGTATTGGCCGACATCGTCATGAACGGCTTAAACGTGAATACGCATCTTGGTTAGCAATAAATAAGACCAATAAGCAGCTGCGAAGAAACAGTCATTTATTTGTTATTTTCACCTCTCTTGCCGCTTCCTAAGCGTTGTTTGGTAATAGCCGGTATGACAACGGTCTCTGCATTGTTATTGACGAATGCTCAATTACCGGCGGAGAGAAGACTATTTTAGAAATATTACCACTTAAATCACTGGTTCGGTAACAGAACCAATCCAGCGGTAAATTTACAAAAGATATAGCTCTCCGTTGGCCATGCAAATTTACATTCATCAAGACCACTGCAGAAGCCATTGTTTTTGCCGCCATTGCCATCAAAGGGTTAGGATGGGACACTAGGGCTTAAACAGGCTTTAATCAAAATGTTTTCAAAAACTTTTATAGTCATAGAAGTTTGAAACGTGATATTTTGAGCGTGTGGCAGTTAATACTTGGCATTTAAATTTGGTCTAGCAAACCTAATTATTTACTTATTGAATATCCATTTGCAGGCTAAGAGAAAACTGCTATTGACGGTTTACCACTGGAATAACTGGCTCGAGCCATGCAGTCATTCCAGTGATATTCTTTTAATAGTCTTCTCTTGGCCCGCAAATTGACATTCCTCAAGACCATTGTAGAGATCTGTTTGGTCAGTTTGATTATGAATGGGTTCAGAATCCTTCAATATTATGTTATTGTCAAGCCGGGAATCTTTGTTAGGAAACGCCCCCTGATAACGCGTCTTACTGGGCTGACGCTGGGCCGATACCGGGCTGATCGGCACGGTATCGGCCCAGCATCGGCCCAGTTTAAAAACTGTTTCTTTTTCATCTTGCGCTGTAGCACCGCTAATGGTTGGTAAAATTACAAACCATTAGTCAAATATAAGATTATAGTCGCTCGTGTGACATCATACTTATTTATAACCGTATTATAACATTACATTATAATTGTATTATATTGAATATGCTTGCATGTGTATGCGTGTCAACCCGAGGCGATGTTGTCAAATGTATATTTATTTCCCGTTACATACCTTGGTTAATAAAATATTTTATTTCACCCCAAAATTACTTGATGTGTTTCTTGTTTTCTGTATAATGGAGGAATCAAGGCTAACCTTATGCCCCGCCCATCTTTAGTTAATCTCCACCCACACTTCGCCGTGTTGGGATCGATCCCGGAACTTCGATACTAACTATCAATTTCACGAAAACTATACAGGTAAGCTGTTGACTATTTTGAAACTAGTTTGACTGCGTATAGTTGCTGTCTATGGCAGCACAACAGCGCCCCCAGTCAAATTAGTTTCAACATATTCAACGACATCTTTACTAAATAATTAAGCCATACAATTCGTACAACAACGCTTCGTCCGTCATTAATTAAACGTTCGTGACGGACTTACCTACATCATTCGTGACGTCATTGATTATGGCCTCATACTACACATCACATAGTTGATTATGACGTCATATGATTGATGGATAAACTGGAAACGTCCATTATACTGTAGTTTGTTTCCGAGCTCGTTGCCCAATCAATAGAAACAAATTGTGTTTATGGTAACACGGGTAATAATAGGAACGCTATGTTTGTGACGGCTTTTCTATGGTCATGGTGACCGTGGTGACGTTGCTAGAAGTAAAGGTCACTGCATGTGTAGTGGTTGTACACCAATGGTGACAATGGGAGGGGGCTCCTAATGGTCGCTGTTGCAGTGGTGGTAGTTGCTATGGCGGTTGTGGTCATGTATATTGGTAGTGGTTGTATTTGTGGCGGTGATTGTGCGGGGGGGGGGGGGGGTTGTAGGCGGTGGTGGAGTTTGTGGTACCCATAGTGTCCGTCGGGTGGGTGGATAGTTTGTTCTGGTTGTAGTGGTTGTGGTAATGATTGTTGCTGTAATATTGACTGAGCTAGTAGTTGGTATGTATGCCCTATGTGTTCTTGTGGCAAATTGTAATAGGGGATTCGATCCGCCACTCATGTATCTGATGTCATCATCCAATAGGTCACATGTAGCTGGTGTCATAAACAAAATGGCGTAGATCTGTCACGAAAGATCCAATGATCCGTCAGAAAAGTCGCTGAAATGCACATCTTTGATGAATTTATAATTTAATAAACATTCCATAGGCCACAGTATCTCCCACTCAAATTAGTTTCAAAATAATCAACAGCTTTCCTGAATAGCTACCTTGAAAATAGGATTCCGGGAGTCTGTTGTTCAAAGTGATAACAGGCGTGCGGAGTTAGCTAGAAATAGGCCTGGCATAGCTAGAAATAGGCGGGGAATAGGTAGAAATAGGCGGTGCGTAGCTAGAAATAGACGGGCCATAGCTAGAAATGGATCACACTATTGTTGTGCCCAGTTTTCCTGGCAACCAGGCAAGAAGGTTAGATAGAGAAATCTAGCCTATTTAAGAGCCTAAGAGCCTATTTCTAGCCAAGCTCCGCTCACTTTTGATGCGTTTTGGGATCGATCTGCATAGGCCTACATTGAATCCTGAATGACGCTAGATACGTGGATGACAGATCGGATCACTCCATTGTCCAATTTATGTGGCAATTAAATTCGGATATGATGGAAGGCCCGGCCCTACTTGGATTTGTATTTCAGTTAACGCCACGCGCTGATGGCGCGATGATTTAGATTTCTCGAATCAGGGGAGAAAACTAGCATACAATTGCGTCTTGTGATTTGTCTGATCAGTTTATCTCCCTTGCAATAATCATGAAGCTATTCTGAAAGCAAGTTTATGTGTGAAAGCGTGTCATAGATCAACAATGTTTGTCCTGAAACTGATTGATGCGACGCGCTATGCGATAATACACTCGTACAATGCACAATTTCAGATGAGATAAGTACGCCATTAAATCCCAGCAAACAATGCTGAGCCACCGTTGGTCCAACGTTTGGTTATTCATTGCATCTAACATAGCTGTGCTCGTTGGGTTTACGTTGGTCATGTAGTTTCCCGCCACCCCATCCCATAACCCCGTACATCTAGCGTGTCCATGTAATTAAAATATTATCAGCTAACCAGCGTAAATGCAATGTTAGCCTAAAGTAGCAGACGAAGCCATATGCTGCGCTGCCCATAAGGCCGCCGAGCAAAACTACGTTGGGCAAACGAATAAAACATACGTTGGGCCAACAAGACAACATGTCCTTGGCTCAACAGCACCCAGTCAAATTTGTTTCAAAATATTCAACAGCTTACCTGTGTAGTTTTTTGGAAATTGATAGTCAGGGTGTTCAGAGATCGATCGATCCCAACACGAGCGAGGTGTGGGTGGAGCTTAGCTAGCGATGGGCTGGGCATAGCTAAAACCGGAAAGGTTCATTGCCCCTACAATACATTAGCCGTTTTCATTCTGAATACTCTGATTCATGTAAATGGCTCGGAATTAGCCGTAGCTGTTTCGTGACAGGTAGAGTTGGTGACGACGAGTAGTGTTGTCGAGTTCACTGGTCCGACAGGCTAGTAGACATTTTCAATTTACATTTCATAATTAGACATGGCTGTTTTACCTGTCTATTGCTATTACTAGTGCCGCATCCAACACCTATGTTGCCATAGTGTTTACTTGAATAGAATTAAAATGGAGGGATCCGATCTCTCACTCAGGTCTCTGACGTATTAATCAATCATACGTCACTAGTTAGCTGACGTCGCAATCATAATACGGTAGACATATCTATCTCCGCCATGACCATCATTTTTGATAGGTTTACAATTTAAGCAACAAACATTCTATTGAATATTTTAAAACTAATTTTATTAGGGATGTTACTGCCATGGACAGTAACATACTCACGTTAAATTATTTTCAAAATATTCCGTGGCATTTCTGTCCCCGACTACAAAGTTGGCGGAGCTTGGCCAGAAATTGGAGAGGTATACCTAGAAATCGGCGGGGCATAGCTAGAAATTGGCGGGATATAGCTAGAAATGGGCGGGGTATAGCTAGAAATGGGCGGGATATAGCTAGACATGGGCGAGGTATAGCTAGAAATGGGCGGGATATAGCTAGAAATGGGCGGGGTATAGCTAGAAAAGGGCGGGATATAGCTAGAAATGGGCGGGGTATAGCTAGAAATGGGCAGGGTATAGCTAGAAATGGGCGGGTATAGCTAGAAATGGGCGGGGTATAGCTAGAAACGAGTGGGCCATAGTTAGAAATGGGCGGGGCATAGTAAGAAATGGGCGAGGTGCAGCTAGAAATTGATCCGTCAATTGTTCCTATGCTGATCCAATAGATGTTGACAAAACATGGTAGTCAAATTTAATTGTGTGATACTGCAAATATTTAAATACAGTTTGGACGCTATTGCGTACAAACACATTTGTTACATACACGTGTATGCATATGGCAATCACTTGATGGTAGAATCTGCCATTACATCAGATGGTGTCAATACTGGGTAGTTACATTTTATTGTTTGATACATTATATGAAATCTATTATGCATAATAACGTATAATTTTCTAGAAACATCTTGCAGTGAGCATGTTTTAATCTTTATTTCCTAACATTTCCGGAGGTAATGCGGAAAACACCGCGTCAGAGTTCTGTTCTGTTTTACCATTAAAGGTAGGCAATGCGGATTAAAGTGAGTCAGCGCACAGTTTCGAAAGTTCCCACTCTGCATCTGACAGGTAAAGTCCATTACACGTAGTCCATGGAGCTATGTCAGAGCAGAAAACGTAACGTATGTCGATGCAGGGAAAATCGTCATTGCTAGCTATGTGAACTGTAATCTTGAGATGGTGAAGATGTGCATTGAGACGATTGTGACCGGTCCTGAATCTGAAGATACATGTCTGATCCTCCCTACTGAGGCTGTGTATGGCATCATTATGCTGCCTGTTGGTGGTTCTTGTGGCTTTAATGATATGCTTCAGTTCTTCAAAGTCAACTTCACGGTTGAATTGTTCTTTATTTGACCCTTCCTTAGCCAGTTGATCAGCTTTGCAATTTCCTCATATGCCACAATGCGAGGGGATCCACTATAAGTTGACATTATTCTCCTTAGCCAGTTGCATAAGATTTTCATGAATTAAATCTGTACTTTCCTTTCCACTCTCCAGCGCCTTGAGTGCTGAGAGAGAGTCGGTCAGGAAGACAATATTTTCATTTCTGTTTTTCGTTGTATCAGCATTCGGCTAGCTAAGATCAGTGCCTGGATTTCTGCAGTGTAATTGCTACAGTGCTTCCTTGTTGGCAAGCATGAGTCTGTTATATCTCCACATGGAAACCGAATGTGAGCACCTGCCCCTCCATTCTTGACAGCCTGGATAGCTGATCCATCTGTATAAACATGTATCCACTCTTCCTCAGGGTAGTTTTCTGCAATATGACTCAATGCAAGAACTTTGTTTGTCACCTCTGCTTGATCTCCCTTGCTTTCAATCCCTGGAATCGAGGGCCAGATTGAAATTGTGTTTTCTATTTCAGAAGCTTTCCACGGTTCCCTCTCAGAGATAGCAGTTATGTTTCTACATCTGGGGAAGATGTCCGACTCTCTGTTTCTTTCAACTTTCTTTGATGTTAATAAGAAATTATTCCTTTTGAGCCTTCCTCTAGACATTTGGTGAGTCAGCATATGCATGGGATGGTGAGGCATCAGTTTGAATTTCTCGTATTGAATCTCGGCCTTGATTTCTCGTCTCTGCTGGAGTGGCTGGATATTGGTAAGTTCTTCCATTGCTGCTATTGGAGTGGTCTTCATAGACCCTGTTATGAAACGAAGAGCCTGATTTTGTACCTTATCCAATGTATGAAGGATTATTGTGGCAGCTGTCATCCATGATGACAAGCCGTATTCGATGATTGGCCTAACTGATCCAGAGTAAACCTGTTTCAGAATTTTCATGTTAGATCCCCATTTTGTTCCAGAGAGCTTCCGCATAACTGCCAGTCTTCGCTTGGCTATACCTTCAGCTTTTCTGATTTGCGCCTTCCAGGTTAGTCTTTTGTCAAATATCAGACCAAGATAAGTTACTTCATCCTCAAAGTGCAGAACTGAGTCACCAAATTTCAGACTTGTCTTGTGTTCCTTTTTAGTGGATAGTGTGAATAGAGTTGCGACTGTCTTCTCTTTGTTGATCTGAACAAACCATCTTGTAAACCAAGAATTGAGGTGATCAATTGCGAGTTGCGTGTGGTAATTGGCTGTTGACACATACTCCTTGTTGCAGCTCTGACTCCCATTGGAAGGTTCTTCACCAGGTCATTGATGAATATTGTGAAGAGGGTGGGAGAGACTACAACACCCTGAGGTACACCATGTCGTAGCAGGACTTTCTTGCTGCTCGTCCCATTCAGCTGTACTGATGCCTTTCGATTGTGGGGATACTGGCATATCCAGGTGTACATTTTTCCAGAAATATCACTGGTCCTGAGCTTTTGGAGGAGTCCATGCTTCCATACTTTATCAAATGCCTTCTGCAGGTCAACCCACAGAGTGATGGTATGCTTTTTCTGTTGGAACGCCTTCTCAATAGACTGTGTCAGATACGTTGTTTGATCCTCAGTAGATCCACACTTTCTGAAGCCATTTTGTTCATCCGCTAAGAGATTGTTGCCTTCAAGATGTCGAAGAAGTCTCTGGTTGAGGATTCTTTCCATGGCTTTGACAGTGCAACTAGTCAGACTGATAGGTCGATAACTTGCCGATTTGGATTTATTCTTGCCTTTTTTCAGTACAGGGATCATGTTGGCCTCTCTCCAAGACTGGGGAACTTCTCCTGTGTACCAACTATGGTTGAAAATCTCAGAAACTTCTGATCCGATCATTAACAGATTTGGTACTCATCACTGACAGGCCTTTGAGGTCATAGAGGTCAAATTAACAACTGGGTTGACCTGCTCGTCCAAACATCACGGACTGTTGAGATTTATAACCCCTAGATTTGCTTCCATAGCATAACCATACTTTCTAGGTCATGACCTTGAATTAACGTTTGGGTCAAATTTGACATATTTGACCTAGATAACTCGACATTCCTATGATATGAGGGTCATTCGTCAAACCAATTAATAATTGTTTATAAATTAGCCTTGTATATAAGCTAATTTATGGGCTTTTTTATCATTGGGTCACAAATGTCATTTAAACTTCAGTCATTTTGAAGCCAGAGAATTTACAGCAAAATTTTCAAAAATTAAGTTTGTTTTTATATTATTGGACAAAAGGACATTTTATAGGACTTACTAATTCCGTAAACTGTTTTCATTTCAGCAAACAAATCATTATTTTAATAAGTGCTTTTATTTTTGCAACCCCCACCTCACACTAGGCTTGCGCGATTGTGTGATTAAATCGCAAATCGCGATTATTTTTTAAATCGTGAATTTTTATGATAAAAAACTAAATAATCGAATAATCATGAACACTTCTACAGCATAAAATATCTCAAAACTTACCTTTTAATTACTCTTTAATGCAATCGCACACAGAAATTTACTATTTTTTGAAAATGTATCACTGGAATGACTGGCTCGAGAATCGAGCCAGGCATTCCAGTGACACATTTTCAAAAAATAGTCTTCTCTTGGCCTGCAAATCGACCTTTTTCAACACCATTGCAGCTTTCGTCATTGATATGCTTTTTTACTGTTATAACTCGGTAATTTGTACTCAAGCTGATTAATCGAGTAATCACGATTATTATTAAATAATCGATCGTGATTACTGAAGTCACCACACACCTGCGCCAATTTTAAATAAAGATATATTTAATCAGCGTAGAGTTTATAGTATTGTTAATTGTTTGCAAAGCACTTATTAGAATCAGAAAAATTTCGACTGAGTTTTGACAGATACCTGTCAATTTCATCTATCCATTACACAATACGGTCATCTGCGTTGCTTACTACGACGTAGTAGGTTCATTCATTAAATTGAGTAAATGGGCCACTCGTGATCGACCTAAATATGCCCGCGTTATTTATTATCTCGGTTGAGGCGCGGTCCAATAAGCCTTGGTTGACCATTGTAATTCAGCTGCCTGAATTTGATATTTTAAATCTTTGATTGGATTAATCTTTTTGAGTTGATTTGAGGATGGTTCGTTACAAGTAATTGATAACTGATTTATCCTCACATCAGGTTTCAAAATTATTGATTATATCATCAATATTTAGCAAACATCAATATTTAGCAAATATTTCATTAATGGATTGAAATGGTTAACCCGATTATTTTGTTGGCTCGGCTCGATTTTGAATGACAGCGAGTCAATTTCCACCTAAGGCCAAAGATAGGTACAATAACCATTTGAAATCCAAAAGCCAAGTACACCTAATATCGTTTATATTTATTAATATTAAAACGGTTGTTTTACATTTAGTTTGGGAAAATTAATTGCTATTAATAAGCAATAATATTACTTCCCGAATTAATTTATAGACAACCAGTTATCACAAATAAATTATTCGATATTTTGGCACTTGGCGTTCAAATCGTAATATATATAGCCGCTGGCTCGCGGTGTGAGTTATATAGTATCCTCTATTTTAACTTTGCAGATACGTCGTAACGCGCGCATTTAGATAGCTATCAATTAGATGCACTTTTAGATCAGCTGACATAACGCGAAAAAAGCATTTAAAGTTTTCTGGTACCAATTCATTAAGAAAATTTTGAACTAAATTTAACAAGTTCATATCTTAGTCATTTATTAACTTGCTAGCTTATATCAAGTTAATTTTAAATTAATTTAATATTATATTATAGTTATCTATTCAGACAAATACGCTTACTGTATCAAAAGCCTTCGAATTTTGAAGCTAATGAAGTATCTTTTAGCATCTTCGATAGTTTGCCAAATTGAATAAATTTGCTAACAAGACTTCACCATCGGGTATTTGATTAAACGTGGTGCCAAATTTATTTAGTAAAACCTGCCTTCCGAACAGGCGCTAGTAAATTCTAAATAAGGGAGATAATCAACTAGCATTTCAATTGGTTGTCAATTACAGTGTTATCTCCTTTGACCCACTAAAATCAAATATGGATGAAATTATCGATGAATTCGCGGAAACACCAACTAGTGGGTTCGCTATGTCAGTTGGAATGGCATTGCTAAAAAAAACCCTTTGTGAGTGTTTCGAACTAAATCTGCATAGTACTCTAGCAAAAGCCGATTTAGTCAATTTTGTGCTAACTAAGTTGGAAGATCTAGGAGTACTTTAAACAGGAGGTGCTGTGGTTGGAGAAAGCCCACCGGACTCGCCACCTGGTAATCCACCTGACCACACTAATGGCGGTGCTAGGCCTAAAGACACTAAGCCAGATCAATCTAACGGCAATGACAAAAAGCCGATAGATTCAAATCAGTCTGAAATTGAGGCCTTATGTGTGAAATTTGAAACCGCTCATCCCGAATTGGAATCGAAGAGAATTGAAAATGATACAAAACAAGTTGAAAGGGGTACAGCTGTGATCCAGGAGCATATGCATGGTAACAGTACTGCTCAACCACCCCAAGAATGCAGCTTCTCAGTGGCCTATAATGCCAGGTCAGTCCCAGCCTTTGATGAAAAACAACCTGAAGATTTCTTTCCACTTTTCGAGCAAACAGCCAGTGATTTAAGTTGGCCACGCGGATATTGGCCAGCTTTAATAAGAACAGTAGTCACAGGAGCTGCTCAGAAGGCTGTGAGGGCATTACCCATCCAAGATGAAGGTACTTATGCCAAAATACCTGAAGCAGTTGAAAGAGCAGTTGCTTTACGTCCAGAGGCTTACCGTTTAAAATTTCGGTCAAAACAACCGTTGTTTCCAAAATCTGCCATCCTAGAAGCCTAGCAGCTAAAGACCTTATTAAAAAAGTGGATGACATCAGAGAGAATTACCACTCTTGCTCAGATGGTGGATATGATCCTTTATGAACAATTTCGTGATCTGATGCCTCCAGAAACAAATGAGTACATTCGCAACTGCCATCCAAATATTAAGACTGCAGAAGAGGCAGCTGTAAAATTTGAAGATTTTTACTTGGGCAAGATGGCAGATAGGTCTAGCTCGAGATATAACAACACATCATAGTATACTCCTAAGTCAAAGCAGAGTAATAGCTGGCTATCTAAGACTAATAGTAGGAGCAATGATCATTACAGATCACAGTCACCCTCACGTCCAAGTAGATATCGTGATGATAACTACCGTTGGGAACATTCACCATCTCCTTCCCATAATTTTGAAACTGAATCTAATAGATACCGTGGTAGTTCACCAACCAGAGGTGACCATGGCCTTTAACCATCAAGAAGTAGCGATGCGTCACCAAGAAGAGAAAGTAGTTTTAAATGTGAGCTAGTTGGTCATTTTGCCAATAATTGCACTCAACCACATAACAAATTCTCTAAGCCAACGTCTAAACCATCCATGGTTACAGACCACGATGATATTTCCGATTCAGTAAACTCAGAACATAATGCATGATGGGACGAGAAAATCAACAGGGACGAATTTCCTGATGTTGACCAAATATATTTACCATATTGTATTTTAGTGAGCTCACATGTACATAAAACGAGCATTGCACCTGTCCCTATTAAAATACTTAAGAGACACAGGCTCCTCTCAGAGTTTAATTCTGAGTTCAGCATTTCCATTCTCTTCAGAGACATATACAGGATGTAGCATTTTGATTCGTGGTGTTGGATTGGAGTATAGCAAAACACCACTCCATACCATAAACCTACACATAAACAAAACTGAAGCCACCTCAGCGACTCTATGTGTGACATGACACGCAGCCAGAGTCAAAATCATGCGTGAGATGAAATAGTGTTGGGACTGGGTGAGGGCACTTCAACACGTAAAAACACATATAAGTGCGTCACGTTTGTTGACGACCCCAAACCTGAGTTCAGTTCGGCCGAGCTGACACGCTTACAAGCGGAGGATAAGCAATTAAGACACGTTGCTCCACTGGTAAGTGATCCTGGAGAATGGCTTAATTACCGCATATGATATTACTGGCAAGACGGTATCCTCAGATGAAAGTACACCCACGTAATGCAAAACCTGATAATGAGCAACAAGTGATCAAACAAATCGTCCTACCTGTCGCGTATATGTATACGGTACTGTGCTAGTCACACAACGGTCCCAGTTGTGGACCACATTTTGGACGTAAAAAGACCACCGCCATCATTACTCGCAATTTCTATTGGCCTCTCATCCACGGAGACATAAAACAATTTTGTAAATCCTGTCACACTTGCCAGTTTGCTGGTAAACCAAACCAAGCCATTCCAAAAGCACCTTTGATGCCAATTCCGGCATCCGGACAACCACTATAAAAAAATTCGGGTTGGTTGAGTCGGTCCGCTCAATAAAACTAAAGCTGGCAGCCAGTATTTGCTCACTATATTGTGCACAAGTACTAGATGTGCTGAGGCCATGCTACTGCGCAACATAACAACTAAATCCGTGGTAAAAGCCTTAATTAAGTTCTTTACAATGTTTGGTTTGCCACAAGAACTTCAAACAGACCAAGGTTCAAATTCTACCTCAGTTGTTTTTGCCCAAGTTTGTCAAGAGCTGGGCATAAATCATATTACATCCACCACCTACCATCCTGAATCACAAGGTGCATTAGAATGTATGCATGACACTTTAAAATCAATGCTACGAAAATTTTGCAGTGAAAGTCTGCACGATTGGGATGAAGGGGCTAATCTTTTAATGTTCTATCTGCGAGATACAGTAAACGAGTCTCTGGGATATTCACCAAATGAGCTTGTTTGTCAGACATACAGTCCGAAGTTCACTCACTATTGAAATAACAATTGTTAACCCCCCAATCTGATCATAATCTTATTGATTATGTTTCAGACTTGCGCACATGTCTAAGCAAAACAAGACAATTTGCAGCAGAGAATTTAAGAGAGAGCCAAATAAACAAAAACATTGGTATGATAGGGATGCTAGAGAGTGAAAATTTGACATTGGTGACAAAGTTCTAAAGTTGTCAACAGTGTTAAATAGTCCTTTACAGGCTAAATATGAAGGGCCTTACATTATCGCCAGTTGTGATGATGAATTAAACTACTGGATAAAGACTCCTGGTAAACGAAATGCTAGACAGTGTGATCACATTAATTTACTTCCTGCATATGTCGAACGCGATGACGTCATTCCCTGCAAAGAGGTTTCTATCTTGCAGGTAAATTCAAAATTTTTCAACCTTGATGACGCAATCAACCTTTCATCAACATCAGCTACGATATGCAAACCTAGAATAGACAATACTGCTGCCATCACTAGCTTACCAGAAACCTTGTCTTATCTAGAAGATGGTCAAAAACAAGAAATTATTTCTCTGATTCAAGAGTTTGAGTGCCTTTTCAATGATACACCTGGGTGTACTTCTGTTATTAGCCATGACATTGATGTCGGAGACGTTAGACTGATTAAACAATCTCCTTATCAGACTAATCCGGCAAAAACTGTAATCATGGAAAAAGAAATCACCTATATGTATGAAAATGGCATAATTCAACCAAGTAATAGCCCTTGTCCATGTGTAGTCCATGTGTGCTAGTTCCGAAGCCAGATGGCACTTATCGCTTCTGTACTGATTTTCGAAAGGTTAATAATGTCACATGTGGTGATTCGTATGGGATCCCACGCAGCGATGATTGTATTGATAAAATTGGCAGTGCAAAATATGTCACGAAGTTTGACCTATTAAAGGGGTACTGGCAAGTACCACTGACTGACTGTGCTAGGCCAATATCTGCATTCGTGACAAGTACCGGTTTCTGGGAGTACCGAAAAATGGCGTTCAGATAAAAGAAATTCTGGAAGCACATTCCAAAGGCTTATGAATACTCTTGTTGCCCCAATCAAGAATTCTGATTCTTACATCGATGACGTCACTATTTATAATAACAACTGGGAAGACCATGTGAAATCTATTCATGAGTTCTTTTCACGACTGAAGGAAGTTAGTCTTACCATTAATCTTCCTAAAAGCGAAATAGCTAAAGCTACTTTGACATATTTAGGTCATGAAGTTGGTCGGTCAGGGCCAAGTTCGGCCAAAATCGGCTAAAGTGGAGGCTATTCATAATTATTTTGTAAAAACTTTTCGACAATCGCAGCCCCACTAACCAACTTGCTGAAAAAGAATGTCCCATTAAAATGGACACCCGAATGTAAAGACGCTTTTGACAAGATCCGAGCAGACTTACATTCTAACCCAGTCTTAGCTGCACCAGATTATAACAACCCAATGAAGCTTGTAATCAACACTAGCGATCTTGGTGCAGGGTTATGACTATGCTGTATGCTATTTTCCGCGAAAGTTTGATAAACATGAATTACACGATTCTACTATTGAGAAAGAGTGTTAGCTCTGGTAGTAGTGTTACATTTCAATATTTATTTGTGTTCATCAAAATTCCCGGTTGACGTCTTTACTGATCACAATCCATTAACGTTCATCCAATGGATGTCGGGCAAAAACCAGAGAATTTATCGTTGGAGTTTGACAATCCAACCATACAATCTAAATAAAATTCACATCAAAGGTCGTGACAGTGCAGATGCAAAAGCCTTATCCAGAGCTTTTTGAAGCCAATTTTGATTTCTAATATTTTGACAGACATAGTTGTGTCCCCCGATATAATAGCGGTTTTCGTTTTAGCGGTCATACCCACAATTGATACACCGATTCAGATGTTTACATTATTCTGAGTTTTCTGTCCATTCCTCACTTTCCCCTAGGCACATGAGGTATCAGGTCCGATGGTAACGTATATCATCTTGTGTGGTTTATCTAGTTTTCTCTGTATTAATCGTTACAGTAGGTGCAATTGATGGCCTTGCGAGATTAGTTTTTACATCCGCCAACATGTTTAACTGGGCATATGAAGACTTCGTGGCTTTAAACAATTGGGCCGATGACACACATATGTTCAGTTATTCAAATTGCATAATATCAACAGAGATTAACTTTTCTTTACTGAGAAATATAATCAAAATTAGCATAGAGTAATTATTATTTCACCAGTTGGTTTTCAATTAAATCGCCTTATTATTTTCCATTCCTTGGACAGAAAATGTCATATTCAATTTGGTAAGTATCATATACAATACAGTAAAACAAAATATTTTTATTATTTATTGACATTGACAAATAGTGACGTTTTACTAGTAATGTATAGTTAATTGGTTTCAGTGTAAGTAGTATAAAATTATGTAATTGAATATTGATTCAAATAATATACTTAAAGTTCTCTGATATTAATAAATAAGTGATCAATTAACTACTTGTATATCATTGATATATTCAAGTAGTTTATTAAATCCTAAATTATCAATCATTTCTATCATTATGCAGCTTACCGACTCACTCCATTAAAACAGATGAGTCATTATTTTTACTGGGGGATATATGATGTGTGCCGTCACAGTACATGTGTGGCATCAGACTATTAATGATTTAATTAATTTATGGAACATGGATATGATCGGTTAATCCAGTATTACCATTTATTCCCGCTCCACTGTCCATGTATTCCATACCTATGATCATGAAATAAACATCTGATCGGATAGTTCCCAATTCATATGCTAATTAGGCTCCTGGCTGTAACTGATTACCACAGAGTAGAGAATTGTATGATCTGTCCTAGCAGCCTAAGTCCATCCCACTATGTAACTCAGTGAACTATTGATCGATCTAGTGTTTTTGAATTCGATGTTTGGATGGTAGACCAGGCATCAATATTACTTAAAATTAACATGACACATTCATTGCACATGATTGGCACCATTATGATTGAAAAATACTTCCTCTAGATTTTATTATATTGGTCAATTTAATTTTTTAATTATTATTTTTGAGATTCTATTTTCCAATGAGTTTTATAAAATTTGTATATGATAAGATTGTCACCATCTTTAGGCATCATCAGCGCATTTATATATCAAACCATGTGCTCGTTCATCAATCTCGTGACAGGGTTTTGGTGGGAAAATTGCCAAGTCCCACTCATCAGTTCGAAACATATCTCTAAACAGCCCACACGTCATCTAAGAGCCGCTTATTTTCAAGAGTCCACGAACTCACCATGTAAAAATGTTAAAGTAGTAGTGTGCCTGTGTCATCTCATCTTTGTATTCATCGCAATGTGATCATCTTCATATCAGCCATCAGTCAATTTTATCTACCCATGATGTCATCAATCTAATCACCATCAGACCAAATCCCAAAGCAAGCAGAACCTGGTGCCTTGCTAGAGTGGGTAGTAGTCTAAATTCTCTACCTGTGACGTCATCAATCTAATCACCTTCAGACCAAATCCCAAAGCAAGCGGAACCTGGTGCCTTGTTTTGGTAGGTATAACTCTATCTTTTCTACCTGTGATGTCATCAATCTCATCATCTTCACGACGCTTTCATCCTTCTGAAATGTTCAGACTTTATTAGTGATTGCTGTCATCTTTTCGATTCTCCGACATCTTTCGGCCTCGATCTTCGGTATCAGTAACTAAGCCAAGTTATCACATGCATCATCTCAGTGTCTTCGAGCTTCTTAGTTCAATATCTCGGATCATCTTAGTGCCCTCGACCTTATCGTTTCCATTTCGGAATAAAGAACATTCTTCCAGATTCGTCATCCGTTTCTTCACATGTGTTTTCACTTCCGGAGCCATGACAGATTGGCTCTCCATCTGTTTGCTTTCATTCCATGACCGGACTTCTCTATTCAGCATAATCAAGGTATCTAACTTTTGACTGTGATTTCTCCAAATTATTTACCATACACCTTGACCAACTCACGCGGTGCAGAGACTGTCCAGATTTTTACTTATGTAACCAAATTTCAAAATATTCTCTAAGTAAATTTTCATACTTATTATTGAAATATTTCTATTTAAATTGATTGAATATTTGTTTCATTTTGTTGTTATTACGTCACTAAGTCCAAGTTCAAATAACCAACAATCATTCAGTAATCATCATGTACACTTAGTTAGTTTCTAGTTCCAGGGCCTGAGTAACCAATCAACCAATTCATAACGTAAGTTCTAGATTGGTTGAGTGGTTCATCAGTCTTTTGAAATACCCGGTAAAAATTTCATTATTATTCTCCTACCAACTCGCGGTCAACTCGCTATTAAAATACCATTGAACTTGTAATGCATAATTCTTGAATTAAAATATGCATTCAAATTGATTATAAGTTTGCTATGCTATTTAGTGATTGCCTCTTTAATAAATTAACCCTTAATGAAAACTAAGGGCTCGTTGATTAAAATTTCAGTCATCAAATTTCCAAAAATAATTTTTCCGCTTATTTATGTATTAATTTATTCCGTTTCTATATCCGTGCTTATAACGCATCGCTGGCACTTTTAAAATATAATAAATACAGCGTTAGTTCACTACTCTATTCACATTATATCAATATCAATTCATCTACTCCCTTTTATATGTAATGAATGAATGATTAAAGTTTTTTCTGTTTTCATAGTTTCATTTACAGAATTTTCTCCACCGCATGCAGATAACCATCAAATAGTATCATTCCCAGATAGGCTGATTTTCTGGTTTTGGTAAAGAAGGTTAATCAGCCCTTGTCTTTTGAAAGAGAGATTGGAACTGTTTAACCTTAATTGCTAGAATTTGAATCGATGCATATCTGGATTGATCCGCCATCATTTTTCCTATTACAACTTCAATGTCATTAGATGGATCAATGATATTATTGTGGTCGGTTAATGAGGAGGTCTGGTGGTGACTGAGCAACGTGCAACTTTGACCAAGTCATATATATCTGAATTTTTATCATAACTTGATCACTGGTATATTGATACTATTGATCAAGTTTGGCCAAAAAGCAGAGACATGTGAGCTTTAAGTTTAATCCAGAAAGATCATCACCATAGTTTGTCATTATTCAATCCCAATAATCTAATTTGAGTTGCAGCCATATCCATACCCTGTCCTCCTATCTCCTCAACTTCTTTCATTATGTCCGGAATCCTTTGCATTGATTCGAAATCCTTCCTATGTCACATAGATTTGGTGTCCTGATATTATAAAATCTACAGCGGCAATATCTTTGTAATTCTTGATCCATTGATACTAATTAATTACATTTAATTTACACCACTTTGGGCGATTTCCTGTTAACTTTAAACTTCTGATCCGATAATCAAAAAATTTGGTATTTATGATTGACAGGCTTTTGCGGTCATAGAGGTCAAATTAACACCTGGGTTGACCTAGACGTCCAAACATCATAGACTCGAGCTTTATAACCCCTAGATTTGCTTCCATAGCATAACCATACTTTCTAGGTCATGACCTTGAAATAACGTTTGGGTCAGATTTGACATATTTGACCTAGATAGCTCGACATTCCTATGATACTACATACACGAGATAAATGCAGGAATTACACAAAGGAATAATTCACACCATCGAGTAGTCCATATGCGTAGTCACATGCCATTAATCAGTATTTTGTATGCCTCGTAAACACTCGAGACAAACCGTTTGAACATTTTAGCGCGCGTTGCCATAATTTGGTATGGTAAGATATAAAAGCGAATGCTAAATTTTATCACTCATTCATTCTATGACTTTACTCGAATGTGCATTTACTGATTGAATTTATAGCGTTTACCTTTAAAAGCCTATATCGCCTTAAATATACGTCCTATGGATATATTATTTATATACTGATATTGTATGTTATTGAGTTTTCTATTATTTAGCACATATTTCACTGTGTTTAACTGAGTTTCGCTATTTGAATTTTATACTATATAACTTTCAAAAGTCACAAAATGTCATGGAGGAATATTTGAAAATTACACCTGGAACAGCTGATACGTATTTTGATGATTTTTATTTGGTTTTAAATAATATATTATTTTATTATTAAATAAAATATTTATTGAAACTAATTTGACTGGAAGTTGATGATGCTTTATAAATTTAATTTAATTAAATATAAATTAATAAATATAAATTAATAAATATAACTTAAATATATTCATATAAGTTGATGATACTAATTTGACTGAAAGATGTTGATGCCTTATAAATTAAAATAAATTAATAAATAAATATAAATGTATTCATATAAGTTATTGAATATTTTGAAACTAGTTGGCTGGAAGTTGATGATGCCTTATAAATTAAATTATATTAAATAAAAATTAATATAATTTTAGAACTTGACAATTTTGTTCATGCAGGCGGATGATGGTCGCTATTGTTCATGCAGGTGACCGCTATTGTTCATAAATGACCGCCGTGCGTTATTGTTCATGCAGGTGCTATCATTCATGCAGATAAACGCTATTCTTCAAAAAGTGCAGAATAAAATGTTCAATAGCGTGTGATGAAGGCTAGACAGATTCATTAACCCTCAAATCACACCTGCAGGAAAAACTAATTACACATTAATTATATTTTAACATTTTTTATTTTTTCAACCCTAAATCATGGTGCAATGGTAGTTTAAGCAAATATATTTGATACTAATTTGACATAGGAAGCTACAATTTGTGCTAGTTTCAAAATATTCATCAGATATACAAATAAGGAATGAAATATATTTTAACATTTTTTTGATTTTTTCAAATCTAAATCGTGGTGCAATGGTAGTTTAAGCGAATATTTTTTTATACTAATTTGACATAGGAAGCTACAATTCGCGCTAGTTTCAAAATATTCATCAGATATACAACTAAGGAATGAACTATATTTTAACATTTTTTATACTTTTTTCAAACCTAAATCGGGGTGCAATGGTAGTTTAAGCGAATATGTTTTTGATAGAATTTGACATAGGCGGTTACAATTCGTGCTAGTCTCAAAAAATTCAACAGATATACAACTAAGGAATGAACAATATTTTGACTTTTTGATTTTTCAAACCTAAATCGTGACACAGTGGTAGTTTAAGCGAATATCTTTTTGATACTTATTTGACATAGGAAGTTTCAATTCGCACTAGTTTCAAAATATTCAATAGATATACAACTAAGGAATGAACTATATTTTAACTTTTTGATTTTTCAAACCTAAATCATGGTGCAGCGGTAGTTTAAGCAAATATTTTTTGATACTAGTTTGACATAGGAAGTTTCAATTCGCGCTAGTTTCAAAATATTCAACAGATATACAGCTAAGGAATGAATATTTTTAGATACTAATTTTACATAGGAAGTTACAATTCACGCTAGTTGCAAAATATTCACCAGATACCAACCAGCTGTGCGCGATCGTTCATAAATGGGAGCTGTGCACTATTGTTCTAAATGACCAGCCATGCGCTATTGTTCATAAGTGGGGGCTGCGCGCTATTGTTCTAAATGACTGACTATGCACTATTGTTCATGCAGGTGGCCGCTGGACGATATTGTTCTAAGTCCTGATTGGTCGAGATATGGTCAAATGTCACATTAAAACCCATTAGTCATTTCGACAGAAGAACAATAGTGCACAGTTGGTCACCTGCAATTCATATGTGACTGTTGGGCGCTATCGTTTGTGCAGTATGCCATTATTCAAAAGTCATGTTCAATGCGACAATTTGACATAGGAAGCCACTTAGTTTCAAAATATCTTTTTAACCACGAGTTGGGGGGGGGGGGGGCGCCCACCTAATTAATGCGTTAAACTACACGTTCATCATTCAGATAGCACATGCTCATCATTACACAAAGTTACACATGTCAATCCCTATTTTTTTAAAACACATTAATCTAATTATGCATTAACACGCCTGTGTCATTTAAATAGCGAACAGACATTTAGAACAATAGCGTGCAGATGCACATTTAGAACAATAGCGTGCAAACGCTCATTTAGAACAATATCGTACAGATGAACATTTAGAACAATAGCGTGTAGCCAGACATTTAGAACAATAGCGTGTACCCTACACTTTTGAACAATAGCGTGTACCCACTAATTTAGAACAATAGTGTCTACCCGCTCATTTAGAACAATAGTGTCTACACGCTCATTTATAACAACCAATCAGAACGCAGTATTTAAATAAGTCAAGAGCTCATTTGCATAACAATAGTGTACACCCTTGACTACTCGCAGGACATAACCAATTTGTTATCGGTGCGCCAGTTTGTAAACGGCGCAGACCAATATGGCAATTTGTTATCGGTGAACCCGTTCATAAACGGCAAAAGGCCCATGTGCAAATCTTTATCGGCGCGCCCATTTGTAAATGACGCATTGCCCATATATCAATATAAAACTTGCGCCAATAAGAAATGTACATAGTTGTAAACGAATTGTGATTTCTACCAATTGGTAGATCAAGGATTAATTTTCAGTCACTGGGGTAATTTATTTGACTCATGTCTTATTGAAAGAAACACCTCGACCGTCTATCAAACAAGGCGGTGACCATTCGCTGATTCTTTGTATGGCATGCGTGGGCAATCGCTGAACGAGGTGTGATGCACATGTTGTTGGAATGAAGGTGCAGTTTTTGAGTTTTCCAAAATAATCTCTTGCTCTGCAAATGGATACTTTCTATGAGAAGATTTAAAATTCCTTTAATAAACCTGAGCATTATTTAAAGTGTTTATGAATGTATCCAATAACCGGCGAATTCTACTCAATGTTAGTCACGTCATTTGATCCTTGTGTTATGAATGTATCCAACAACACACGAATTCTACTCAAGGTTAGTCACGTCATTTGATCCTTGTGTTATGAATGTATCCAATAACACACGAATTCTACTCAATGTTAGTCACGTCATTTGATCCTTGTGTTATGAATGTATTCAATAACAGGCGAATTCTACTCAATGTTAGTCACGTCAGTTGATCCTTGTGTTATAAATGTATCCAATAACAGGCGAATTCTACTCAATGTTAGTCATGTCATTTGCTCCTTGTGTTATGAATGTATCCAATAGCACGCGAATTCTACTCAATGTTAGTCACGTCATCTGATCCTTGTGTTATGAATGTATCCAATAACAGGCGAATTCCACTCAATGTTAGTCACGTCACCTGGTCCTTGTGCTATGAATATATCCAATAACACGCGAATTCTGCTCAATGTTAGTCACGTCATCTGGTCCTTGTGTTATGAATGTATCCAATAACACACGAATTCTACTCAAGGTTAGTCACGTCATTTGATCCTTGTGTTATGAATGTATCCAATAACATGCGAATTCTACTCAATGTTAGTCACATCATTTGATCCTTGTGTTATGAATGTATCCAATAACACGCGAATTCTACTCAATGTTAGTCACATCATTTGATCCTTGTGTTATGGATGTATCTAATAACAGACGAATTCTACTCAATGTTAGTCACGTCATTTGATCCTTGTGTTATGAATGTATCCAATAACGTGCGAATTCTACTCAATGTTAGTCATGTCAGTTGATCCTTGTGTTATGAATGTATCCAATAACAGGCGAATTCTACTCAATGTTAGTCACGTCATTTGATCCTTGTGTTATGAATGTATCCAATAACAGGCGAATTCTACTCAATGTTAGTCACGTCATTTGATCATTGTATTATGAATGTATCCAATAACACGTGAATTCTACTGAATGTTAGTCACGTCATTTGATCCTTGTGTTATGAATGTATCCAATAACACGCGAATTCTGCTCAATGTTAGTCACGTCATTTGATCCTTGTATTATGAATGTATCCAATAACACGTGGATTCTACTGAATGTTAGTCACGTCATTTGATCCTTGTATTATGAATGTATCCAATAACACGTGAATTCTACTGAATGTTAGTCACGTCATTTGATCCTTGTGTTATGAATGTATCCAATAACACGTGAATTCTACTGAATGTTAGTCACGTCATTTGATCCTTGTGTTATGAATGTATCTAATAACATGCGAATTCTACTGAATGTTAGTCACGTCATTTGATCCTTGTGTTATGAATGTATCCAATAACAGGCGAATTCTACTCAATGTTAGTCACGTCATTTGATCCTTGTGTTATTAGACTTTATTAATTATTAAGTACATACAGACATTATGTGCAATCACAAAACAACGGATTAATCTGCGGCTTCAATCAATTCAATTGTCCCGTGCTTGCTGATGTATACAAAATCCTATACGATTCTTCTTCTTCAGATGCATGCAGATTTATTGACTAACCGACTGAAGGAATGAGTGAATGGCGAACAGACGGGTTAACAGACGAACAAATACATGAGCAACACACGCATGCGGGCAGGCGTGTCTGAACAGCTGAAAGGATTGCTGAAATTTTGACGGCGTTAATAAATGAATGGATGTATTGCCTATTAGTGCAAGTTTGACATTGACATATGGGTCTGCGCCGTTTACAAATGGGCGTGCCGATGACCAATTGGTATATGGGCCTGCGCCATTTAAAAACGAGTGCGCTGATAACAAATTGGTATATGGGCCTGCGCCATTTAAAAACGAGTGCGCTGATAACAAATTGGTATATGGGCCATGCGCCGTTTACAAACGGGTGCGCTGACAGCAATTGGTATATGGGTCTGTGCCATTTACAAACGGGCGCGCCGATAAGCAATTGGTAAATGGGTTTGCGCCGTTTCAAACGAGCGCGCCGAAACAAATTGGTATATGTTGTCTGCGTCATTTATAAACGGTCCTGCACCATTTACAAACGGTCCAAATTGGTTATTGGGTCGCTACATGAGCACGGGCCTAGGCTCAGAGACAACGCTCATTAAACATCTCCTGTCAAATGATCGAGCAATATTACACTGTTATTCAAGCTATATGTATCATAAAAAAGATCATATAATTTTCTACATATTGATGCATTATTTCCATTGCCAAATTTTCTACGAATTAATGATATATTTACCCCTGTTTAAGACTATATGCTCGGCCTCAACGTGGCGCAGGGGTGTAACCCACTGGGTGTCAATCCAGACATTTGGAGGGGCTAACCAGAGCATTATGCACAACGCTAATGAAATTACGCTTGGAGATCGAATCAATCGAAATGGTGCTCGCCCTGTGAGGATCCGCCAGGCAGGTGCAGCGCCGGGCTCCATGCCTCGAAGGAGCCCACCCTCAGCTACTGGAGGTCCCATCAACTCGTCTTGTGGAGCCAGGGGACGAGGATGGAGAGCTACTGGCCAACGGAAAGAGAAGACCAAACCCAAAGAGAACCCCAGTATCAACATCATGCACTGGAATGCAGAAGGGGTTACCAACAAGAAATCAGAGCTCGAACAGTTCCTGTACGAAAACAACATTGATATCTGCTGCATTCAAGAGACACACCTGCAAGAAGGAAAACCATTTAAGATCAGAGGTTACCAGATTTTCCGGTGTGATCGAAGAGGAAGAAAGAAAGGTGGGGTGATGACCTTGGTCCGAAACAGCGTGAACGCCAGCCAGATCAAAACCTTTATGGAAGAGGCAGAATATATCAAGATCAAGGTAACAACCAGCAACTCTGTGATTGAAATTGTCAATTATTACTGCCCTAATGACAAGAATCTCTCACTTGACACAATCCAGGTCCCGGACTGCCACTTCCTCATTGCGGGAGACTTTAATAGCCAGTCCCAGAGCTGGGGATACAGAACACTTGATAAACGAGGAGAAGACATTGAAGCATGGCAAGATGAAAAGCACCTTTTACTTGTCAACGATCCCACAGATCAGCCTACCTTCTACTCGCGCCGATGGCACTCGACAACAACGCCGGACTTGGCATTTTGTACAGAAGACATTCACAGAAACCTCAGTAGAGTGGTCGGATCGCAGTTAGGAGGAAGCGACCACCGCCCAGTCCTCCTCTCTCTTTCTGGAAGTATTTCGACCAGTTCACCTCAACATCCAAGGTGGAACTACAAAAAGGCAAATTGGAGTCTGTTCGGCATTCGTTCCAATGAGCTTACCCATAATATAGCAGTAGAAGGGAGAAACATCAACAATGTGGTCAAGGAATTTAATTCAAGTATCCTCAAGGCTGCCAATGAAGCGATTCCTCGAGGGTTCAGGAAAAACTACCGCCCCTACTGGACAACAGAACTGCAAGCAGCACATGATAAACTAGACAAGGCCAGAGAAGATGCAGAGGGTAATCCCTGTCATGAAAACCACTTCACGCTACAACAAACTAAAGCCAGGTATCTAAAGACCAAGCTGGAGGCCAAAAGAAGAAGCTGGAGGGTAAAGACGGCAGGGTTTAATTTAGAGAGAGACACCACAAAACTATGGAGACTGACTAAAGCACTCAATGATGAGGGTATCAGGGGAGAGAAGATTACTCTTGAAGAAGATGGACAAACACTGACAGGAAAGATGGCAGCAGATGCCTTTGCGAAGGCATATGCAAAAGAAAGCAACATTTCTATACCACGAATGCGTCAAAGGGAGGTTAGAAAAGAGCAAAAGGAAAGAACAGACACCAACACTCACGATGCAATGAAAGTTGACATTAGTTTAACAGAACTGAAGAAGGCTATCCGCCAACTGAAAAAGAAGAAATCTCCCGGGCCAGATGGCATTACGAATGAAATGATCCAACACCTTGGTAATGCATCTCTTCGCAAGTTGCTAGACGTCTTTAATCTCAGTTGGACCAATGGAGAGGTTCCTCAGTGCTGGAAGGAAGCCAGAATGACTCCTATTCTGAAAAAAGGAAAGAACAAGACGAAAGTGCTGAGCTACCGTCCTATCAGTCTTACAAGCTGCATATGCAAGACCATGGAACGCATCATCAACCAGCGGTTGCAGTGGTACCTGGAGTCAGAGAACATTATAGTTTCAGAGCAGGCCGGATTCAGAAGATACAGGAGCACAGAAGATCAAACAACACATCTTGCACAGGTCATAGAGGACACTTTTCAAGCCAAGAAGGTGATGCTAGCTGCCTTTATCGATCTGCAGAAAGCATTTGACAAGGTGTGGAAGGATGGCCTCCTCGTGAAGCTCCGGCGCACAGGCATCGGTGGCAACATGTTCCGATGGACCAAGTCATACCTACACAATCGCAGAGCTAGGGTGCTGGTGGATGGACAATCTGGACAGAATGTATTGCTGAGACAAGGGGTGCCACAAGGCGGAGTATTATCACCTACTCTGTTCATACTCTTCATCAATGACATTGTAGCAGAGCTGCCCAATGGGATCCAAGCAGCCCTCTATGCAGATGACCTCGTAATCTGGTGCACCGAGGAGTACACAACGACTGCCACGTACAGAATGCAGCTCGCCTTGGACAGAATTACAGCTTGGGCCAATCGCTGGTGTATTACCATCAACAAAGAAAAATCATCAGCCATGCTATTCACACTGTCCACCAAAACCAAGGTTGGCAATCTGACACTGGGCGGTACTCCACTCGAATACGAGGACCAGCAGACATACCTGGGAGTCACATATGACAGAAGATTAACATGGAAGGAGCACATCCAGAATGCAGAGGCAAAGGCCAGAAGAAAGCTAAACATCATGAGGAAGCTGGCAGGAACAAAGTGGGGTGCCAATGAAAGGATCCTCAAGACTATCTACCTAGGTGCCGTACGACCACACCTTGAGTATGGATCCAGCTCATGGATGACAACAGCTAAATCTCATCAACAGAACCTTGACAGAGTACAAAACCAGGCACTGCGCATCATCACTGGTGGAATGAGATCAACACCAATAGAAAAAATGGAGCAGATAGCAGGCATTCCCCCACTTAGCAAAGGAAGGGAATGCAAAGCACTGATCCAAGCTGCAAAGTTCAAATCGTTCAATAACCACCCGATGAAGATCAGGCAAGCACAGCTGTCATCAGGAAGACTTAAAAGATCAAGTTTTGTGAAAGAGACAAAAGCACTTCAAAGGAAACACCAAGAGATGTTGCCAGCACAAATAGAAGATCCAAACCACACCCTTGATCCTCCACCCTGGGAAAACAAACTAGAGAGCATAGCTATTCGCACCACAGTACCTCATCTCACAACCAAAAATGAACACAGTGATGTGAGCAAGAAGGCCCTGACCCTAGCCATGCTGGAAGAAATGTACCCTCAGGAGACATGGATAAGGATCTACACAGATGGATCAGCCAAAGATGCAATTAGGAGCGGAGGTGCCGGACTGCACATACAGTATCCAAACGGACAACATGAGTCAGCTGCAATACCGACAGGCAAACACTGCACAAACTACAGAGCTGAAGTCGAAGCACTGGTTCATGCAGCTAATACCATCAGCAGAACAGCAGACCCTATTGCACAGATTGTCTTTTTATCTGATGCCCGCTCCGTCCTTGAGGCTATCACCAAAGGTAAGCTGCCACAACTTGAAGAAGCACTACAAACCATCAAATGCTTTCGGATAGCACTGCAGTGGATCCCCTCACACTGTGGAGTCCAAGGAAATGAGGAAGCAGACAAGATGGCAAAGGTGGGTGCAGAAGAGAATCAGACAGAAAACATGGTTACCCATACAGAGATGAAGACTATCATTAAGTCCCTCTATAGAACACCTCAATCAGAAGATGCCTACCATCATCTCTCGAGGCCAGAGCAAGTGACCATTTTTCGTCTCAGAACTGGACACAACAGACTAAACCAACACATGTACAGGCGGTTCCACCTTACGACATCGCCCGCTTGTCCTTGTGGAGAAGCAGAACAGACCACAGAGCACATACTTCAATGTTGCAGTACGTATCAGCTGCTGAGAGAAGAGATCTGGCCTTTGTCAACCTCTATTCTTGAAAAGCTGTATGGGCCTGTGGAAGAACTGCAGAAAACCACAGATTTCATCTTGAGAACGGCTCTCCAAGTGTGATACCAGCGATCGAAAAGAAGATGATATATTTCAAGTGGGCATTCGGGTGTATTTGAATGAACATTGGCGCAGCATTCTTGTAGTCACTGACTTCCATAATATCACAGCAGTTCCGTGCATAGACGAATAGCCGCATAGGAAGTTGATTGTCTGTGTATATAATATGATGGTGGTTTGATGGGATTCAACCTTGAATGACGTTATTGACTGTTGTCAATGTCTATTAACCACCACGTCCGCAATGATGGTAATCTCTCTCCAAACCGCCACCACCCCACCCATCACGCCACACCCACCCGCTAGGAGTAGGGGCTAGGGGCACACGCCTGCTACTACGTTGGCCGATCACTGACTATCACCTTAACTGTAACTTGCGATCTCGCCCCAAGGCGATCTCCGCGCCATCTGGACTCGTGCAAGTATTATATAGATAACACAGTTGTGTGTTTGAGTCTCTTGTTCTTTGTTTGAATAAGCAAGCTAGAGATAGAAATGAAATTTATTTTTATGGAACGAAATTACAGGTTTTTACCATAGGCCTACACAGATCTACAATGTTCCATAGAAAATTAAGTAGACGAAATGTGCATTCACTTTTCGTCACGCACATCAAACTCACCCTATGTTTACTAACTGAAGCGTAAATAGGGCATGAGTAAATATTTCCTACAGCAACAAGGCACAAAGTACACTTGAACAGGCAAATTGTACAGGTCAGAATACGGATATACCTTGGTATGAGTGGCGGCGACTTCGGCTGTGTATAGTTGTAGTAAGCCTTGCCAGCTCAACCGTCCCACGACCTATTTCCACGACCTATTTTCCAGTAAGAATCGATAGCGCCGACTGCAACGCCAAGAAATCATTCCAGTCTGCCGTTCCATTTCTGCTAGCGTTCATGACATAGCCAGTATATATTATTTGACCGCGTGTAGTGCGAGTACGTAGATAAGTAGACAAGGACACTCTCTCCTTGTAGCCGGTCTGGGAAAGGAATTCGCTGGCATGATGAGTTGAATTCTGTATTTCTATGTTCTAAGGTGAGTATGGCAGTTTATCAATATTATCTTTTTAGTTAAAGGCAATGGTTCGAGCGTGCGTGCGTGAGTGTGTGTTGGTCACTAGTATATAGGAATCTTGGATGAAGTGTGTTATATTGTATTTGCTGATACGGAAGGTAGATGAGAGGCCTGAGAGAGAGAGAGAGAGAGAGAGAGAGAGAGAGAGAGAGAGAGAGAGGGGGGGCGAGGGGGGGGGAAGGGAGGGAGAGAGAGGTGGGGAGGGAGAGAGGGTGGGAGAGATGAGAGGGGAAGGGAGGGAGGGAGAGAGAGAGAGTGGACGGGAAAGGATGGATAGATTGAGGGTGGGGTGGGGTGTTGAGGAAGGGGGAGAGAGAAAACTCGAGGGAAGGAGAGGGATAGAGACACATCCCAGAACTCAATTAGAAAGCAATTATGTAAGGAAAGTTGCTTTTAAACTAAATGTTTCTGACTGCCATATGTAGCAATAACTCCCAGTCAAAATAGTTTCAAAATAATCAACAGAATATTCATTACCTCATAAATAATGTGTTATTTCTGGTTAAAGCGTTAATACATCTGTCAATGAGATTATCCGAACACGGTCGCCTGTGATAGCAAACATACAGATAAGGAATTAAATATCTTGATAATAATTTGATGAGAAGTAGTTGCTGCCATGGGTCGCAACGGCTTCCAGTCAACAAGATAACTCAACACTGTCTCATATAAGATATTCTGTTTTGCATAACCGACCATCTCATACGTTATTCGCATATATACAGAGAGGAGACAGACCAACAAAATATGCAGTCTACTGATACACGTCAGTTACCATGGAAACGCCTTTTGCGACCGAAGATATCATGGGTAACATGGGTTCCCAGTCAAATTAGTTTCCAAATATTCAAGAAGATATTTAATAAATATTAATGTGTTTCCGAATTCAGCTTCAATGGGAAGCTCCAGTAGACGGGATGGGCAGAATGACACGTGGCGTGACGTGTCCTCTAACGCTCAGGTTAATGTGACATTTATATATTTATATAACATGCTCATTTGAACGACGTCTTATTTCAACAAGCCTAGATACTTTGTGATAAGCTATAAACCAATATTCATATTGTGGTGGGTGATCTTTTTCAACTCGTCTTAACATAGTTATTTCCCGCCATGCCTGAGTAATGACGACAAACTAGTACCAATAAAGCAACACAGAACGCGTTCAGAACATACTGGCTAAACCCGATATCAGGTAGGCAGGCATTTAAAGCGCAAATCAGATAACCCACAATGTCAATAGCACTAGCTACGTGTATTTTATCACAGTAAAGCAAAGCTCGCAGTTCAGCTGATGATACACGTAGTGAGGGTATAACATTATCTTATGTTGGAACCAGCAGCAGCTGCACAGAGCAGATAACTTGTAGCATCGACACACATAGTTTGCGTCCCAATGTAAGCTCAGCTAGTTACACAGAGGCTGCAGGCAGCGTGAAAGATACTACAATAGTGCACTCATCTGATGAGAACAATGCAAGACTATAAAAGGTAATGCCAAACTCGTGTTCTTTTTTAGGGCTAGGCTCAAAGTGATGCACAAGACCACCATTAGGAGGGCACTAGCACCACCGGTCAATGTGAACATAGCCACTTATAAGATTACCACCCCGTGTTCTTGGATAGAGATTATATGACCAGGCAGGGCCGTATTTAGATATGTGGGGGGCCCCTGGGGCAAAGAATGAACGGGGGGGGGGTCTGGGGGTCCTCCCCCCGAATTTTTTTTACATCTAGGTGCTCTGAGACGGCCAGAGAGTCTACTTTTAGGGTGAATTATGGCGCTTTCTTTCGTTGTAAAATTATTTTATTTTGCAAATTTTCGTAATTAACATTGTTGCCGAACACCAAACAAGAATTGGGGCCCCCACAAATATTAGAATAGAATTATAATGCATGATTAAGAGTTCTAAACTAATAAAGTTTGCTTTAAATGTCCTATGACTTCCAAAAAAGTGCATACTATTTTTTTTCATTTTAAATTGTGGGGGCCCCTTGCTTGTGGGGCCCCCGGGCTTTTGCCCCGCTTGCCCCCCCCCCCCCCCCCCCCCCTTAAATACGGCCCTGTGACCAGGGGTGCATAATTCGGCCAGACATGTTCAAATGCACCCCCTGGTCATACAATCGCTATCCATGAACACGGGTTATTATACAGGGATAGATCTGGCTTTTGCAATACACTAGCCAATAGATTAGCCAAATAACATTTCTGTTAGCCAAATAGTAAATACTTTAGCCACATCTTTACTTCAATGTCACTTATGAACATGTTTGCAGTCAGGCATCATCAGTTAATAGTCTACTATACATTTTACAGTCCCGATACAATACGGTCTTACTATATAAGAAATATGTTGAATACTTTGGAACTAATATGATTAAAAGCTGTTGCTTCCATCAAAATATTCAACAACGTAAATATGAATTTTTTATTTGCAATTGTAACGCTGGAATTAGTCAGAATTCAACCAATCAAGAATTAAATTTAATCAATAGCCAATGATTTAGCCAATTCTGCTTTTCATTAGCCAGATTTCAGTTTTACTAGCATTGGGCTAATTGGCTAGTGGGTAGATCGGTCCCTTGGTTATAGCAATATGACCTGCAAAATCTGAACAACTTCCATCCATACTTTCATACTTGTGTAAACACCTGCGGTGATGCGACCCCCAACCAAAGTATGCGGAGGAGCAGAGGGCGAGCTGGAGTTGTATTGCTGTGGCACAGGAGCCTGAATGGCTTGATTACTCCACTCACTGATGGAGGCGGTAGAGTTGTATGTGCAACCGTGATTGGCAATGGTACGACGTATCTACTAATCAACATATTTGTCATCCAATGATAGGACCTGATCCAGTGATGTCCGTCATGATATGTTAGGTCAGGGAGATTATGATGAAATCTGTCAGTTACGATATCATTCTATGCGGGGATCTGAATGCTTCCCTCCACCATATTTCTCCAATCCATGGGATAATGTTGGCACTGGCCATGAACATCATACATCACAGATTGAGTATAGTCTATCTACCTGTAGCGTAGTTATCACAAATGTAGAGCAATGGTCTTTCAAAGTTGCCATTGAGTGGTTCATCCGAATCTAACCCGAAGTCTTATGTGGGTAAGAGAACAGCATGGGCATGACATAGTGCATACACAAGCTTAGTTATCACAAATGTAGAGCAATGGTTCAGATCATGACTCAGTCATTCCAGTGGTAAAATTTCAAAAATACTCTTCTCTTGGCCTTGAAATGGACACTGGCTAAGCAAAAACTTAGATTTTCTCTAACGTTACCATTTTGATGGTCAAGCCGGCCAAAATTCTAGTGGTAAATTGATAAAAATGATCTTCTAAAATTAAAATTACTTGAAAAATGTTGACCATTAAAACGATTAATTGATATAAGCAATATTGTGAGCGCTTTGAGGCGCGTGACACAAGAGGGGTTACATTTATGATGATGAATTGTCGGCGCAATTGTGCACCATGAATGTGCAGGCTATATATCCAACAGTTTTCAAATATATTATTTAATTTTGAAGTTTTTTTGTCTTTAGGTAAGCCTTGGGTGATCCCATCTGTCACTCAAATATGTGAAGTCATAATCAAATAAGTTTATACGTCACTTAGTGACTTAGTGATATTTAGCCCTTTGTGTTGAAACACAAATGGGAGATTCCCGTTTCTCATTCAATCAAATGACGTCATAATAAACTACGTGACGTTTTGGATGACGTTATAATCATTTACATCATGAGTGGCGTAGCTAAGTACGCTACGAACGCTTAATTGATGAGGGACTAAGCGTTGTTCTGCGAATTGTATGGCTTTACCATAATTTAATAAACATGTTGTTGAATATTTTGAAACTAAGATGACTGAGCGCTGTTGCTACCATAGGAAGCAACATTACTAAGTCAAACTAGTTTTAAAATATTCAACAGCTTACCTGTATAGTTTTCTGGAAATTTAGATTCATGGAGGGCAAGTATTGGTCGACCGCAACACAGACAAAACGTGGATGGAGGCTTAGCAAGAGATGGGCGGGGCATAGCTAAAACTGGCTCCTCCATTACTACTGCTGCTGCTGCTGCTGCTGCTGCTGCTGCTACTGCTACTGCTACTGCTACTACTACTACTACTACTACTACTACCACCACCACCACCACCACCACTACTACTACTACTACTACTACTACTACTACTACTACTACTACTACTACTACTACCACCACCACCACCACTACTACTACTACTACTACTACTACTACCACTACTACTACTACTGCTACTGCTACTACTACTACTACTACTACCACCACCACCACCACTACTACTACTACTACTACTACTACTACCACTACTACTACTACCACTACTACTACTACTACTACTACTACTACTACTACTACTACTACTACTACTACTACCACCACTACTACTACTACTACTACTACTACTACCACTACTACTACTACTACTACTACTACTACTACTACTACTACCACTACTACTACTACCACTACTACTACTACTACTACCACTACTACTACTACCACTACTACTACTACTACTACTACTACTACTACTACTACTACTACTACTACTACTACTACTACCACTACTACTACTACTACTACTACTACTACTACTACTACTACTACTACTACCACTACTACTACTACTACTACTACTACTACTACTACTACTACTACTACCACTACTACTACTACTACTACTACTACTACTACTACTACTACTACTACTACCACTACTTTTTTTTTTCTTTTTTTTTGAAAAACCGACGCTGACGCAGTCGGACAAACTTCACGGAGGAACTCCTTTAAAAAGGCTTGCAAACCCCCAGAAAAAAACCTGGTGAACTAGTAATCTTGATTAATATTACACCAAAACAATGATAAATAATGAGCATTAATACAATCTATAAATACATATGGCTTAAAAAGTATAGATACAAAACAATATGCTGATAAAGCTCCGATAGCAAAACAAAACTTAACAAAGGCATTACTATTCAACCCAGGTGTAGTAGTAGACCCGTGTGGCGAGTGCAACTATCCAACAAATGAAAAGTGCCTCGTCAATCTATGACAAATAAGTCAATCATTGACGCCAGTGGGCTGATTCTCTAAAGATCAGCGGGCGTAGTAGCATTTGGGTAGTATAATACATATAGTCGGCAGAAAAATTCCAGAAAAATTGATGGCCCTCTTGTTTACATTTTCAATTTACTTTATTGTAAGGTTTTGTAAATTACCATTCAATCCATGTGTGGTAGTAGTCCCGTGTGGCGAGTGCAACTATTCAACAAATGAAAAGTGACTCGTCAATCAATGACAAATAAGTCAATCATTGACGCCAGTGGGCTGAGTCTTAAAGATCAGCGGGCGTAGTAGCATTCGGGTAGCATAACATATATAGTCAGCAGGAAAATTACAGAAAAATAGATGGAAATAGATGGCGCTCTTGTTTCCATTTTTGATTTACTTTGTTGTAAGGTTTTGTAAATTACCCTGGAACAAATAACCCTATAAAACTCTGTGCAAATTCCTAAAATTACCTGGGACAATTTTATAATTCAATGGCAAATTACTTTATCGATTGATTATTAAATTACCCCAGTCTGTTTATTTCTTAACATGAATTATTAAACATAACAATATCAAAGTGCAGACTAAAATGAATTACAGATTAATTAAAAGACACAGATAAATCAGCTGTAGTAATTAAATGATTTAAGCTAGTGCAGGCTCATTTATTTTTACAGCTCCCAACTCTATTGAAACTATGTTTGTTTTGCACCATATGTCCTTGAATACTTTTTCTTTACCATGCTGCTTTAATCTAAAATATTCGCAAGGAATATGATTCAGCAGCAATGAACGAAATATTGCCTTTATTGCTCTATTGTGATTGCCCATAGATGGATTTTTCGTCTGTGCACACCGATGTTTCCAAATGGCCCAAACACCTATGGTTAGTATTGTTATTAAAATAGTCCTTTCAGACTTTATGATATTTACACCGCTTGATCCAAATTCTCTAAATAAGACTACATGCGTGTCTAGAACAATGGGCTTCGCTCCAAATTTTGCCAAGATTTGGCTGATATAGTCCCAAAATTGTGACGATATTGGACATTCCGCAAATAAATGCTCGATTGTTTCCTCGTCTGTTTGACATAAGTAACACCTATCAGAAGTCGTAATATTGCACTTGTATGTCAAGTGTCCCACCCATAGCCGTCGATGTAGTAATCGCCACAATAAATCACGAGCCATATTTGGTATGGATGGTGAATGTAAGATTTTCCATACATTTTTCCAACTGGATGGTTTATAGCTTGAGTCATCCCATCTCCTAATTGCTATGGGAGGTGTTACTTGTTTTCGTCTCATAATATGGTACCATTCCTTGGATCTCATCTTGTATTTTAACATCTCATCATCAAGAACTAATGCGGGTTGTGGAGTCAAACTATTATTATTTACATTTGGCAGACGAAACCATTCAATTGGTACAGCATGTTTTATTTTATTTAGCAACCGCTGGACATCTATATGCCTCATATGTGTTTTTCTAGCTACGTCTTGCATTGAAATCCATCTACGTGTTTGAGGGTGTATCATATCCGATAAATGTTGAATGCCATATTTTGCAAAGGACGGTAGATAAAGTACTGCATTGTTATAACATATATTACTATTGCCCCACAATTGCTGTTCTAGTACTTCCTTCCAGCACGTAGGTGGAGGCATGTATCTGTCAAATATTTCTAACCCCTTAACTTGATCTTTAAACACATCTGGTATCATTTGGCTATTCGGAGGTGGCTTCTTTGAGGTAAAAACATGCTCCGCCAGAAATGGTTCTACAATTCTCTCCATGAGAGCTCGTGAAACACATGCCCACGTCTCATCTGATGTAATAAGATCATCCAAAAATTTTAACCTTAAAGAAACACATTTCACTTTAATATCAATTAAATCAAGTCCTCCTTCTAACTTAGCATTATTGAGAACACGATGGGAAACTAAATGATTCTTTTCTTCCCATATGAATGACAATATCAACTCATTAACCTCCTTTTCTACATGTTTTGGCATGTGTACAACAGATGCTGTATACCATAGCCCAGATAATGCCAAGTTGTTGACAACAAACACTCTACCAAAGATTGAAAGACGACGACGCTTCCAATTTGCTAATATTCTCTTAAGCTTAGATACTCGTTCATTCCAATTTTGTATTGTATTCGGTTTCCTGCCAAAATAGATGCCTAAAATCTTAATGGTATCATTAGACCAATTGATTTCAAGTGGCTGGTCATTCCGCTCTTTCCATGGCCCCAGAAATAATCCTTTGGATTTTCCTTTATTGATTTTCAAACCAGATGCATTTTGGAACTTTTCTAGTACGTGGTTTAAAATTGCAAAATCATTGTTTGAACTGGTAAACACAGTTGTGTCATCAGCATATTGTGACAGCTTAAGTGGTCTTTCTATGCCACGAATACATATGCCTTGAAAGTTATTATTTTGCCTCAATGCTATGCCAAGTGATTCCATCACAATAACAAATAATAATGGCGATAGGGAACACCCCTGTCTAACCCCACGTTCTAAGACAATTTCTCTGGATAATTGATTGTTCACTAAATAGCTACTCTTGATATCCGTATATAAAATCTTTACCCATTTAATAAAGTTTGAGCCTAACCCAAACGATTGCAAAGAATTAAAAAGAAAATCCCATTCCACACGGTCAAATGCCTTTTCATTGTCCAAGGCAATCACAGCTGAAGGGATGCTATCCTTCTCAACCAATTGTATAAGGTCTCTTATTACCATGGTATTGGTTAGAATTGTCCTCCTGGGTACAGCACATGTCTGCTCTGTTCCAATGATTTCTCCTAAAACACTACCTAGTTTCAATGTTAGTGCTCTGGATATTATTTTGTAGTCTACACATAGTAGAGAAATTGGTCTGTAGTTCTGAATTAGACGTCTGTCATTTCCTTTATATATTAGCCTTACGTATGCCCTAGCCATAGTTGGTGGTAAATGGCCTTTCTCAAAAATTTCAGTGCCTAATTCTTCCATTATTGGACCTACAAGGTGCCAAAACGTTTGGTAAAATTCAACTGGAAGGCCATCACACCCCGGTGATTTTTCTAGTTTCATACCTTTAAGGGATTTAGTTAAATCTTCTAGTGTTAAGGGTTGATCACAAAATTCACTGCCTGTGTCTGACACCTTTTTGTCTATATTTGCTAACAAATCCAATTTTGCATCTTCATCAATTCCCTCTGACTTGTACAATGACTCATAGTAATTGCATACAATAGTACTCATTTCATTGTTGGTAAAGACGGTTGAACCATCCGGCATGTTTAATGAGCACATCACCTTATCTATTGCCCGTGCTTTTTCTAATGCGCAAAAATATCGGGTTGGCTTTTCCCCTTCTGCGTGCATCTGGGCTCTTGCTCTAATTTTTGCACCCTCAAACTCATAGTGTTCTATATCTCTTATTTTACTTTTAATTTTAACCAGTAATTCATAATAATTCTCTTCACCATTATTTACTTTAGCATTAATTTTCATCAGTGATCGATGAAGTGTTTTCTTGCGTTTGCGTATTTCCTGTGCTTTTCTAATAGCATACTTTCGGGAAACATACTTTAAATCCAGTTTAACATCCTCCCACCATTGCAATGTGCTCTTATATGATGCTTTCCTATTAATCCAATGTTGCCAACAACTCTCTATATTATTCTTATAAAATTCTTCTCCCAACAGTGTTGTGTTTAATTTCCAAAACCCGACCCCTTTTGTTACCCAGTCAGCATTGGCAAAGGTTACACAAACCATGTTATGATCGGAGAATGCAACTGGCTTAATATTAACATCTCTCCAGTACCCTGTTAACAAACTATTCACATAAATTCTGTCGATCCTTGAACCAACTTTACCATCTACCGAAAAACATGTAAGATCTTTACCATGAGGTTTTGATATTCTATAGGTGTCCACTAAATTTTCATTATCACATATTTCTTTTAAGAGTCTATGTGATGTATCAGTATAAGTTGAAGTTGCATTCCTGTCATTTTCTTTGTCTAAGACACAATTAAAGTCACCACCCATTACTAAGTTTTCAGTGATGTTATCTAGTGCTGTTTTAGACATCTCCTTAAAAAAATTACGACGTAGTTGATGAGATGTAGGTGCATATATACACAGCAACGTGATACGTGTTTGTTGTATATCTAGCGTGACTCTCACCCAGCGACCATTTGCACCTGATACTGAAGAGATTATATTTACATAGGCTGAACAACGAGGGAGTATAACAATTGCTACGCCTGCACTATTATCTTGAGATAACGAATAAAATATTCTGGATCCAGAAATCTTTTCTAAATTATCGTATAATTCTGACTTCTGAATTTTTGTTTCCTGTATCAAAGCAATGTCAATCTGCTCATTTTTCAGAGTCTCTAGTAAGTGACGTTGCTTTATGTCACTATTTAAGCCTCTACAATTGAGTGTGCAAATTAGCATAAAAGGTAATAAAATGCTGTGTAAAACCGCCATTATTAAGCTAACTAGATTTTGGTTTTTTCGACCCTCTCTTAGACCATTTACCTATTTTACTCACAAACGCTGCATTACTTAGCTCAACTTTTTCCAAATGCTTATATTTTAATATATCTGAATCATGACGCAGATGCCTATATTTAACACCATTTGCCGTCACATATGGAACTAACACCTCTCCTGCCTCTGACCTGTACATGACCATTTCATCAGGTGATTTAGAACTCTGTGTTTGAATGGATATATCAGATTCAGCGACTGACATATTATCGTCTTCTATATCACTTTCCTCTATTTCTGATTCAGAACTCTCTCCATCTTTCTGTCGCTTTGTTCCACTCAATCGATCCGAGACACCAATTACTTTCTCTATATTATTTAAATCGTCTAGATTGAGTGTACTCAGTGGAAAATCAAAGTTAGTTTCAGTATCTTGCGACCTGAATTTTACTTGTCCTAAATTAAAACTCTCTTCCAGAGGGTATTGATCATCATCTTCAACTTGTGTGGAATTAGCCTCTCTGTCATCAAACTTGGATTGACTTGTTACTGGAGCAAGACTTAGCCCCTCATCTAGAACCTCTATTTCATCGCCTGCAACTACAGCGATTGGATTCTTAGTTTTTTCCCCATGCTTCTCATTAACATGGACTTCAGCTACAATCTCAGCAACTACTGGTTCGATGACATTTTCCTTAGCAGCGTGCTTCCCATTAGTATGAATTTCCGCTACAATCTCAGCAGCTACCGGTTCTATGACATTCTCTTTAGAGACAACTTGCTCTGCACTTTTATCAGCACCCTTTTTGACATATTTGTTCTGCGGGCATCGCCACTTAAAATGATCAGATGATCCACAAACTAGACATTTGTTTTTGTTAGGGCAATCTGTTGCAAGATGTTCTGTGCTTAAGCAGATTCTACACTCTTTGATTTGCCCCCTGTACCATAATGGCAAGATAAATCGACCATCTATGGTGACCTTGCTTGGGAGAGGTTGTTCTACCTTTTCAAACCAAATTCTTCTGATGCCATTTTCTAAGGTTCGATCAAATGGATAGGTCTCGTGTTCTACTTTGTCCACTTTGCCATACTTGATCAATTCAGTGATAACCCGTTCATCTGGGATCTCTAATGGAACCTTCATCTTGACTAATAGACGATCAGAATCTATTTCCTCCACATTACACACCTCACCCTTCACGACAAGGACCTCGTCGAGCAACTTTTCCTTCACACTTTCATTAACTACGGTGACATTCCATACAGATTTGGAAACATTAACGAGACCTTGAAGGACCCGTGGCCCTGCCCCAACTACATCCTTCAACCCATGATACACCTCAATTGCCGAAATACCCCAAGCCTTTGTCGTGATTTTAAGACTCAGGGTACGCTTATATGAGGTTGCCATGGTGTTTTATAAAAAGAGGAACCCCATACTACTACAATATATAATACAAATATATAACACCAAGACGTCGGGGAAAGAGCTAAACACTAAATAAATAGTGTCCCCTTTTGAAACCCTGACGTCTACCAACAAATATACGAATAGAGAGTACAGTCGTATATTTGTTAGTTTGAACCACTTTCTAAGTGGTTCACTAACACCTAGCCGATTAAAGTATGCTAACAAATATATGATTAAATAGTCAAGTCATATATTTGTTAGTCTGTTCGAGTTGACCGGGGACAGCCAACTGACTATAAGGAGTAATATAGTTAAAGAACTAGGCTTGTGCTTACAAATGACAAAGGAATTAAATCCACTCACTCAAGCGATCTTGCCAAATACAATGCGCTAGCCTACGATCTATAGAAATAGCAGACCGGCGCGGGGAGAAATGTATTGCATTGACCACAGTAAGAGGAGCCCTATTAAATGGCGAAAACCGCCAGCTAAGAGGAATGCCTTTAGAAAATAGAGACACAAAATGCGCTCCAACCAAGACAAGAATTTACAAATTAAATATAAAGTTTGAAAGGAAATACTAATACGAAATATATGTATAAAATTTATCTACAAAATCGCGCTAGAAACTAGCAAATTCGGGCAGCAATTGCAGAGCTAAATAAACGCGTGCGTTCACTTCGACTACTACTACTACTACTACTACTGCTACTACTACTACTACTACTACTACTACTACTACTACTACTACTACTACTACTACTACTACTACTACTACTACTACTACTACTACTACTACTACTACTACTGCTACTACTACTACTACTACTACTACTACTACTACTACTACTGCTACTGCTACTACTACTACTACTACTACTACTACTACTACTACTACTACTACTACTACTACTGCTACTACTACTACTACTACTACTACTACTACTACTACTACTACTACTACTACTACTACTACTACTACTACTACTACTACTACTACTACTACTACTACTACTACTACTACTACTACTACTACTACTACTACTACTACTACTACTGCTGCTGCTGCTACTACTACTACTACTACTACTGCTACTACTACTACTACTACTGCTACTACCACTACTACTACTACTACTACTGCTACTACTACTACTACTACCACTACTACCACTACTACTACTACTACTACTACTACTACTGCTACTACTACTACTACTACTACTACTACCACTACTACCACTACTACTACTACTGCTACTACTACTACTACTGCTGCTACTACTACTACTGCTGCTGCTGCTGCTGCTGCTGCTGCTGCTGCTGCTGCTGCTGCTGCTACTACTACTACTACTTCAAAACATAGATTAATGCTGCTTCTCAGTGCGATTAAGTCCAAATTCCCAAAGACTGCGATTTACTTCGCAAAACTTAACTATTCAAGTCGGTTGACAGCTCAGCAGAAGTTGGCGATTCAGTCCATCAATTCGACGGCTGAATCATCAAAATCTGTGACTGTCATTCCTGCACTTAGACTCTCCGAATTTAATGTTGTTAAGGATAACATTCATTGGACTGAGAAGACAGCTAACTCGATGTATTCTGCCTGGCTTAAATTCCTAAATTTAAACTAGACAAGGGCCAGGGTAACATCCGCCCGGAAACAGGACTGGGCAGTAATATTGTCAATTTAACTGGCTCCCCATTATGTGAAGCAGAGCAGTCACTGCTCAATTTTGGTCTTACATTTGTCCCAACACCAAAACCTAAAACAGGTTTGGATGCTCTTTTAGATAATGGCTGTATGGAAACATCTGAATTTAGTCACCGTATTAAGTTAGCAGACTTCTTTCGTAACTCTAATAGTAACATTCCACCATTCATTGAAAAAACTGGCTGGGCACCAAACGTAAAAATCCTGGACCCAGCGATCGGTGAAAGCATAGAACTCTTTTCAGAACGTGTTAAAAATTCTAAATTCCCTAATGATCAACCAAATTTACCCTATGAGGAACGCCAGGCCTTAATTGAATTGTCTAAAAACAGCGAAATTGTCATCAAACCTGCAGATAAAGGGTCAGCGACTGTAATAATGCTTAAAGATAACTATAAACGTGAAGCACAACGACAACTTAGTAACCCAAAGCATTACCAGAAACTAAGCAAACCACTTTGGCAAAATAATTGCAGCAAATTTAATGAGATTCTTCAAAAATTGCTCGATAGCAAGAAGATCACCGAAAAGCAACATAAGTATCTCTTTGCTAAACTTGAGTCAAAACCACGGACTTTCTA
Source organism: Chaetoderma sp. LZ-2023a (assembly GCA_034401795.1). Classification (NCBI taxonomy): domain Eukaryota; kingdom Metazoa; phylum Mollusca; class Caudofoveata; order Chaetodermatida; family Chaetodermatidae; genus Chaetoderma; species Chaetoderma sp. LZ-2023a. The sequence goes on from CM067368.1 coordinate 27,431,040, forward strand.
TCTTTTGCCAAAAATTCATAAACCCATAGATTCGTGGTTGGACACAATGTCACCGCCCGGGCGACCTATAATCTCTGATTGTGGCTCAGAATCCTACAGAATCAGTGAATACATCGATTACCATCTACAGCCAATAGCAAATAGACACCCCAGCTTCTTGAAAAACACAGAAGACTTCTTATCACAGGTCTCTGAGACCTGGATACCTCCAAATTCATTCTTGGTCACGCTTGACATCGATGCTATGTATACAAACATTGACATCGAGAAGGGTATAAATTCTATCCGTAGAGCATTCGTGAACTACCCAGACACCAACAGGCCAGACAGAGAAGTAATAGCTCTATTAGAGCTGAGTCTGAAAGGCAATGATTTTGAATTCGATGGCGAAATTTACCAACAAATTTGCGGCTGTGCGATGGGCAAGCGCTTTAGCCCATGTTTTGCCAATATTTACGTAGCAGAGTGGGAGGAGGAAGCGTTAGAAAAGTGTCCAAAACATCCCCTCATTTATCGCAGGTACCTTGATGACATTTTCATGATTTGGCAACACACAAAGGCAGAGTTTGATGAATTTTTCGAAATTCTGAACAATCACGATCCGAATATCAAATTAAAAGCAACCATTGACGAGATGTCCGTAGATTTCCTGGATGTAACTGTATATAAAGGTCTAAAGTATGAAACAACTGGCTACTTAGACTACAAAGTGTATTTCAAACCAACCGATTCGCATCAGCTATTGCACAAAAAATCTTTCCATCCACCACATACTTTTAAAGGAATAGTTAAATCACAAATAATCCGTTTTCACAGGAATTCTAGTGATAGAAAAAATTTTGAAGAAGCGTGCTCTACCCTATTCAAAGCCCTCAAACCACGAGGTTACTCCTCACGATTCTTGCGCAAAATCAGATCTGAAACATTAGACGGCTTGGAATCCATTCCAGATAATGCCTCAAATCGTCGGCCTACCAAAATTTCTCACAATCGTCCTATTATAGGTGTAGGCGAATCTCGCAAATGCGGAAAGAAAAGGTGCAAGTTAGATGAATTTCTCCCAAACCAGAATACTTTCACGAGCTTTCAGAACAAAAGCAAGTTCCAACTTCAGTCTAATCTAGATTGTGACTCTGAAAATGTTATTTATCTAATTTCATGCAAATTGTGCCAAAAACAGTATGTCGGCGAAACCAAATGTCCATTAAGATGGCGGGCAACTCGACACCTCTCAGATATTAGGCTAGAGGAAGACACACATGTTTCCGAACATTTTAATCTTCCTGACCATTTAGTCCTTCGTGACTTTGAAATTATGCCGATTGAACAGCCACCCCTTTCAGATACGGCAGAAGAAACTGATAAACAAAGAAAACTTCGAGAATCGTTTTGGATTAAAGAAACTCGAAACACAGTGGCCAAGGGGAATAAACTCGGACCCAGGCTTATCTGATCAACGTGACAAAATTCCATTCATTCTGACCTATAATCGGAAAAACGTTGAAATTTCCAAAATTTTGAAAGATGAGAACACACGTGTCATG
>CM067368.1:28135583-28303083 GCA_034401795.1 Chaetoderma sp. LZ-2023a
CTTTTCTCCATTTAACATTAAACGCCATTTATTACAATATTCATATAAAATATCTAACGCTGCTGTGTGATGATAGCAGTACAATGTCATCTGCGTATACAATTAAGAATAGCTTCAACAGTGTTATATCCAAACCTTCTACCCCTCCCTCCCCCGGCCATTTCTTCTTCTAAATCATTTACATACATCGCGAATAAGAAGGGTGACAAACTTTACCCTTGTCGTACCCCTGTTCAACACCGAAGCAAATATTGCGTAAGCAGACAAGGTCACATTTACACGATACTATCTTTTATGATGAATCCGAGCTGTCAGTCAAGTACACGACGTAATAATAATTTACGTAACATGTCAGCTCACGTCACAAACATAATTGACAGAAATACTCCATCATAAACCCGGAATAGTCCGTCATTTGTACGAATTATATGTCTTTACTACTTAACAAACATTCTGTTGACTATTTTGAATCTAATTTCACTAGGCACATACCCAGTCAAATTAGTTTCAAAATATTCAACAGGTTATCTGTATAGTTACCATGAAATCAGGATTCTGGGAATTCAGGGTATATACATCGATCCCATCACTCGCAAAGCCAGGGCGGAGCTTAGCCGTAGATGGGCTAGAGAATGGCGGGGCATAGCTAAGGTGGGCGGGGCATAGCTAAATGTGGGTTTATCCATTACGTTTCAAACACAATGTGTTGCATAATTTCTTACATCATGCCCCCTTTCATGAACATTGGCAAGTTGAAACTGACAGTGATATTTAATTTTGTCTCAATGTAACGTCTTTACATCTGCATAGAAAAATCCGAAATTCCAAGAATATGTATCGTGATTTTCTATTTTGCTCTAATAAGAACGTCTATCCCTTTAACACTCAAAATTTACCATTGGAATGATTTGCGTGATTATCGAGCCAGTCATTCCAGTGGTAAATCTTAAAAAATAGTCTTCACTTGCTCTGCAAATGGACATTTCTCAAGAACCCTGCAGAAGCCGTTTGTGGCTGATATGAGTGTTAAAGGGTCAAAGAAAATTTACATCCATCTGCATAAATCTAAATTTATCTAGATTGCGAAGAAAATTAGATTTTATTTAATAGTATAGGCCTATTACATCTGATCGGTTTAACACTTTGAAGTTACCTACTCTCAATTTTAAGGTATACGCCTACAGCCCTACAGGCAGCAATAGCTCCAAGCCAATCGAGCGAGTCATTTCTAGCTATGGCCCGCCCATTTATAACTAAGCCACACCTACATCGGAATGTCGCAAGCTGGACTCAGTTTGAAAGTTTGAAAGACGAATTCCCAGTCTCAATTTGTTGCGAATGGCAGCCATAGCTCCCCGTCAAATTAGTCTAAAAATATTTAACATAATATTTATTAAATTACAAATGCATCATCAAAGACGCATACTTCGTAATTCGTGATAGACCTTTCGGCTTTCGTGACAGTCATACGTCATTATAATTGCGAGGTCAGCTAACAAGTGACGTAATTAATCATGACGTCAGATTATTGAGTGGCAGATTGGATCCGTTTATTGCCACCTTGATTTCTGAAGAGGGTGTGAATTAAGCATAGGTTGATAAAATATTCAGAAAATTGACGACATTCAAAAAATTGAGAACATTCAGTAGACCTACGCTGCGCATCGTCCTATCGCACGGTCTCTCCTCCCTCCCTCCCTCCCTCCCATTCTGAGAGATGTGAGTGGACGTGTGTTAGTACAATGACACTACGGGGATAACTTGCACGGGCCTGGTCAGATTAAAAAAATATTAAATAGAAGGATTTCGTCAAATATTTTATTTTTTAGATTTTGTTTCACCAACGTCACGCTGTGAGATTCTAAATTTGAAAAATTTGATGTAAAGTTTAGAAAATAACTTTCAGTCGATTTCCGTTAGCTTTTTAGGTAAAGTTAGATGAAATGTAGTGTTGTGAAAATAACTTTACTGAGGAGTCACTCACCAGCGCAAAAGCAGCGCCAGGCCCACGACTATGATTACATTATTCATCTTCCGTCTTCAGCTTGCTGGTCAACATCTGTGAACGTCTGTACTGTAAGATATCTGTATATAGCCGACCGACTATTGTAACCAGCATAACTGGACATAATATTTAAAGGCCTGTTTTATCTTTAGAATGAAAATTGCAATCTGTTGACTGACATACCGTTATTAACCTCTCGTTCCTGTAAACAGGTTATCTTCTCTGACCTATAGTCCCAGTATGTATCTAATCGATTTCATACGCCCAATACTCTGTTGTCATAAACGAGGATTGATTGGACGTTGGCCACGGCTCGGATTAAAAAACCGGATTCGGATATGATCAAATGCCTGATCAATTACGGACAGAAATTCAAACATACGTGCAAGGAATACCACAAAATAAGAAAGCTATATAATATAAATAAGATTTATATTTTATCTTTCCTGGTCAATTTCATTATTAAACAAGGAAGGTTAAAACATGTCATTTTGACACGAATGTGACCATGACTTTAGAACATCAAATTCTTGAACAAAGACAAGTCAAAATCTAGAGCACACAATTTAACTCACAATTCACCTTTCCATCCATCATCAGACATCGTATGACGTCATAATCAGCTCATCGTGTGTATGATGACGTCATAATTATTACGTCACAAAGGTTTCCACATTGACCGTCACTAAATCTCAAATGGTCCGACACGCTTGTATGAATTGTATATCTTTGTAATTCTTTGCTGTTTAATAAACATGCTGTTGAATATTTTGAAACTAATTTGACTGGGCGCTGTTGCTGCCTTAGGCAGCAACAGCACCATGTCAAATTAGTTTCAAAATATTCAACAGCTTACCTGTGTAGTTTTTTGGAAATTGATAGTCAGGGTGTTCAGAGATCGATCGATCCCAACACGAGCTAGATATGGGCGGGGCATGACTAAAAATGGAAAGGTCCATTCATTTTCGTTGTCTAGAAAAATACAACCGCAGGACGAGCATTCCAAAGTGAGGGAGCATTCTTCTTCTTCTTTTCGTTCGCTGATCATACCGCCAGTCCTAAAGTGACTATCGACATGATCATAAGCATTAAGTGCGTGGATCCATGGTTTATTAGAGTGCGCCGTGCGGCCTGGAACCTCCGTCTTCAGCACTCGAGGTTTCTGTCAGGGTTACCTCATCCTTACCTCCTTTAGTCGCCTTTTACGACACGCAGAGGATACGGAAGGTGTATTCTAAGCCCCACCTATAGGGCAAGGGAGTATTTATTGTACATGTTGTTGCAGAATCTTAGCCGCTTTTACCAGGACGAGTGTGTGCATCATAGCCGTCTGACGCCTCTCGTACACGCGGACTGATATACTTGTCACATGCGAAATCAGTGCAGTTTGATAGACACCTCACTTAAATAAGCTCAGGAATTAAACTGTCGTTTTATGACATAGTCGAGTGGCATGAACATAGACAGACATGGCGAGTGAGACACGACAAGATGAATACAAATTGTCAATAGCTGCCATCACAAAAACTGTAACAGTACCGCTTTGCGATTCAATATAATGCACCAACAAAAGCATGTATAAATTTCAATGCTTGCAGCTTCTCGCTAAACCTTAATAAGACACTTCAGAATATAAAATACATCTATGGCTATCATATCACCAAAGGAAACCTTCCGATGATCGTACTTTAGCGTCAAGACAGAGAAATAGAGGAATCCAATCTTGCAGTCAAATATATTGCGTCATAATAAATTATGTCACATGTAGGTTGAGGTCACAATCAATTATGTCAGCAATGACGTATTTATGTTCGTCATAAAAGCGTAGTAGTCCGTTAAGTCATCTGAATTGCATTACGATATAATAAACAATCTGTTAAAATTTTAAAACTAATTTGACTGGGCGCTTTTGTTGCCATAGGAAGCAACAGCACCCAGTCAAATTAGTTTCAAAATATTGAACAGATGATCTTCATAGTTTTCTGTAAATTGAGCTTCAGGGAACTCAGGGTTCAATCGATCCCAAAGTGTTGTGCTTAGCTAGAGCTTAGCTGGAGATGGGTGTGGTATAGCTAAAACCGGATTCAACCATTGTGGAGCTTCCGTAAGCTCTTCCCAACAGCTTTTTTCGCAGAGCAAAGCATAGTCGTCGCTCTCTAGGAGTTTCTACCTGCGAAGGATCGGCATTAATTATTCCATGCATGTACCTTGACAGGTAGAGTATTCACAGATGCATCTATCCTCCTTAATCTGTACCGTTTCCCTTTTTTTATTAATCACCTTATATTTGCATCATTTGTGCCAGACAACGTCATGCATCTTCAGTAGATCAACAGCATCACTGCCATCAGCATTACCCACCCAACCTCACCCACCCTCCCCAAAAACCCCGATTTTGTCAACAGCTACGTTATCGGACAACTCTCCAATCGGTTTTACAGTCTTGATATGTTCAATGTGATTTCTCAAAGTACCATCTATATTTTCAACTAATTGGTCAGGATATTGTTTCAGTCGTTTGCTGAGAGGGTTAGGGTTAGGGTTATACCCTAACCGGTATACTAGGGTCGCTGAGGTTTAGAAAGGAGAAAACAAAGCAGCCAATTGCTAGTGTCCATAGATCCACTTACAGCTACAGGTACTATACTTCACCCTCCATGTTTCGATCCTGGAAAGAAGAGAGATTTGAGATACCATGGTCAACTGACGAAGCATCTCAAACGGACTTGGGTGGCTTAGCTGCACGGTATGGCATAATGTCAAACCGGTGACGATGTAAATTCCGGTTTGAACCGTATATCGGTTTTGTGGGGTGGGTGGGGCCAAGGATGAGTGGGTACAATTATTGTATGTAATATTTTTTTCGATAAGCATGTAGCAAGTGTACGTGTATTGTCTGGAACTTTTAGCCCAAAATACATGCTCGTGAGTTCGTTTCTTTATAAGAATCAGGAATAGGGTATATAACACTCATTACTGATTACGCCAGTAATTGTTAAAATCTAGCTTCTTACCGACTAACAATAATTTGTGTTCCATTTACAATCTACTAATGCGCGAAATTTATCGTTTATTTAATCACCACGCCGACGTACAACGACGGGATATATACCTTAATTTTCGTTAATCAGTTAAAGAATGTGCTATTATTTTTAGACGGCTTGTTGAAAATTGTTTGTGTCACAGACAGCATAAACCTTCAATCAATTACTCTGATTTTAACATTCTTATGACAAGCGGCCATCGAGACATATTGTTTACATTGATTAGACATCCCGGTAATGATGATTTTGTGACGTTACAAGAGGTGGCCAGTGATTAGAGGATACGCCTATTGAATTAAGATTATTACGGGTATATAATGCAACTGCCACCACTGGTCAAGAGGGTCGTTAACAAAGCTAAGTAACTCACCCCATGCTTAGAGGTTTAGATAACTCGTTCACTCAGAAATACATAAACATGTTGATTCTTTATCTGAATTGCGACAATTAAAAAATCCCTGGAACTTGTGACGTGGACTACCTGTTTAGATTAGTGGGTGTGAACGATTTTTCTTGAACAATATAGGAGGTAATCGTGTGATTTTAACCGAATTGTTGTAATGGATTATTTACGTAGTACGAGATTCATCCTATTACACACCGAACACGCGTCAATCATGCGAACAAGAATTAACGAGAAAAATAATTTTATATACAATTAGATTAGGCTTATGTTAACACTGAATACGAAAGACCAATAGAAAGTCAATCATTTACAATTTTATAAATATTATCGTGTATGTTAAATACGAAAGCAATTTGTCTGAGATTTGGTGCTACAAATAGCAGCAGCATCTTGAAGTCACATTAGGTTTAAACATATTGTAAAGTTAACAGTACAATTCATCATAAGCAATTTAGTGGGAATAGAAAATAACGAAAATGCAGACTTTTGTATGTTCAAATGGGTCTGTGTTTTAACCCTTTAAACTACAAATTTTGTCAATATATTAATAATTTTCAAATAGAATTTGCAGACAAAGGAAGATTATTTTTGAAAATTTACATAAGAGTGTCTAGTTTCGTTATCGAGCCAGTCATTGCAGTGGTAAAATGTCAAAAACATACTTCTTTAGTTGGGAAATTGACAGTTATCAAGTCCCCTATAGAGGCTGACTTAGCAGCAATATTTGTAATTTAAAAAAAGATTAATCAGTAATGGGTAAACGGAAAATGTAATTAAACTCAGTTTTTCGGCTTGAGCATGATTGCGGCGGTTTGCGCACCGTCACCATATTGACCCGGTTTACGATGTGAGATGGGTATATCGCGCAGCTATAGACCGTGGCTAGCTCAGACCAAAAGATAACATACAGGCTGCAGACCATTATAGATTTGATTTATTTATTCCACAATAAGCCATAGGCCCTTGAGTGTACATTTAAAACATATATACAAAATATATAATGTCTATTAAATAGCAAAGAATTACAAAGACATACAATTTATACAACGTGTCAGACTCTTTGAGATTTGATGACTGTCTATATTGAACCCTTTGTGACGTAATGATTGTGACGTCATCATACACGCGCTGAACTGATTATGACGTCACACTAGTAGGTCAGATGATGAATGGATACTTAATCGTTTAAGACTGACTATATCGAGGCATTCGTGGCGTCATGATTGTGACGTCATCTTAGAGATCACGTAGTTGATTATGACGTCATATGATCAAGGGATATACTTGGAAGGGCCCATTTTATCATGTATATATGTATAGATCTTAAAGGTGCATATCCACAGCAGAAAGCCCGAAAACAAAACTGCTAAAACCACATGCGCCTAGAGGCATACACTGTGCGCCCAGATGCATGAAACGAAATAAATCCCAGGACACGCTGATTTGACTACGCATATTAATTTATATAATTTCTTTAAGCTGCCAAATTGAATTAGAGGCACGAATCTCCCATTCAAACTCACAACTAACCTTGCAAAATTTATTTCTATGGAATGAAATCATCATGCGCCATGACTCACCCCGCCCCACTACATCGAGGTACACAATCCAAGCCCCCAAAACACATACTCTCAACAATTCTATTCTCAGCATTCTGGCACGAGCATGCACCTTTAATTACTGTAAATTGTATTGATTGTCTCGCGTAATTTATGATGATTTGCCTAAACAGGCAAAAATACAAATAAATATCATATCATATCATATCTAGGATATGACAAATGGACTAACGCTCACCCGGGACATAGGACCCTCAGATTCCGCATAGCAAGATATTTACCAAACAACGTTGATTGTGAACCTATTTGGGAGCTTACTATCACATACTTCTTTTTAGCAAAGTTTGATAAATGTACAGATGTGTTTTGACAGTTTCCGATGACTGCTTCCTAAAATGTAAGATGTTCACCAAAATTGCGCAATCAACCTATTACCGAGCACCATTATGTATGTATTTAGGGAGACTACGGTGTCTTGCTGAGGAAGCACTCACACTACGAGTTCAGCCCGCTTCAAAAATGCGTTGTAAGTAAAAGCCGCGAGTCCCTTCAGAACCTGATCATTTGTGGAATTTAATAATTCGGTCAATTTATAAACACTTGGGTGTTTCCAGTGGTAGGATTTTATACTTTTCTTTCGGTATTCTTGATATTGTGGGCAAACTAAAATAAAATGGTACTCGTCTTCCAGATCGTCGCATGAGAAGCATATTCTCTCAATCAACGGTGTTGCTAAAGGCTTATGCCATCGACCCGTTTCTACATGTAACTTATGGGAACCCGTTCGAAGCTGGCACAACGCCTGTCTGTGTTTGGCAATTCTAACTTTGCCTAAATAATGTTTATATGATAAATCCGGCGAAATATGTTTATATAACCTACATTTACTTCTATTTTCTAAATGCTCCTTCCATTCTTGGGTGAAATTATCCATAGCCCTTTGCTTGTACAGAATAATAAAATGTCCCCTATCGAGATTCTCGCCTTACGTTTCCCATACATAATTAAATCCGCGAGTACATAACAAATCTCGAAGTCTTCTGCCCCAGTTATTACAGTAATTATTATTAAACCAGTCATTATACATTGCTTTATACAGACATTTTACTAATTTGTGATCGTCAGATTCCAGGATCTTGAACCAATATTTTAAAATTCTTACTTCTCTCATCAGGTACAGAGGCACCCTCCCCAACTCCCCATATATAATACAATTTGGGGTACATTGCTTTACTTTTAAAATCTGTTTACAAAACCTAAGATGACACTTTTCGACTTCGTAACCTCGGTGGAACCCCCATACCTCACTACCATAAGATAAAATTGGTGTCACCAGTTTGTCAAACAGTTTACAGTAATGATCTGGCTTTAACCCTACAAACTTGCTACATGATTGCTGTAATGAAAATACAGCCTTTTGCCCTTGCTACTCTAAAGTTCTCTGAGCCTCCGTAAAGTTGCGCAACGTGTAGGGGTCTTTTACTATTTAATAAACATTCCGTTGAATATTTTGAAACTAATTTGACTCGACGCTATTGTTGCCATAGGCAGCAACAGCCCCCAGCCAAATCACTTTAAAAATAGTCAACAGCTTATGTGTATAGTTACCATGTATAGTTTTCTGAAAATTGAGAATAAGGGAGGTTAGTGTTTCATTGATCCCAACACAGACAGAGCGTGTGTGAAACTTTGCTAGAGATGGATGGAGGCAGACCTAAGCGTGGATTCATCCATTAAATCATGAGTTACCGCCATAGAATATCAGAATATTCTGATTATTGATTTCTGAAGTTGTTATGTAATTGCATGATTGCAATGAGAAGTTGTAAAACGAAAAAAGAGAAAAATAAATTCGCCATACGCTGCCAGGATCATATTTGGTGAAATCATACGGTGTTTCGTTGATGAAATACATGTACAGTCAAATCTGCGCACATTTATAAACATTGAACCATGTATGCGCACAAGACCCCCTGCATTTTTCAGCCAGTAGAGGGTGGTTCTTTAAGATAAGTGGTTGAAATATTACGTGTCTTAATGAACCACCTTCTGGTACAAAAACTATATCGTATTGCAAGTCGTTTCTATGGAGGGATCCGATCTGTTACTCAAGTATACGACGTCATAGCTGATAGACGGAAGGCCGAGAGGAAATGGAGGAGGTCCAATCTGGAAGTACATAGACAGATTTATGTCAACGCGAGGAACACAGTCTCTAAGATCATCGCTGGTGCTAAACAGTCTTTCTTTAACAACAAAATCTTAGAAAGTACGTCGAATCCCAAACAACTCTACAGTACAATGTTCGACCTAATGGGTAAGAAGAAAGACTCCTCCCTTCCTAGTGGTGAGGATCCGGCACTTATTGCCCAGTCATTTTCGGACTTTTTTCAAAGCAAAATCATGGACATTCGCACACAATTGCACCAGTCCCAAAATACTACTGTTCCTCACGATGACCATCCTGTCTTCAATGGCAAAGGCCTCGATTACTTTCTTCAGTTTTCAGAAAATGATGTATTGACCCTTTTAAACGAGCTCAAGCCAACCTTCTGTACATTGGATCCTATCCCTACCAAACTTGTGCTAAAATACACGGACCTCCTGCTTCCGTCGATTACCATGATGGTTAATTCTAGTCTAATGTCCGGGACTATGCCAGCGTCATTCAAACGGGCTATTGTCAAACCACTACTGAAAAAGAATGGCCTGGACCACGATACCTTGAATAACTATAGACCGGTTTCGAACTTACCTTTCATGTCAAAACTTGTCGAAAAGGCGGTACTTAAAAGACTGTCAGTCCATTTACGAAAATGTGATTTATATGAGCCATTTCAGTCCGCATACCGACAATACCATAGCACCGAAACAGCCCTTCTAAGGGTTGTAAATGATATTCGCAGTGCTGTTGACAAAGGTAATGTTTCTCTGCTGCTATTGTTAGATTTGAGTGCCGCATTCGACACTATTGACCATCAGATACTTTTATCACAATTGCGTCATACATTTGGATTAGATGGCCCAGTATGGAACTGGTTTGAATCGTATCTATCCGAGAGATATCAGTCAGTCTGCGTAAACGGATCATTCTCCGAACCGATCAAGCTCACGTGTGGTGTGCCGCAAGGATCGATTTTGGGTCCAGTATTATTTACGCTATACACACGGCAACTTGGACAGAAAATCGAGAACCACAACATCCAACGCCATTTCTACGCCGATGACACGCAGCTCATCAACAGTTTTATACCATCAGTATCAGCCGCAAGTATGGCAACAGATCAACTAAATGACTGCTGTTCGGACATTAAATCCTGGATGACATTGAATATGTTGAAGCTAAATGACGACAAAACGGAGGCCATGCTAGTTGGTCCGGTGATTAGGCGCGCTAAATCAGACTTGACATGCATCACTGTTGGAACAAGTCAAATAAATCTGTCACCTGTGGTGAAAGATCTAGGGGTAATGCTTGATAATGAACTGACCATGGAAAAGCATGTTAATCATCTCTGCAAAGTGTGCTCGTACCAGCTACGTAATATTGGTTGCATCAGACGGTATATTACGAAGGAGGCTACAATCATGCTTATACTGGCGTTAATATCGTCAAGACTTGATTATTGTAACAGCTTGCTTATTGGTGCACCAAAACAACTTATTCATAAGCTACAGATTGTACAAAATACCGCTGCTAGAATCATATCACTCCACCGAAAGTATGATCACATAACCCCTGTCTTACAGAATTTGCATTGGCTCCCGATCGAGCAGAGAATCACTTTCAAAATGTTATGCTTGACTTACCAATGTGTTTCCGGTACTGCCCCTGCATACTTAACTGAACTAGTACAACCATATTCGCCAGGTCGATCACTCAGATCTGTCAACCAGATGCTGCTAAACGTCCCAAAAGTAAATTCTACTACATATGGCCACAAAACTTTCGCTTACGCAGCTCCCACCGAGTGGAACAATCTACCACTTAGTCTAAAAAACTCAGCATCATTAGATATTTTCAAATCACAACTGAAAACCACCCTTTTCAAACGAGCATATTCTCAGTAGATATAGCTATAAGCACTAGCGCTTAGAGCACGCATTGTCATGGATTCAGCGCTTTATAAATGTACTTATTATTATTATTATTATTATTATTATTATTATTATTATTATTATTATTATACTAAATTACACCATATGTCGATCGGCTCAACATACGCAGTGAACATTGAAAAAAGTGTACGAATTACATCTATATGCTGGATTCGCTATTTAAAGGATAACTAACCTTATCTCTCGATAGCTTTGCAGGTGATCTAATATGCCACTCATAAACTATGCAGGTAATTATAAGCTTTTTATCCTGCCACTAAAGAAATATATTTATCTATTAGTGCCTAAATGTTGGTACATCTCTACACCCTATCATGGCTGTCATGATTTAGTTTTCAACCGATCAGAAAAATCCTAGCGTGCCCCTTCGGTATATACGCTCGGTTATAGAGGTGTCAGCTATAGTTTGGCAATTTCCTATAAAATCAATCATACAGGTAAGCTGTTGAATATTCTGAACCAAATTTGACTGGAAGTTGTTGATGCCATAGGTTTCAAATATTCAACAGGATAAGTATTTCCTATTAAAAAAATAATGCATTGGCAAACATCCGAGATGAGATTAGCATCCCTTTAATAAACAATAGGCGGTAACAGCAGTTACCGCAAATTAGTCAAAATAGTCAACAGCCCACCTATATAGTTACCTTGAAATTAGGATTTTGGGAATTCAGGGTTCAATGTATATATATATCAATCCCAACACACGGAACTTAGATAGAAGTGGGCGTGGCATAGCTAGAAATGAATCACTCTATTATCTGTTACAGTAAGATATGTGTGCTGGGCATTTGACAGCCCGATGTTCTTTGTAAATTACCTCGCAATGTGCATGTACTATTATATTTGTCAATATCGAAATTGTAAAGCAGTGATGATCCCCGTAAATGATATTTATGTGGGATCTAACCCGAATAAGCCTACATATTTGGGTTAAAAATAATTATTTATTTGGTCTGAGAGGAAGGACGATAAGACAAGTCTATATATTCCATAAAAGTAGCGTAGAAAAAGATACATTAATTTGTGGCACAAAATTATTAGCACACGGATGGAAAAATTTGGATCTTGTTTACATTGATTTAGGGTAATATAGGGAGCTATTTCTAGCCATGCCTAGCCCATATCTAGCCATGCACAGCGCGTGTGAAGCCATGCCCAGCGCAGGTCTAGCCATGTCCAACACATTTCTAGCCATGCCCAGCGAATTTCCAGCCATACCAAATGCATTTATAGCCATGCCCAACGCATTTCTAACCAAGCCCAGCGCATTTCTAGCCATGCCCAGCACATTTCTAGCCATGCCCAACGCATTTCTAGCCATGCCCAGCGAATTTTTAACCATGTCCAACACGTTTCTAGCCATGCCCAGCACATTTCTAGCCATGCCCAGCGCATTTCTAGCCATGCCCAACGCATTTTTAGCAATGCCCAGAGCATTTGTATCCATACCCAGCGCATTTCTAGCCATGCCCAGCGCATTTCTAACCATGCCCAGCGCATTTCTAACCACGCCCAACACAATTCTAACTAAGATCCGTCCTCTTTTTACGTTTGTTTAAATGAAGTTGAACCCTTGAAATCTGAATTCACAGAATCTTACTTTCAAGGTACATCTACAGGTAAGCTGTTGAAGATTTTGAAACCAATTTGACTTGGGCATTATTCAATTATAAATTCATTAAAGACATCCAATTCATACACTTTTGTGACAGGCTGTTCAATTTCTGCGTCACATCACTTTGATTGTGACGTCGCTAGCATGTGACATATTTGATAATGACGTCAGGTACTTGAGCGACAGATCGTGCGTGAGTCTAGACCCTAGCATTGGGAACTAGCATATAAACGCCTCAAATATTACAACACACACACACGACAGATCGGATGCCTCTGTTGGATCTTATTTAGATTGATTCAAGGTCATTGCAGACTCAACATTGTTAGTCTATTGATAATGCTAGCATGAGTCAAAGCCAGTAACAATGAACCCTTTATACCTTAAATTCGTTCAAGAAAATTTCAAATCTCTCAAAGAAAATATCCATTTGCAGACCAAGAGAAGACTATTTTAGAAAATTTATCACTGGAATGACTGGCTCGGTTATCGAGCCAGTCATTTTAGTGGGAAATGTTAAAAATAGTCTTCTCTTGGTCTGCACATGGATATTTTTCAAATCCACTGCGGAAACCGCTTGTTACCGGCTAGTGTGGTAAATGGTCAAGTCTAATTTTATTTATAATGACAAACTTTCACACCTAAATGTGTTTTATCGGGTAACTCCAGTTATCATGATTATCTCATAGACTATCTGGTCATAGTGACTGTGTAGATCACTAGTTGTACAGTTAGTGGTTACTACAACTCGGAAAACTTTATTTTGGGTTAAATAAAGTTTATTTTTATGTTAAAGACGGAGCCCAGTAAGACTTCTCGTATTAATGTGTATTTAACTTGCAAACAATTGCCATTCATTTTAGCTGTGGCTGGCAGCCAGCTCAATAAACCGTGATGTTCCTTAGTCGGTCAGTCTGTCAGTCGGCCGGACAGTCAGTCGGTCTGTGGGTCGGTCGTTGGGTCAGTCGGTCGGTCGGTTGGTTGGTCTGTCAGTAGGACAGTCAGTCAGTCAGTCAGTCACAAAAGCTTATTCCGGGCTGTTGTTTCAAGATAATACAATACTTAATAAAAATAGGTTAGACTGAACCCAGTTTGACATACTTTTTTTATCGACTTGTATTAATCAAAGGCGGTTTACTTAATATGAAGACACCATCACTGATTATGTAAGATACGATTGTGATAGGTATATTGCGAAAGCACACAGAGGCGAGGCGAGACTAGGAATGGGAACACTTAGGTGCGAGTCGAGACTAGGAATGGGAACACCTATAAGCGGCGAGTCGAGACTAGGAATGGGAACACTAAGGCGCGAGTCGAGACTAGGAATGAGAACACTTAGGCTTGCAAAAGGAAGATATGACAGATCTAGGAGGCTGATTTTCCTCCATGTTTTTTCATACAACGTTTTCCTTGGGTACAGGGCCGTATTAAGGATTTGGGGGCCTGGGCAGTTGGTGTGATGGGTGTGCGTGCGTGCGTGCGTGCGTGCGTGCGTGCGTGCGTGCGTGCGTGCGTGCGTGCGTGCGTGCGTGCGTGCGTGCGTGCGTGCGTGCGTGTGGAAATTTTGAGATCTGGATGCTCTCAGATGGTTTCTCCTGTGTTTATGCAGATAAATATAAGCCTTTTCTTGGCCGGGAAATTATTCTACTTTTGCTTATTTTCTCCCAAATATTGTACATGTAGCTAAGGTCTAGGGGGTATGTGGTGTCGCCATTCTAAATGGCATGGACAACATTTGACCATTTTATAACAGCCTTGTCAATTGTCATCACTCGCCGTTTTTTATAAACAAATATATCATCAATTTATTCAAACAATAGTTTTATTTAAAGTTAGCGACACTGTGTCCTAACTTTAAATACAACTATTGGTTGATCCGACACGCTTGTACACATTGATTTGGTTGGGCCTTTAAACCTGAGATTTATTCAGGAATAGAATATGTCCATTCGAAGACCAAGAGATTATTTTGGAAATTTTACCCCCGGAATGGCTGTCTTGTTCATCGAGTCAGTCATTCCAGTGGTAAATTGTCAAAATAGTCCTTTCTTGGTCTGCAAATGGACATTTCTCAAAGCACTGCAGAAGGCTTGATATTATTAAAAAATAAAGCACTCATTTGCAGATGGGGCAGGCAACCGGGGTCCCCTTGACACGTGGGGCCCTGGGCACTTGCTCCTTCCACCCATAGGTTAATATGGCTTGGGTAACGTGTGCTGAGTGGTTGGGGTGGTTCCCAGAAATAAACGGGAGTTGATGGATGAATCCAATCTGTCGCTCAAGTATTGACGTCATAATCAATTACATTACATGTAGGTTAAGGTAATAAAAATACTACCGTCGCATAGCTGGAATAGTCCGTGAGGTGTACGAATTGTATGGCTTTGATTGATGGATTTGCTGTTAATAAACATTCTGTTTGAAACATTGAAACTAATTTGACTGAGCGCTATTTCTGCCATAGGCAACAATGGCACCAAGTAAAATTTGTTTCACAATATTCAAGAGCTTACTTGTATAGTTACATTGTTATTGGGATTCTGGGAATTCAGGGTTATATCGATCACGTCACGCACACAACGTGGGCAGAGCATAGCTGGAATTGAACACCTCTGTCTAGGGGAATTATCAGGGAGTTATTGAAAACCTCCATTATCAATGATGTATTGCAGCTAAATGCGGACACTTGGATATTTATTTCCACATTGGAATTATCTTTACCATATAGAGGAGTTTTCTGGGTGGAAGGGTATTAGCGGGAATGTTATTTTGTGTTATGTCATTGTTACAAATGATGTTCTTTGTTGTATGCAGTCGGACGAGTGGAGAGTGTGACATGAAACCGTCATACATATGTCTTCCTAAATTGCTGCAGTTCTTTAGTAGCGTACAGTAAAATATGTTGTTTGGTCCTTGGCCCACATGATACGACAGAGGCGCGTCTCGTTTTTTAGTGTATATTTAAATTACCATTGTTTCACAGACATTTTAACACGACCATGGAGAGTGATAAGGAACTGTCTTTTGGGAAAGTGGATTGAGATGATAAGATAGCGCCTCCAATAGCATGGCACGTGCACCTACACCTGCTAACATTTTTTTGCCTTTGGTTCGTTTCTAGACTTTTGTTTACAGACTGACCCCACTCGTCCCCTCAATAAAGTTTACCCCTCCCCGTCCCTACATCAAGAATACAACAGGCACACACCCTGCAACAGAACAGTAGGCTAGCAACGCTGAACATAGACTGCAAGTAACATCGTTTAATTTAGATTATTTCAGTAATCTTTTGTTTCAAACTAGTTCCTTCGGGAACGACACAATGTAAGGCCTGGGCCCATGCACCAAGTTCAAACTAAGACACCGCTGCCACCGCACACCATCCGCCCCGCCTGCTGCCCCTGCTTGCCGCTATTGCCTGCCGCTGCCTCCTTCGCTCCCCCCCCCCCCCCCCTCCCCCACTGCCCCCATCGCTGCCGCCGTCGCCCGCTGCTGCCGCCGTCGCCCGGCGCTTCCCCCCCCCCCC
Organism: Chaetoderma sp. LZ-2023a; assembly: GCA_034401795.1. NCBI lineage: Eukaryota > Metazoa > Mollusca > Caudofoveata > Chaetodermatida > Chaetodermatidae > Chaetoderma > Chaetoderma sp. LZ-2023a. The sequence goes on from CM067368.1 coordinate 28,151,864, forward strand.
TGCTGCCACCGTCGCACACCGCTGCCGCCGCCACCACCGCCGCCACCACCACCACCACCACCAAGCATATTACGTCTGTTCAAAAGCGTTTGTTTCACTCGTAGAGAGAAATCGGTATAAGGCGCATACGTACCACTAGGCTGACTGCTAGTCTCTTAGCGAACCAACATATATAAAGATCGGCAATGCCTGTCTATAACGAACACTACACAGACCATCAAAAAGTGGTCACTAAAGACACGTGATCGCTTTATGCAATTCCTTGGCCATGGCATATATCATCGTCCTATTGCAGGGGCCTCGCACTCCCGCTCTTCTCCCGTATCTAACACAGTGTAGATATGTGAGTGGGCGCATAGTAATAGTAGTGGTAGTAGTAGTAGTAGTAGTAGTAGTAGTAGTAGTAGTAGTAGTAGTAGTAGTAGTAGTAGTAGTAGTAGCAGCAGCAGCAGCAGTAGTAGTAGTAGTAGTAGTAGTAGTAGTAGTAGTAGTAGTAGTAGTAGTAGTAGTAGTAGTAGTAGTAGTAGTAGTAGTAGCAGCAGCAGTAGTAGTAGTAGTTGCAGTAGTAGCAGCAGCGACAGCAGCAGCAGCAGCAGCAGTAAATTAAATGCCATTTTCATAAACGCTTATTCAGACAGACAGAAATAGCGAGATATCTAATTCGCCATCGCACATATTACAATTAGTGCCTCATTTATGCATAAAGTATATGACTGAGATTAACCCGGTAGCGATCGGTGAATCCGATCTGTCGATTAAGTATATGACGTCATAATCAATTACGTCAAATGTAGGCTGGCGTCACAATCATGATTGACAGAAAATACTCCGTCATGGCTCTCATGAAGCTGGAAAGGTCAAGGCCATGTGTACGAATTGTATGTCTTTGTTGATTTACTATTTAATAAACACTCTGGTTATAATTTGAAACTTCTTTTGTGATAGGCCGCAACAGCGCCGTGTCAAATTAGTTTTATGATTTCCAACAGCTTGCCTGTATAGTTACCGTGATATTGGGTTTCTTGGGGTTCGATCGATTCCACCGCGGACAAAGCGTGGGCCGCGCTTAGCTAGAAATGGTTTCTATTGACATTTGTCCGCTTCCAAAACCGGGAAAGATTTGTGAAATGTTCAAAATGACTCAGCAATCGGTCCACATTGCGATGTAACTACACCTATACCTGCCTAGATGACGAATACCTACTTATGATACAACAATTGGGCTTTTGTAATTGGCTGTTCATAGGCCTAAACGGGTTTAAGGAACAACAATCATTTAATCCCAAAAGCTGTTTGTCATAGTAAATGATGTGTAGGCCTATTATGTAACCAATGATCTTTTTTGGACCATGTGTTTAGGGACCATATAGTGCCCGCTATAAACAGGTTGAGTTCATGTACGTCGCCAGTTGCAGCGTCCATTTTACAGGAATCCAATGGACCTTTCCAAGGGCGACAGCTGCAGCGGCGGCCGACAGCAGCAACAGAACCCAGTCAAATTAGTCTCAACATATTTAACAGCTAACATGTATAGTTTTCTGGAAAATGATAGTCAGGGCATTTGGGGAGCGATCGATCCCAACACGGCGAAGTGTGAGTGGAGCTTAGCTAGAGATGGGCGGCGCACAGCAAAAACTGGAAAGGTCCATTGTCTGCGTTTCCTCGAACTCTAAATCTAATTATACTTACTGGCCGGTTTTAAACCTTTAATTTTCAAGTATGATTACGAAAATTGAGATTTTCTCAAACAAAATGTCGGTGTGCAGACAAAGAGAATAATACTTTTCAAACCTTATAACTGGAATGACTGGTACTATCAGCGAACCAGACATTCCGCCGATACATTTTCAAAATAGCCTTCCTTTGATCTGCTAATGGGACATTTGTCAAAGCCAATAGATAGTATGTTTCTGACTGGCTTGACCCTTAAGCCCAATTTTATGGTAACTATACAGGAAAGTTGTTGAATATTTTAAAACTAATTTAACTGGGCACTGGTGCTGCTTATGGCAGCAACCGCTCCCAATCAAAACAGTTCAAAATATGATAAATCTAATACCGTGCGTTTGCCTATACATCAGGATCTTTCATCTGGCTGGTGAGATAACACATACACGTCTTTATAGTTACGGTAATACTTTATTAATGTACAATTTACGCTGGGACACTGTCGCTGGCTCGTTTACACAGTTGGCCTCAATCCACAGTTTGATATTCAAGTCGCGGAGTGGGACCAACTATCCAAAACAACAAATAACCGTGCCCAATGCCAACCTCCAACTGACTGCCGTCCCATGTTCTATTAGAAACATGTGACGCAAATCCATAGTCACAAACCTTGGTGACAAACAGTTGCACCTGATTCGTGACAACACGTTCAGTATATCCAGTACGTATTACTAGATTAACTACAACAATAAAGTTTGGACACAATATATTCAACAATCCTCTTTCGTATAAGCCGAGGGTGTATATAATCTGTAGTTGTGTGTGTAAGTCAATGGCGATGTGTGTCACTGTCGATGTATGCTAGTTCACTTGTGTGTTTATCCGTGGGCGTGGCTTGTCCATTTATTCATGTATGTGATGTGACTGTCCTGTGCGCGCGTGCATGGGGTCCTCTGTGTTCTCCTTTATGGGCGTGTATGTATATCCATTTCTGTCCTGGAGTGTGCTGTATATATTCTGTGTCCTGGTGCGCATGTGGTATATGTCTGTTTATGAATCGTGTGGTCAGTTGTGTGTCCTTGTGTGTCTTTCTGCGTGTGCTGAACCTCTCCCGTCATCTGTACCATATTATCCCCTGCTTCCCCTAGGATACTCCGTATCCTGTGAAAAGGTAAAATATAGAGACAACGTTATAATTCTTTAACATCAGGTAATTTTCAGTGAGTTCAGCACAAAGATAATCTGTCATCATATTTAACATCGAAATCCTAGAAACAATCTTTTTAACAATATGTATACATTAGAACTTTAAAGGAGAACGCCGGACCCCATTGTCCTGTTTGATATAACATAAAATCTACACTGAGTAACGTTTTCGAAAGTATAATTATAGCCTCTATAATAGAATTAGAGGTATGAATATTCTTTATCTTAAAATGTGCTATATTATTAAACTTTCTCTTCCTTAGTGGAACGCTTGACGCCATAGTTAGAATTAGCTGGAAGAAACTTATAGAGACAGCTCTTTTTTACAATTTATTAGTCCTTAAATACCAATGTCCCAGAAACTTATTATACAGAAATTTTGATATGTGCTCAACCACAGAACTGTGTGTATTATTCAAAACACATCTTGTGTTCTCCTTTAAGTAGCGTGCAATATTATGACATTTTAGGATACTAGCTAATAATATCTCCACTTTCCATCAAACTTCATTACGCGTGCATCCTTGATTATGCACTCATTCATTATTACTAATTCATACTTCATTACTCCTTCGTGCTTTATTATTTATTCATGGTTTATTATTCATTCATATTTTATTATCCATTCATCGTCCCATTTTTAAACGTTTTATGAGAGAATGAATCGGTCAGATGATCATGTCACCAGCCAAGAACCTGATATATGGTTTTCAAGTTGTTAACAGCAGCAGACAAATACATTAAAAGATACCGTTTATAAGTGTCTAGGAACATCTTTCCGGAATACTATTTCCGAAAAAAAATTTCCAAATGCAAACGAAAGCCGGAATCAGCGGAGGTAGTATTGTGTGCACCCAATACTGCCATCCTAGATACCAGGCTATTATGCAAGTAATCTTTGCTTGCATACCAAATCCATGCATATTTCCTGCATGAACCAAGATACAGCCATGGCTACATCGGATACTTAACGATTTCACATTTAGACCATATACTGGAGGCATTAATAGCCACTTTGATACAATATACTCACTTTTATCATAGCTTATTCATTACATTATATACATACTATCCTCGCCTCGTATTTCAATCGTCTCTTATTTGCTGTCTGTCCTACAAAATAAAAGGCAAAGAACATTTGAGTATTCCTTTGAACCTAAACAGCACTTGATTATTATCCGATCTAATAAGCATATAACTTAAATATGATACACTATGCGATACATATCACCTTTTATTACTGGATACCATGATTTTCATTAGCAGTGCCATGTAGTTAAATTATTCTGCAATATCTTGTGTATCATCTAGAAATTGTATTGATCAAAGCAAGATGGTCTGGTTTGGGCATTTGGAGATTTCCTTCAAGATGAACCTAATTTATTGATTGTAATCTCTTCTTCAGAAAATCTCCTACTGTGGGGTTTGTCTGGGGTTGGCCCATTGCTCTGGCAAGGCTGTTAAGTTCTTCATTTATTTTCAGTAATAACTCTATATCAGTCCGTGTAACCTGCCCATTAGGTAATTTCTCTTGTGCTATGCTTGCCAGATCATCTAGATATTTCAGCTTTTTGCTATGCGTATTTAGTGCATTTGCATAAGTGACCTGAGAACATAAATTACATTCACATTTGTTTTCTTTATTTTGACCATTTGACTGTCTATTATTGGATTTCTTCTGTGATGAATTGTAGCACATATTACAATGACACTGCATTTCTTTGATCATTTGACCTCTGTTTGTGTTCATATTGACCATTTGACAATGCATAGCACTCATTACAATCACAATATTTATTTGCTCTGATCATTTGACCTTTCAACATATTTATGTCTATACTGTGATGAACCATTGTACTCATTGAATTTAGCATGCTTATAAGTTTCCTGTTGATCATATGATCATATGATCTGTTATACTTATCGTCTTGATAATAGAAGGTGTATCGATTTGTGTCCCTCCTTTGTGGATGTAGATGTCTATTGTTGTGTTCAGCCCTTTCCCTTTCCTTTCTATCCAGATTTATATCATAGTCACGTAGTGAACCTTCACCTAGGTTCCAAATGGGGAGCCATTCTGTGTGTTCGAGTTTACATTTGCAATGTGGGATTCCATTTATTATTGAGGTAGCTACTATTTTGTTGATAGTCTCTATTTTGTCTTGTGGTTTTGGTATTGATCCAGTGTATGTATTATTCTTGTACGTGTTGACTGTTGTGACTGTTGGTGCATTATAATATTTTGCTGTTGTCGAGTTTTTTTGGGGTGGATGCTTACGTTTCTTACCCTTTTGTGTTCTGTTTGTGTAGTATGCTCTTAATAGGGCTAATAGTAGGTAGTATGGTGTGTACATTGTCAATTTCGTTGCTGGTGATGATTGGTATGCAGACACAATGCTTGGTATTAACTCTGGCCAATTTGTTTGTGTCACATTACAATATTGTCTGAGGGACGGCTCTATCACAGAGTTCATACATTTAACAGTTGCATTGGTTTGTGGGTGATATGAACTAGTTTGAACCTTAGAAATCTGAAATACATTGCACATTTCTTTAAGAATTTTTGACAGAAAATTGATTCCTCTATCAGACAACAGGTTGTGTGGAGCACCATGCCTACATATTATTTTATTGTATACAATTCTAGCAATTTCTGATGCCTGTTGGGTCTTTAATGGAAAGGCCTCACACCATTTTGTGAATGAATCCACTACCATTAATATATGTTTGAAGCCAGCTGTGCTTGTGGGTAGTGGGCCCAAAATACCGATATGAAGCCTCTTAAATGATTCTTCTACTGGAAGCTGTCGTAATGGAGCTTTTGCAAAGTGATAATTTTGTTTAGCTTGTTGGCATAATATACATGATTTAATGTAGTACTCTATGTCCTTATACATGCCCCACCAAAAGTATTTCTGCCTAATGTGTTCAAGTGTTCTTTGAATCCCTTGGTGACAGCTTTGTAATGAGTCATGATAGAACTTGAGAATATCATCCTGTAAAACTTTAGGTACTACTAATTGCCTAATTATTCTATCAGCTCGTTTACCTTTGCCTCTTGGATAGTACATATGATACATTATACCATCCATTATGGTGAGCTCCTCACATTCCTGCCCAACTTTTCGAGATTCATTATCATCTTCAGATAGTTCCCTATTCATTAAATAGTTAATGTAAGGTTTAAGTTCATTGTCATTCTCTTGATGCTCTTTAATATTTCTGCTCTCAATTGCAAGAATTTCTTCAGCTATCAGTAGTGGGTCTGCCATGCAATACTGTTCATTTGCCATGATCATATTAGCTAATGTGTCAAATGTGTTTGTTTGGTGTGTACTATCTTTCATCATCATCATACCTGTTAATTGTATGGATGTAATCATTAATTTTGTTTATATTCTCTAAATGTCTAGAATCTGTCTGCAATTGATTAGTAGTGTAATTTTCCGAATTATTTTTATCTGCATATTGTATTCTACTAAGTGCATCAGCATTTCCATTGTCGACACCTTTCTAATATACAATTGTATAGTTGTATTCCTGCAATTCCAGCGCCCAGCATTGTAATTTGGAGGTATGCCCACCAACTGATTTGAGATGTTCTAATGCTTTATGATCAGTGTAAACTGTGAAATGTCTGGGTGCTAGTTTTATATGATATTGTTTAATTGCTGTTATTAGGGCAAAACATTCACGTTCTGTAATTGGACATTTCTTTTCTGTTGCAGTTAACGATCTACCACCATATGCAATAACTATATAATGTCCATTATCACGCCTTTGGCCTAACACAAAGCCAATTGCATGATCTGAAGCATCAGTATGAACAATGAATTCTTTAACGAAATCAGGAAATGACAATATTGGCTCAGATGTGAGAATTTTCTTCAAGTGATTAAACGCATTCTCACATTCTGTTGTCCACTCAAATTTGGTATCTTTTCGAAGTAGTGCATTTAGATGGAGCTGCTATCTTTGAAAAACCTTTTACAAATTTCCCATAATGGTTGCAGAGACCATGATAGGATCTAACCCCTTTGGAATCTTTTGGTGTGGAAAAATTAGCGACTATTTCACATTTATTTCTATCTACTTTGATACCATCTTTTGACAGTACGTGGCTGTGCATCGCCAGTATCTATGTGATGCTGATGGAGATGTGTTGCACCCAACTCATCTGTATTTTTGGCAAATACATCCTGGTTTCGTCGTATAAACTCTAATAGAGTTTCTTGTTGTTCTGCTGACATGCCTAGATCTCATGATGTTGTTTTACTTCAGCTACATTTACACTGCTATGATTTGATACATCGGCTACATTCTGTTCTTCACTACTCATGTGTCCAATTATCTGGGATGTATGCATGCCTGTAAACAATGCAAGTGGAGCTTGGTCAGGTAGATTGATTTCCACATCTGTAGGATTAAAGATGCGGTAAACTGATTCGTTATTGTTGCCTACCTGTGTGCTCCTAATAGATGTAGCTTAGTGGGCAATGACTGTAGTGGTTCTGCCATCCCTATCTTTGATTTGACATCTTTGCCATAAACAGGTAATAGCATTTTTGTTTTTGGTGGAAGAAAGCACTTTCCATTAAGCTTAACAACACAACATTTGTCTTGGTTTGAAATTGCATCTGTCTCAATCATGCCATTGTGTAATTCTAAAGTATTTGTCTCAAAGTTTATCTTCGCATTGTGTTGTTTTAAGAAGTCTAGTCCTAGAATGAGATCATGGTTACAGTGTTCTAACAGGTACACTGTGTGATACAGTTCAAGTCTATTGATTCTAATAGGCAGAGTCACAGTAGCCTTGACATTAATCACTCTGCTACCAACTCCAACGACTGTCTGTATCTGTATCTGACTCTTCCAATACCTAATTAGTATTTGCTTTAAGCTCCTCATACATTCTTTGCGAGAGACAACCTATTGTTGCTCCTGCTTCAACTAATGCATTGACACATTTTCCATCTATCCATATAATCACCAAATCCTTCAGCAACTGAGTTGATTCAGCCATGGCAATATCTGAAACATCAATGTTTGATACACCAAAGCTGTCTTTAAAAAACATTTTGGTTTCTGTTATGGAGATGTGGTTTATTCTGTGAAAACTGCTGTTTATAGCTTTGCTGCTTACAGATTTGTTTTGGCTTTTCCATTATCATTGTTTCATTAAAAGCACTATCTAATTATTCGTACCAATTATATATCATCTTCAATTTATCCCTGCATGTTATTCACCCATATGTGGTGCCTATATACAGACATTTGACCATGCACAAAGCAGTTAGTTAGTTATTTTCTATGACTTATAACATCAACTGATACAGACAATGAATTATACTATTATTTCATAAATGTTGCGGTATCCGTTTATTGAATCAACATACATAACTTTATCCATTCGCATGGCATAGCATTATTTTACACCAGGTTCATCCACACCATGTGCTGAGGTGGCATGTACATATACCTTCACTCATTTACTTCAATATCTTCTAGTTAGCTGGTGTCCACTGCCCATTTCCATGTCAACAAACATAAAGTACCCAAGAGTTACTGAGCAATCATTGAGTATTGACACATTTACACAGCTATTTCTGACATGCTGCAACATTAGCCAGTCTGACGCAAAACTGCCAGCCTAATGAAGAATGTAAGGTTAACTTTGTTATGTTTTACTAAAATACTTCTGTCTTAGGAATCCATTGTAGCTAAGTAGAATAGATTTAGAATAGGTAAGCGACATGCGACTAGAATTTGGAATTATATATGTAAACTATAGGATTAAGAAAGTTCAGTAAACGAGTCATCATTAATAGAATACAGCATTGTGTCATCCATTCCATCTATCTCCACTAGAAGGAAGATTCCGGTTGGTACACAGGTTGGGACGGTGGCGAGCTAAATCCCCATAAGAACCACTAACAGGGCCACCTGTCCTAAGCACGGTACCATATAAGAACGAACACCACTCACTCAAAATTTTCAACAAAATGGTTGCCAGACTTTTTGATGTTATTGACAGAACTAGATACCTCATTATAAGTGTGATGTCAGCTAACTTGTGACGTTATTGATCATGACGTCAGCTACGTGAGTGATGCTTGGATCCCTCCATTCGTGACAAACAAATGCTGTGACTATGCAAAGGCAAAGTGATCGTGATCACCCAAGGTTGATAAGAGTACAAACATAATGTGACCGATATCTCAGTAAACTATCGTGCTAAATGTTATCAATCAATATTTGATATCTATCGGAAAAGGCACGTTGATCCGAGGACTCATCTGTGTCTTCATTCCTATCATTGCTAAGTGTCCGAAGCTTACCTATAGACCTTAAAGGACAGATTTAAGACCTGCCTGCATGAACGCTTATGAATTCACATTTCCAGAGTACCCACCCATAATATGACGTCATAATGAACTGCGTGATGTGTACAATGACATCATAATGAATGACGTCGATAAGTACGTCACGAACGCATATTTGAAGACGATCTATGCGTTGTTGTACAAATTGTTTGCTTTTACTATTAATAAATATTCTGTTGAATATTTTGAAACTAATTTGGCTGGGAGCTGTTGCTGTCATAGGCAGCAACAGCAACCAGTAAAATTAGTTACAAAATATTCAACAGCTTCCCTGTATAGTTTTCAGGAAATTGATAGCTAGGGCATTTGGGGGAATCGATCAATCCCAACACGGCGAGGTGTGAGTGGAGCTTAGCTAGTGATGGCGGGGCATAGCTAAAAATGGAAAGGTCCATTGCCTAAACCTCAGGATTAAGCATCCGAGCTGGAGTGCTATCATTTGAGACTCCCAAGTTCATAGATGAGTCCAGTCTATCGATCAATCATATTACGTCATAGTCACATGTAGGCTGACGTCATAATCAATTACGTTATGAATAACATAATTAAGTGGTCATAATTGCTTAATATTCTGGCAACTTGCGTCAACTTTTGCAACTTGTATGTCTTTACTATTTAATAAACATTCTGTTGACGATTTTGTAACAAACTTTTGACTGGCCGTGCACAATCAAATTAGTTTCAAAATATTCAACAACTTACCAGTATAGTCTTCTTGAAATTGAGATTCAGGAATTTCACTGTTCGATTGACCCCAACATGGACAAAGCGTGAGTGGAGCTTAGCTAGATATGGGCGGGCCATAGTTAATACCGGATTCGCTCATTAGGAAAGCGGTTGCAACTAGCCCCTCTCCCCATGCAGGCAACAGCCCTGGTTGCAATATTGGATAGGTAGGTATCTGGACTTATAAATAAGCCAGGAAAGGCAGAGCCATAAAATAGGCATGCAGGCAAAGCTATAATTAGGCTAAATTATAATTAAAACAAAGTAGGCAGCAGGTAGCCGGAGTTGGAAATGTAGGCAGATAGCTAGAGGTATATCTAGGATAAAACAGTCACATAGCCAGAAAGTATAAGACCGGGTAGATTTATGAAAATCGCATAGGAATCTGAGTTTGTGTCACAGGCATTGTAATATGTTTGTTTGAGTACTGATATAAATGACCATTGATTTGCGAGGGAAGGAGCGACAGGGAAATTGTGTGCGAAAGCCGCCACACTGCAACGAGAGGGTCTGATGAGTGTGCCTGAGGCTTCATCTGCTACATGGTCACACCAAGTATATGCATACATAGAGCCTGAAAACTCTGCTGCTAGACCACTACTGATGATCAGGAATATCTGTCAGAGTGAGCCTTGGATCGAGGGCATAATCAATAGAACAATACCAGTTATATTACCGACACCCTTTCGGCTGGAATGATAGCTTTTTCTAGCAACTGCCCTTGACAACTGCCCCTTGACACAGGAGTTATCCAATCTGAATGAAACTCAGCAAACACTTGTCCCTTATACAAAAAGTGATCGGACATTTTCAAGCAACTATAAACCAGTTTCGTCCACATGCATTTGCTGTAAGATGTGGGAACACATTCAGATTCCTTATTGCAATAACCCAAACATGAGGATATGGCAAATACGAATACAAACAATACATGAAACATAATAAATGCAAACTATCATAAAAATAAAAACTATAGTATGACATAGGAATAACAAATTATACAAATATACACCTATGAGTATTTTATGGACAACGCAATTATGAAGGCCATCTTGTCTTTCGTAAAAAAAATGGTAACAATTTTTGTGATATTCCAGTCACCTTTGCATAAGGACATTAAGAACCCAAATTGTTCACCGTGGGATAGTGTGTCAAATGTTGTGGATTGTGATAGACCATCGAACAGTTGTATTTTCTCAACGAAAAAGAGTCATAATCTAACATAAAATGCTTTTCATCTTCAGCATTGCCAGAATCATAAAATTTACACAAACGAGCATCAGCTGGAACTTTGGGTGTGAAATATCTGCCACTTTCAATTTGTAAGGAATGCGCACTTAACCAGAGTTTAGAGAGCACGCGACATTTACTTACTATAGTCTCCGCCAAGATGCAACTTTATGTTTGAAATGACTTCTTATAAAGTGTATGGTAACGTAGCTTGGGGTTGTTATCATAATCATTCATATGGCAGAGCCATTAACAGGCATACACATGTTTCAACATGGCTTGGAAGGTGGTCATACAATTTCCGGAACAAATGAAGCATCTGCTGTCCCACCTAGTCAACATGCCAACACGGGAAAGAAGTAATTTTATGCAGGTACACCAATTGATAATTCTTTCTGATGTTTCATATGATTCTAAATACGCCTTCCTTATTAACGAAGGGGAGTCTATGGATGGCATTCGGTGCCAGTATTTGATGGCATGTCAGAGAATGACTGTCATAATAGTATACTGATCTAGATCGCCGGTAAACACAGCATTAGCTGTCCTTTTGCTAATGCCAAGTATGCCTTTAAGAACTTTCTCAACATGCACATTGTCACAGATGTAGTAAAAGGTATTGTCGTTGGGTCTCCAAATATTTTAAAGAGATCTTTGGAAACTTGGTCACAAAACCTCTCCTACACACTTTTTGGGCTACCAGAAGAAGAGAAAATCACACCCAAGTAGCTGTTGGCATAGAGATTTACCACTGCTGTATTTTCATATATAATTTGGTGATGCTTATTCAACCTACACATTCTGTTAAAGATGATGACCTTAGTTTTTCTCAAATTCGCTGTAAGGTCCCATTTACGACAGAACACATCAGCTGCTCTAATTTAATACACCATTTTGAACACAATACCATCATATCTCAGCAACAACACAATTCCATACATTTCACAGTTGTGACACTCAAATAATTATCAATGATTGGGATTCATACATTGATAACCAAATACACGTGGATATTTTTATTCTCGATTTTGAAAAGGCTTTCGATACTGTTCCACGTGTACTTTTGACATATAAATTACGCAAATATAGTGTGTAAAACATACTAAACTGGATTTACTCATTTTAACTGCTCGTTAACAGTGGGCAATAGTTAATGGTGCTAAATTAACATTGCTTGGATGGCCATCAAGGAACTGTTTTAGGCTTGTTACTGTTTTCACTCACTATAAATGATATAGTACAGGGCAATACAAGAATATTTTCATTGATGATTGCCTACGGAGTCTATGCTATGGAGAAATTAATGATTCTAAGTACTGCAAAGCACCACAACAAGACATACACATGTTAGGTAACTGGACTACCACCCGAGGAATGCCAGCAACCGGCAAAGGGCAACATGACTTGCTGTGCCAGAAAAAAATTGGGCTACACACTAAAAGGAACCAGCCTGTTTTGTTTTGTTTCATCAGTAAAATATAAAGTTGGAACAAATGCATCACAGATTTGAAGCAAATCATACAGGACATGGGGTTTATTGTTTAGAAATATTTCATTCTGTTACCAAGCACTCCGACTTCAAGCATATATGAGACTGATTAGACCAGTTGTGGACTATGTAAGAAAAGTGTCGAACCCTCATTAAATAACTCTTCAGGACAAACTATAATATACGCAGAAACTTACCGCTAGATTTATCCTCACAAACTATAATTACGAACCAGGCAGGATGACAACTATAATGGACAACCTAAAACTCACACCATTCATAAACAGAAGGAAGCTGATACTGATACTTATACTGATAAATTTATTACACTCAGACTTTGTACAACGTATATGGGGCTATATACAAATTTTCGCCATCAATCTATGAACAAGCAACAATATTTTATAATCATTATTATTACCATACATAATTATTAACATTATCATTATCATTAGTGTCATCACCCCGCAATATTATCTTCTATAAAGGTAAACAACAACAAGCAAAATACCATTACAGTCTATAGACAACAATTTGGAAATCCAAGAAAAACATGCACAGCAGTCACTTTAACAATTGTATGCTAGAATCGACATCGTTAAATAAAGTTTTGTTCCCAGCATCATAAGAATTGAAACAGATTATCAACGGAACTTGTAAGCAGTTTAAAAAATCCAACAAATCCTACTAATAAATGAAGGAATCCAGTTCTAGCTATACCCATGCCCAGCTCTAACTAAGCTCCACCAACACTTCGTGCGTCATTGGATCGAACTCCCTGAACTCCCTGGTTATCACTTTCCAGAAAATTATGCACGTAAGTTCTTGAATATTTTGAAACTAATTTGACTGGGTGTTGTTGATGCCTATGGCAGCAACAGCACCCAGAAAAATTAGTTTCAAAATACTCAACAACATGTTTTATTAAATACTATGCTTCAGATAATAATAATGATAATTTGGAAGTTGATGTAATAGTGTAACCGCTGAGAATTAATGACTTCGTTGTGTACGGAGTCGTCCTGGAGTATCAAGTAGAGACAGAAGACTCGCCAGCAACCATGGAGGTAATTATTATTATTATTATTATTATTATTATTATTATTATTATTTTTCCAGTTTCTTTGGGTTATATTACTTAAATAAGTCAAAACCTGCAAAAATAATTAACTAGAATGCACAGTCGATGGTATGCCATCGCAAATCACCACACATTCACCACTTCGAGCTTTACCAGCATTTTGACCCAAAACATAACAAATTCTTTGAAATGTTGTTTTAATGGGTAATGGGTTTCAAAATGAAATGCAATGATCCCCATTTGAAGTTTCAAGTTTCTATCTGTGTGCGCGTAGTTCCACTACAATTGGCTGATGCCCAATATGCATGTTTGACCCCTGGCCACTGGCCTCAGATTGACTCAAGAACAAAATGGTTTGGTGTACTGTAGTCTGCTAACTACATGCTTCAAAATGATATGTGGCATGACCACATTTGATAAAATGTGTTTTTTGCCCACAATTTCCCCTACCCCTGCCCCTGGGGGTGATATCAAAATTCCAATGTGCCATGCACATCCTTGCCCATAGGTGTAATCATCCCCAAAGTTTCAAATTTCTATCTAAAATGGTGTGCGAAGGGTTGGGTTACAATGGATTGGTGCCTAATTTTGACCTTTTGACCCACCCCTGCACCCAGTTTGGCCAAAGATCAAAATAATTGTACTGTAGTCTACTACTCATGGGCTTCAAAATGATATGTGACATGACCACCTTTGGATAGTCCTCACCCCCTGAGCCCCATCCCTCTGGGTCACAGCAAAATTTCAAAAGTGCCATGCACATCCCTAGCCATATGTGTAACCATACCCAAAGTTTCAAGCTTCTATGCAAAATGGTCTAGGAAGAGTTGCGTTGCAATCGATTGGTGCCCACTTTTGACACCGCCCCATACATTCAGTTTGACCCAAGATAAAAAATAATTCCGTGTACTGTAATCTACTCATCATTGGCTTGAAAATGATATGCGACATAACAACTGTTGAAAAATTTCTATTTTTTACCCCACATTTCCCACCCCCGGTGCCGTAACCTGGAGTCATACCAAAATTCCAAAAGTGTCATGCATATCCCTGGCCATATGTGCAATCATCTCCAAAGTTTCAAGTTTCTATCTGAAATGATCTAGGAGGAGTTGCATTATAATCGTTTGGTGCCCACTTTTGACCTATTGACCCCCTGGGCCCTGCCCCTGGGAGGGGGATCATGCCAAAATTCCAAAAGTGTCAGGCACATCCTTGCCCATAGGCATAATCATCGCCAAGATTTCAAGTTTCTCTCTTAAATAGTCTAGAAGGTGATGCATTACAATCGATAAGCACACAGATGGCCGGACACATGGGTCGCATCGCATAATCCCCACCTTTTCTTCGAAAACCATGTGGATAAAACCTACCACTAGACATGCATCTGCATTGTTACCTAATGAACGCTTGTTGCTGTTCGTCAATATTGTATGCCGTGTAAGGTATGATGCGTCATGCACGTAGTTACTTTGAGATTAGTTAGAAGGGTTTGAAAATAAAAAATAATGTAAAGTCTGAAGATAATACTATCATTCATTCAGTTTGTTTAAAGCGACATATTCGCAGAAAAAATTTAATTGTTTAAATCAGATGCTTTAGAGGTTTAAGCACCGTGCAGCCCCGGATATGTAACAAAACAAAATAAATCTTAACACATGATGATTTCATACCATATAAATTAATGTATATTTTTAATTTGTGAATTTGTGAATTTGAAATAGAGTTATGTTACAAATCCTGGGCTGCACGATGCTTAAACATCTATGATTATGCATATTCAATTGTACGCTTATGCTAAGATGGTTTTGAAGTGTGCCAACATTTGACGAGCTTCTCCGAAGGGTTGCTCTAAGATAAACATTTAAAATGAAAAACCCCCAAAACTTCTTGGTATTGGTATTGATATTTAGTTTTATTGCCCGCTTACACCTAGATGCATTTGAGCAATGATTCTTGCGGTGCTTCCCCGAAGGGTTGCGAAATGAAGTAAAATTGAAATAATCATATAAAATGCTGTTGCTAGGGGTGTCTGTGTTGCCTGTTGTTGCCTCTTGAGCTGTTGTTGGTGGGTGTCAATGTTGTATGCTGTCTAAAGGAGGGGTAGGATGGGGAATTACTTTATTTCATATGGAGGGGGAGGGGGAATGGTGGGTGGGGGTGGGGGGAGGGTGGGGGGATGGCGGGGGTGGAGGGTGTAGGGGGGGGAAATGGAGGGGGGGGGGGGGTTGGGAGGGGTGGGGGGGCAGTCTGTAAACTTAAATCTTAAAATGGAAATTAGGCAAGAATTCTTTTAGTAAAATATATTAAAGATGAAACTGAAGATAAAACTATCAACTAAAGTATAGGAAACTTAAAAATAATGCCATGTGATTAAATCAACAAGAAACGGGAAAAACTAAACTTAAAATCTAGTGTTTGCAAATGAAAAGTTTAAACTTAAAATCATAACCTGTTGCTGTTAGAAATAATGCGCTGAATGCGAATGGTGCTGTTTATGGATTAAAAAACCTAACAGTCACGTCGTCAAGTCGCTAATAACCCTTTCATACTCATGTTAGAATGTTTATCCAGCACTTGACAAAGGAGAGCAAAGCATAGCGACAGCATCCACACCAGGAGCAAAGCAATGTCAGCCATGAAACAGAGACCAGTCCTCGCGCCTCGAGAACCTCACATTCATGCCGTGTGTCATTTCATCATCAGACATGCCATCACCAGGAGCACAACAGCAAGAAAGCAACACCACCAGCATCCCCACATGAATAATGGCATCTCTCCAGGGTGGGTTGATTGTGGCTCAACCATAAGCTCGATCACCACATGGCGCCAATCCCACATACAAATTCCAGTGTCCTGGCTTCGATCTCACGTCGTCACGTCAGTTCTCACTCTCTTTTGGTGCCAACCATTAATAAAAATTAAGTTGGAATATTATTAATATTATTAGACTTACTCGGAATAGTCTTGAAAAAAATATAAAATCATTCGATTAATTATTAATGTATATTAGCCTCTAAGTTGCCTCTAAGTTGTGCCTTTACACATTAAAAGCTGAATAAAGCATAACTCAAAGTTATTAAGCCATTTAGATACCCTTATAATGTTAGTTTAAGTTAAAGTTTACCCATCAAAAAAAAATAACATCGCAATCTCGGAAAAGGTTAGGTACCTACCTTGACATAATGCAATACACTTCAATCTCGGAACAGACTAGTTACCTCCCTTAACATAATGCGATATATATTTTAATATTATATTTTTAAACATTTGTTGTTTTGTTTTTAATCTTCAGGCGATTCCTGAGAGTGTTGATGGCATGCGTAGATGCTCAGTCAAGGAAATGACGGATGGCAACAACACGATGGTGGCAAGTCCAGACATGTAACCTGTCAATCATATTTACGCTATACATTTTTCCATCAATCAATACGCTAATTACCTTTAAGCTCACCTCATTGGATGCCAGGAGACATGTGATTTAACGAGGGGGCGGGACTTCGTGATTGAATGAGTTCCCAGTAAAAGACAAGTCCAGATATAGCCTGTCAATCATCCTTACGCTATGCATTAACCCTTGTCAATCATTACACTAATTACCCTTAAGCTCACCTGATTGGATGGCAGAAGTCACATGGTTTAATGAGGGGAGAGGCTTATGGCCACCGTCTACATCTAATATTGGATAACTTGAGACCGCAGTAGAACAACAATATCCCATCAATCACATGTGAATCCTTTAAGACTCAAATTTGTTCAAGAAAATTTCATTTTTCTCCCTCGAAAATTGACATTTGCATAACAAGAGATTATTTTTGGAGTTTTATCACTGGAATGACTGGTTCAGTTATCGAGCCAGTCATGCCAGTTGTAAGTTTTCAAAAATGGTTCTCCCCCGTCTGCTAATGATCACTAAGAAGACCACTGTAAAGGCCGTTTTTGCCCAGATTGAGTGTTAAAGGATGGTGCTAATAATAATAATAATAATAATAATAATAATAATAATAATAATAATAATAATAATAATATTGTTGCAAATTGTGTACATATTGTATAACTCTAATAACGCTGTAGAGTTTATGAGAATAAATTCATTCACTCATCCAATTGGAATGGTGGAGAACTTGACACTTCAAAGGCAAAACTGACACAAAAGACGGCGGAGATCAAAGGAAAAAAGGTATCAAAAAGGGAGCCAGCTCGCCTCATCAGCGGCGGCAGAGATCAAAGGAAAAAAGGTGTGAAAAAGGGACCAGCTCGCCGCTCCTCTACTGTGGGCTGATGATACTTTTTACCAATCAGAATGCTCCATTTGACACGAGCCACAATGAATGAATGAATGAATGAATGAATGAATGAATGAATGAATGAATGAATGAATGAATGAATGGATGGACGGATGAATTGGATGGATGGATGAATAAATGATGACTCAGAAGTAAATGGCTGAATAGTTTTTATTAATAAAACTGATCTTGCGGTTCGGAAGAGACAGAACGATTGTTGTTACGCATATCATTTGCCAATCCATTCGAATGGGATCACTAGAGGCTCGTAGGTCGAGTACTGCATACTTTGTCTGAAATAAGCAGAAAACAAAAAATTGTATTAGGGCCATATTTTAGTGATGCTGATTAATTCATGAATCCACTCCTTCTCTCAATCGTATGACGTTATAATCAACTACGTAACGTGTAGGCTGACATCATAATCATGAATGACTCGCTATAGTCCGTCTAAATAACGCTTAATAGCCTGACACATTGTACGAATTGTATGTCTTTACCATTTAATAAACATTCTATTGGATATTTTGAAATTAATTTGACTGGGCGCTGTTGCTGCCTTAGGCGGCAACAGCACCCAGTCAAATTAGTTTCAAAATATTCAACATGTTTCCTTGTATAGTTTTCTGGAAATTGATAGTTAAGAAGCACAGGGATCGATCGATCCCAACACGGGCGAGGTGGGGGCGGAGCTTAACTAGGGATGGGCGGGGCATGGCTAAAACGGGAAAGGTCCATTGCTCGCGCTTTTGCCAGCCATTGTACGTAGTGCATGACAACTAGCACAGGCGCAGCTGCAACGACAACGACAGCGACAACAACAACGACAACGACAACGACAACGACAACGACAACGACAACGACAACGACAACAACACCACCTACAACAACAACAACAACAACAACAACAACAACAACAACAACAAAAACAACAACAGCAGTAGTAGTAGTAGTAGTAGTAGTAGTAGTAGTAGTAGAAGAGGAGAATGAGCGGGAGGTGTCTAGGTAAGAGGATGATGCGGATGCTGAGGAGGAGAGGGGGAGTTGGAGGAGGAGGAGGAGGAGGAGGAGGATGGGGAGGAGGAGGGGGAGGAGAAGAAGGGGGTTGAGGAGGGGAGGAGGAGGAGGTGGAGGAGGAGGAGAGGAGGAGGTGTGGAAGGAGGAGGAAAATGACGAGGAGGAGGAGGAGGAGGAGGAGGAGGAGGAGGAAGAGGAAGAGGAAGATGATGGGGAGGAGGCGGGGGAGGAGAAGGAGGGGGTTGAGGAGGGGAGAAGGAGGTGGAGGAGGAGAAGGAGCTAGAGCAGCAGTAGCAGCAGCAACACCATTAGCAGCAGTAGCAGCAGCAGTGTACATAAGTTTCTTACAGTGGGCATTCTGTATTAAAGACACCTTGCGGCCAGAAGAATCTTGTACAAGATGTGGGTCAACAATGTAATATTACTGGGCAGTTGTGGTCTGTAACAAAGTACAATAACATAATTTCATATAGTAATGGTCTTGGCAGCAAAAAGTTGGATTTGTCTC
Source organism: Chaetoderma sp. LZ-2023a (assembly GCA_034401795.1). Classification (NCBI taxonomy): domain Eukaryota; kingdom Metazoa; phylum Mollusca; class Caudofoveata; order Chaetodermatida; family Chaetodermatidae; genus Chaetoderma; species Chaetoderma sp. LZ-2023a. The sequence continues at coordinate 28,171,458 of CM067368.1, forward strand.
CTGCTTCTTCGTCTTCTTTTTCTTCTTTTTTGTTTTTGTTCTACTTCTTCTTCTTATAGTCTTTCTTTTGCTTAAACTGTAGCACGGATCGCAGTCGGTCCATTTACCTATTGCTTTGTATAATATGTATATATTTAATTAAATAGTGGTTATTTATTTATATAGGGCCTATAGTTGTTTCATATATCTTGTTTATTTATACGATTGTACTTGTATTGCCGTATCCTTATAGTCCGGTAGCCAAATGGCATATTTGAGGCTAACCCGGAAATGTTTGCCATAAAAGGTTTTAGTGCTGATTCTAATAGATATGGACCCCTAGTTTGAGAATCCAGAGGGTGTGGTGTTCTAACTGTTGAGCTTTCCGAAAAATCCAAGATGGCGTCCAAGATGGCCGCCGTTATTATGGTACTTTTACCAGAATTGTAAAGGTGGCTTACATGTCCACGTTTTCGGGATAGGTTGACAGAGAATCATATAAATCCATGTTTTTAGCACATAAGTTGCAATTTGTCAATCTGGAAAATCTAAAAACTAATTGTAGTACCATCAAAATCCAAGATGGCCGCCAAAATGGCTGCCGATTCCAATAGTTTGTTTCAGAAAATCAATTTTTATCTCACATGATGTTTTATGGTGAGAAATTTAATTTTACTTATATACATGTACAGATACATGGTGAATTGACAAATAAGTAAAAAAAAACATAACTTTGAAACATTTAGTAATATCAGAAGCCCATTATGCACATAATGGACCTCTGGTAATATCAAACATGGCGACAAACGTTTCATGACAAACTTCCAAGTTAGCCTGAAATATAGCATTTGATTACCGGATGTATTATTATTATTATTATTATTATTATTATTAATTTTTGTTTTTTCAGGTCTCTATCTGTTAAAATCCGGTCACAATGAGTGAAACATGCCACTTTCAAGGTTTCTATGGCTGCAAGTCATCTGATCCCGGTCTGCAGAACTCTGGTGCAGCAAGAATTAAAACTATAATTGCTTGCAGCCTCCAATATGGAGATGGACTCCAGCATAGTCTACAAGCAGGACTTGATGCCAATGAAAATCTGACGATAAAATGCCACAAAACTTGTGTCTCTCGTTATGTCTCTTCAACAAATGTTAAGTCATATCTTGGTAAAACTAAATCTCGCGAACCAGATCAGGATCAATTTCAACCAAAACGTCTACGAAGTGCTGTGACATTTGATTTCAACAAACATTGCCTGTTTTGCCGGGAAGTGACAGACTGTACTATAGAATATGATGCCAAAGTACCATTGAATCGACGTAAACCAGCATGCTTAGTTAGAACGGATAAAAAGGATGACGGTACCTCATACAAACAACATATACTAAACACATGTGACAAACGCACTGATGAGTGGGCTACAACTGTTAGACAGAGGGTCGATGGTGCCATTAGTGATCTACACGCGGTTAATGCCAGGTATCATACGAGTTGTCAAAACTCTTTCATGAAAGCTCGTGAGAGAAAACTGTATGAGACAGAAGATACTCTCGATACTGCATTCATTGAGACATGCGCTACCATGTACACCGACAGAAAGAAAATATGGAACTCCATCGACATATACTGTCTATACGAAGCTAATGACGGCAACAAGCTAACGAAAAAGTCATTAATGAAAGAAATTGTCAGTCATTTTGGAGCGGCAGTTGTTGTGCTATCTTCTCCTGGTTTGGCAAATCTTCTCGTGTTCAAAGACGAAGCAGCTCAAACATTGAAACTTGTCTCCTCTGATGACGATGACTTGAACATATCTGTTGAAAAAGTAGCTAAGCAAATTGTTAAAGAATGTTGTACTGTTAAAGAAAAGCGATCACACTATAACATGAATATAGATAAAAGTTTAGCTCAAGAATGTGTTAGTGACACATTGTGTGAGTTATTATCACATATATCAGATAAACTTGATGATTCACTTCCTTCGATAATGATTGGTAACATAGTTACCGGTGTAGTAACAGGTCACCCAACTAACCTACAGATTGCATTAGGTATTATATTAAGAGATCATAAATCACTTATTGTTGAAATGCATAAGTATCATGTCTGTTGCTCATATGATGAGGTTCTCAGGTTTAAGTACTCAGCAGCTTCTGCAGTAGCTAAATCTAATGGAATAGCAGGTGTATCAAGCTTAGCCGGCATATCAAGTGCTAGTCATGGTCTCATCCAAATAGTTGTTGATAACTTTGACGCTAACATATCTTCACAGAATTGCAAACTCTCAACTCACTCACTTGCTATGGTAGTTACTCAGCCACTTAGTAAAACATTGGAACCGGAAGACAAAAATTGTCCAATATTACGTGTATCAAAAACTGATATGAGTAAATCAATTGAATATGATATTGCTGCCAAACGGTATACAGGCCCTAAAAAGCCACCAATGCCACAAACAGCTGCCACTAAGTCCATACCACCACTGGCACTACTTGCTGAGAAATGTGTAACTATGCAAAGAGCTAGAGAAACCGATTTTGCTTTTCTACATGATGTGATTATGACTAATAATTGTTGTGAGTTTAATGGTTATAACACTAAGTTGTGCCGTGAAGCTGGTATGTCAGCTAAACCGATGACTGCAGTAGCATACGTCCCCCTCATTGATATGACTCCAAGTGACCCAGACACAATGTTAACTGCACTTCGCAGAGGTAGATTGATTACACAGGAAGCTGGCCAAGATATCCTCATATTTACATGTGACCAGCAATTGTATAAGGTTGTTATTGACATCATGTTCCACATGCCTGATACGTTTTCTGATGTATTACCAATACTTGGTGGCATGCACCTGCTTATGTCGTTTGTCGGTGCCATAGGGTCATTGATGGCTGAAAGTGGGCTAAAGGAATTAATGTCTGGAGCTTTCGGTGGTGTAGACAAGATGTTAAATGGCAAAAAGTTCCCTCATAATGTTAGGGCGCTGCGTATCGTGGTAGAGGAATTACTAAGAGGATTGTTCAACCACAATGATCTTCATTGTATGACAGATCTTGAACAGGTTCTTGAAAGTATAGCAACCATGAGCAGAACCACGCGAATATGGGTTGACCTATTGATCAAGCCTGTAATGATCATGATGCAGTATTGTAGAGCGTCGCATGAGAGTGACTGGGCTTTGCATATCAAGGCACTAGAAGCAATTCTTCCATACATGTTTGCCTCAGGTCATCAGAACTATGCTCGGTATGGATTGTACTATCTGCGATCTCTTAGCCGTATGCCAGAGCATATCCTGAAACAGTTCATGAAGGGTGAGCAAACTATGCACCACATCCCAGGCATTTGGAATGGCATATGGAGCGATATGCTGATTGAATCCACATACATGCGATATGGCCATGGACCAGGTGGCATCATTGGAGTGACACTTCAGCCATCCACATTGAAGACTTGGGCATTGAGCATGCATGCATGCAGTACCCTTACACGGGATCTCTATAACATTGATGGTGTCAAACAAGAGAAAGTGCAGACTTCTCACAAAGAAGAGGCCTCTGCTAGAATCAAATCTGATGCTAAGGATAGACAAGCGGTGCGTAGCACACTTGAAGTTTGCATTGACCCACTTAATCCTAAAACCCACCCTGAATCTCCAGTCAACATTGTCACTGGTAAGGTAGCTTCATCACATATTAATCTCGACAAAGCATTGGCTCTTGGACAATCACAGATGAAAACATTTGAGCAACACTTGCCTGAAGGGTTTTACAAGCCCATATCCAAACAGGTCATCACATTTGCAGCCAAGAAAAAACATATAGTTGTAGGAGAAACACCCGTGTATGACCAGGAAATAATCTATGCCCGTGTAATAGGCCTCCTAGCTAGTCGACGTGATGTTAGCATCAATGATGTTCTTGGGCATGAGCTTGCAGCATATGCCCCATCAATGTTTCACAGCAACGGTTCTATGCGCATTTCTAAAAGCAAGTCTACACTAAAGGCCAAACTACAGGTGGAAATCTCAGCCAGAAAGGTTGCTGGTCCTTCAGTTGTACTGCTTGATGCATCTGCTGTCCTTTGGACAATCGATTGGCCGTCAACTGGGGTTGTACGGGACTTCATCGATCGATTCAAGTATCTTCTAAAGGTAAAGCTCCGTACTTGTCATGTGTATGTGGTGTTTGATAGGTACATGGACTACAGCACTAAGAGTGGCACTCGGGAAGAACGTTCCGTTACAAGCAGAGTACACAAGCTCACCATGGATACGCCACTGCCTTCTAAATCTGTGGTTCTAACAGTGACAAAGAACAAAGTCCAGCTTAACAATTTGATATGTGAGGCGATACGCAATGACCAGGAGTTTCTTGATGAAAACACACAACACCACAAGCTTGTTATAACTGGAGATGATCCAGTCCCAGTGGAACTATATAACGGGGTGACTATCACACGAAATGACATTGCAACAAGTTACGAAGAAGCTGATATCATTCTTGTTCAGCAAGCTATTGCAGTGGCAAAAGAGATGCTTGTACCAGTTTCAGTCATTGCTGATGATACCGATGTGTTTTGCCTATTAGTTCATTTTTATCATTCAAACAGCATTACAACACCAATGGTCATGGAATCTCCCATTAAGGGCCGTGTTGTTATTGATATACAAGCAACTGTCAATTCCCACTCATACATTTGTTCCTCGCTCCTTGCTGTACATGCGTTGTCAGGTTGTGACACTGTGGCGGCGATTTATGGTATCGGTAAGGGAACAGCACTTACAGTGGCACAGAAAGGGTTCTCATTTTCTGAAATTGGCAAGCCATCAGCACTTATTGCGGACATTGTTAAGCAAGCCACATCATTTGTGGTTGCTTGTTATGGTAAATCCACTGAATCGTGTAAAAGTATGACTGAATGTAGGCAGATACAATGGTCACAGAAAACTGGCAAATGCCTTTCTTCAGCTCCTAAACTTTGTACTCTTCCACCCACAACTGAAGCTTTCCTTGAAAATACAAAACGTTGCCATTTTCAAATGTGCCAATGGTTGTGTGCAATGGACAGTGACCCGCCCCTGTTAGATCCGTGTCAGTATGGCTGGGAAGCTGAAGTAGACAATAAGTCTTTAATCCCCAGAACAGTACCAGATGGTACACAATTAGCTCCAGCTTTTGTACTCCGGTTGATACGATGTTCTTGCAGTAGCGATACACCCTGTAAATCAAATAATTGCAGTTGTGTCAAGAACCACTTAGCATGTACTATGTTTTGCTCATGTTTTGGCAGAAAGACATGCTGTAATGCCTTAACAAAATGTGTTAGTACTGATGATGATGACGACGATTCTATTGTCGGTGATAATGTTTAGATGTTTAATTGATTCTGTTCTATTTTATTGTGTTAAGGCTGCCGCACCCTTTATAACAAATACATTGTAATAACATGGGTGAATTACAGAATTCTGACACAACTGAATTACATTAGTGTTACCCTGGCTGGATTTCACAAAAGTTAAAAGTTTGCGTAAGATAAGAAATTGGCTAACTTTCTATGGCAAATGCAATCTGATTGGCTGTTGTCACGGAATGTTAGCCAATTTCTTAGCTTCAGGATTTCTAACCTTTGTGAAATCCAGCCAGGGTAACAATGTAATTCAGTTGTGTCAGAATTGGATGATGATGATGATTCTGTTGTCGGTGATAACTTGTAGATGTTATATTGGTATTGCTCATTCTGTTCTATAAGCATTATTTTATTAGGTCAGGACAGTCAAGCCTTCTATAACAAACAGATTATAATAACAGGAGTGGATTTCACAAAGGTTAAAAATTTGCTTAAGCTGAGAAATTGTCTCACTTTCTATGACCAATGCAATCTGATTGGCTGTTGCCAGAGAATGTTAGCCAATATCTTAGTTTAAGGATTTCTAATCTTCATGAAATCAACCCAGAGAAACAATAATGTAATCATTCAGTAGTGTCTGAATACAGCATTAAAGTAATAAAATGCCAGCATAAATGTGTATTTTCATACTTCACCCAAAAATGGCATTTGAATAAATGAGATTTTCATACATCCCATGTTTTCATGTTTTATTCATTCTGCTAATGGTTATAAGAAAATAAATATGTCTAAAGCAGTATTTTGCCGTCTCCCTGTATTTAGCTTCATCGCTTAACAACCCTTCAATTGCCAGAAAAGATGTTGTGATGTAACAGTTAGGTAACATTAACATTTTGATGAACAAGCAATTGAGCCGGTGGCCATTTTGGCCGCCATCTTGGATTAAGATGGCTCCACATCTGGTTTTCAGACTTTCCAGAAATAACTATTGTATCTAATATGCTGAAAATGTTTAATTTGATGACATATTTATCAAACTAGCCACAAAGCATGGAAAAATATGTCACTATTAACAATGTGATAGTAGTACTATAGCCTATAATATTAGCGGCGGCCATCTTGGACGCCATCTTGGATTTTTCGGAAAGCTCAACAGTTAGAACACCACACCCTCTGGATTCTCAAACTAGAGGTCTATATCTATCAGAATCAGCAATAAAACCTTTTATGGCAAACTTTTCCGGGTTGGGCAATCTGGCTGCCGGACTATTATGTTGGATTTTTGCAATAAACTATCTATCTATCATGCACGGCCATGGTAAACACACATTGACGCATTAGCCAGCGGAAACTGGCAGCTTATGTATATACTTGCTCATATTATATTATGGCAATTCCGTAATATGGGACCGTCCTCAAAGATTTTGGTATGTATTAATATCAGAATTGAATGAGGGATTTAACACACCGAACAGAAATTAAATCGGTTCAGATCCGGCGAAGATATCGCAAAATTAAAACGGACTTTTTGGATCTCCAACTAAGCGTAGACATTGCCCGAGCGCGTGCTTGAACTAGAGAGAGCTAGGCACGATTGTGCGGCTGGCGCAGCCTCTCACCGAGTATAAAAGGCGGTCTCTGAGCCAAACTCGAATAGAAGGGAGACGGACTCGGTCCGAGAGTGTGCGCATTCTCACTATCTGCCTACTACATAGAGCTCGCGTTCTGCAATCTACACCAAGGCAGCTTATTACAGTCAGGTTCCCCCTCCGGACAACCGTGCTCCGTATCGCGCCAAGTATTTGAACACTCCTGGTGGATCAACAGGTGTAACAACCTAAATTAAAAGAAGGCTGTTTAATAAGACCACCGTCACCAGTGGTGCCTACACTGCGGTGTAAGACTTGACTATTACCAACCAAATCAGTATGTAAGAATGGTGGTGGTTATCATGTCTCGCCAGACTTGCCGTGCCACTACAAAAACGGTGGTAGAGAACAATGGACGTATCCAGTGTCATTGAAATAATGTTTTGACCGTAGTCCAGACAAGGACATTGCTTTACACGCCATAAGAGCTAAACGGCGTGGATCGTCTTGTGCCGAGAAAATAATTCTTCATAATATGTACTTACTGTCTCTACACAATGGAGACATCCATCACTCTTTGAAGCACAAACAGCATAACGGTATCACGGTGAGCTATTCATTATGTGCTATGTATCGGAATCTATTTGCCACCAGTAATGTCTTAATTCTTCACTGTTCTTGAGTATGAAACATACCAGCCAGCATCCTGCAGTAATTCTCGACGTGGCAGCTACATCGTGCATCAACTCACACAGTAAGAAGACGGTGTGAAGACGACATGTGACGTATAAATTGCACTGATGACTAATGGGTGCACCACATAGGGGGATATCTTAGTTATGTATACCGTATTAATAATAATAAATAAAGTACCGCCCTAAGTGGTACCGTGAGGTCAGATGCGACCTCAGCTAAGGCAATATTGTACATAATATTATGCATTGCAAACGGTGCCAGCAATTAAATGGCACCGTAGGCTAAGTTGGCCTTATACTTTAATGACTGTATAATTGTAATTAGGCATTATGCCCATACTAATAGTTTAGCAGTAAAAACTAGAAACATATTTGGACCACAGTACACCTAGGTTACACTATGCATCAACAACAAATGCATCACCATGTTGTCTCCCAACGGCACCAATTTTACAGTAAGGTGGCTGTTCATGCTCTTGCCAGGGAACATGACATGCTACCGTTAAACCTAGGACTATGATAGCTCAATAGGACAGGTTTTTAAGCTAGCCAGGAACGGTTACTCTTCAAATGGGGAATTGTTATTAAAAACTCTTCTTCACGGTCAATAAGACCGTTGTATAAATGGTACTACCGATTTTCATAGTTGGACGCCCATATTAAGGCCTCCTAAATTAAAGCGGAGAGTAACTGTCTTTGGCTCTGCTTCTCTGGCCGTCTGGCCGAAATAATTGTTTGAATTCCCACCGTCAGAATGGTTAGGACCGTCTCAAGAAACTACAGTAGGTTTCTGACCGGCCAGAATCAACCTGCCGTTCACATACATACTCCGTGTATCTTCAGATACCTATTATGCCAAAGTAGGAAACACTGCGAAAATATAAATAAGGCAATATTATTGCCGTCCCAGCAGTGTTCTAAGGGCAACCTTTTCCAACCCTAAAGCAGCTAAACGACATCGCCAGCTAACTCATCACAGTGACTGGGCGAAGTCTTAGAGCTCACGACGCCTACGGGATAGCCATCATAGATGGAAATACGTTTCTCTCTCCCCACCGTAAGTAAGCTAAAATCCGCTTTCTAAACACGCTTCTGTCAATGTGATTTGTCCATGTGTTGTTATTTGTGGTTGTGATGTGGTATGTAGAGGGATCGCTCTGCGGCTCTGAAACTACCACCAGACGCTGTCTGTCTGAGGAGAGATGCTCCGTGGGGTATCGGCAATGGTACTGGGCATCCTCGCCAGGAAGACGTCTTCATTAAAGACAGTTGGTGCTACGCCATCTGCGGCTTACAACATGTGCTTTTAAACTTATAACTAAAAGTTAGTCAAGGTAATTTTTAGGTACACAAAAATGAACGGTACCAACTGCAACAGTATCTTTAACTTAGGACTCCCTGCTGAAACCACAGAGAATCAGCCACCGCATCGTTACGTACACACTGTAGGCTCGCAACAGTAGAATAACTATAGTAGGATAAATACACATAACACCATTTTCTTTCTCTCTTTGTAGGATAGGAGGGCGGGCCTTTTTACTGCTCTCCTCCTCCGCTTCCGCATTGAAGGCATTTTTCTTTTGACGGAGGCCCACGCGAGGGACTTTACATCGCAAAATTGTATAATCCCTGCTTTGTGCATGGAAGACCAAGTTAATTTTCCTCCTCATTTTTCGCAACCTTGGGATGTTTCTCTGATGTTTGCACGCAAACGGTGAGATTACATCCACCCCTTTTTCACAGTTTTATAGTCAGCTTCTGCAAGGCACCACGGTGTGCAACCGTGATAAATTTCCTATCAATCAAATGGCGGGAAGTGGTATTGGTTCCCTGTTTTCCCCCCTCCTTGCTATGGTAGGTCGTTTCTCTTTCTCGCCCATTCTCCATACGGAGCACGGTACTGCACCGCCGTATATCTCCTCCCAAACAAATGGTAAAGATTCAATCATTATTGGTACAGTTTGGTACGGGTTCTCCGTTCTCGTCCTGTATGTTAAATGTAGGACACTTCGCTCTTTCCCATCATCCCTCTTCCTCCACTACGGCGTTGTAGGCATTTTTCTGTGACAGAGGCCCGCGCGAGGCACGTTCCTCTCGCAAACCAATAATTTTTTGCCAGCCTGAGGCAGATATAGTTTATATTAAACCAATTGCTGTGCCCTGGCCGGAGCTTTCCCCCACAGGGGTACCTTTCACGATACTGTCTATATATGACTAGATCGGTTAGGTATCGCCGGCGAGACATAAAACCAAATTCACCACTTTTATTCTTACATACACCGTTCATAAGTGACAAGCATACAACAATTGTTTGCCACCGTAATTAAGTAAGTAAATTGTGGTAGCACCGTTCTTTCCACCTTGGAAATGACGGCTAGACACACCGGAGACACAACAGCCGGGATGACACGGTAGTGTTTAATTTTCGCAGTAATGGCAGCACGAGCCCACTGGAACGTGATCGTTCCATCGGCCCTGGAGGTCGGTTTTTGTGGACACCGGAGATGCGCGGCGACCGCTCCACAACCCCGAGGATAGCTGACTAGCAGCAGCACCAACAGCGGCAAGTGGCGGAGCCTCGCGCGCCCCCTGGCGTCTACAAAATACCAATCATCAATGTTTTATGTTCACCAGCTGGTTCCTGAAACAGGTACCTAATTTGAATTATGGTTGACAATTATTTTTTATTCAACTTGATGTAAAAACCCATAACGATATACCTGGGTTTTATAGATGCTTATTAGACTCTTGTTTTTTCTTCAACGTTTCAAGAATATCACAAGCAGTGTGCAAAGCAGATGTTTTAAGTGAACCACCTTTCTCAATCCACTCGTCAAAAATGCCACAACAGGGCTTACATTTTTCTATGAAGATTTTATTAATTCAAGTGTCACAACTATTGGCGACATTGTGCATACTGATCAAAATATTACTATTTGTGTCACGTGTCCTAAATCAGTCATCCATCTAAACGCCTCGTAAACATAAAACTAGATGCATTGTGGAACAGTCTTCCACACAAGTTCAAACGCCCTCGCCATATTCCCCTTTCATTGTATGAAATTGAGCTGTCGTATATTTTTAAAGATGGTGTTTTACCGTGTCCATGCATACCAATTGCAAAAGTGAGCTATATAAATAGTCATTATTGAAATATTATACAGGTTATTTAATGAACTCTGTTAACAATACATGGGAAGATATTCTATCCTTGGATATCTGATCGGCAGCATCTTGCCGTTGCTATTATGAGTATTCATGCACCAATTATGAAGGTCACTTATCGTGGAAAATATTACATGGGGCGTTGAATACAGGGGTGTTTCTTTACCGAGCGGTGTACGAATTAATGATGATTGTGTAGTGTGTGGTGAAAAGGAGGACCTTAGACATATGTTCATGACGTGTTCTCGTCTTCGCCCATTACTTCTAGCCACTAGACAAATTGTTATCCATTTGATGGAGATTGATGAGTTCCACCAGCTTGATTATATACAAGGATTTTCGTGTCCGCAATGTTTATTTAAATCTGAACGCAGAATTCCTCATCGTTTGGCTAATTGGGTAATTTCAAATGCCAACGTATGTAACGTATGTAACACGCGAACGTCTGATGGATGGATGTGAACAGACGGACCCACTCAAGGAGTGCATATCTCGAATTAGGTCACGGATTCACCTTGAATTTCACTATGAAAATGAAGGGTTAATGAACGAATTTCTAAGCTATTGGGCCTTTAATAATCTAACGTGTATTGTGGAAAACAGTGCTCTTAAATTTAACGGATTTTTTCTAAGATAAATGTCCATTGGCTCGGTGTGTGTGATCGTCATTAGTACGGTGTCTGGCTGATGAAGAGATATACCTGTTTTAATGGAGGGTTAGGATGCGCTTTTCTCGATGTTTGTTTCTTTTCTTCTTCTTCATCTTCTTCTTCTTCTTCCTCTTCTTCTTCTTCTTTTCCTCCTTCTGTGGGAAACATGTGCATACATCTATATATTACACATTTTGAACACTTAACTACGGTTGTTATAACAGATTGGGTGCCATGAGATCCGCATCCATATGCAAGCCACTCAGAACCCACATTTTTTTCTAATAGATCTGTAGTGTTTCCAGAGAAGAAAACATGGTCATTATCTTTGCTTTCTAGACGTGAAACAAAGTCGCGCGCCCTCCTGTTCATTCTCTATGACATTCCATAGCATGGGACACTATCTCGCCCTATCATCACACGATTCTGTATTTTATTCGCCATCTGCTGATCAGACATATTCCCCAATTGGTGCAAGCAGGTCTACATGCATCCTCTAAATCGTTACCTAATAACAATGGACCTTTCCGGTTTTAGCTATGCCCAGTCCATCTCTAGCTAAGCTCCATCCACACCTCGCTCGTGTTGGGATCGATCGATCTCTGAACAATCTGACTATCAATTTCCAAAAAGCTACACAGGTAAGAAATTGACTATTTTGAAATGATGGTCCGTATGGAACCCTCTGTGACGTAATGATTGTGACGCCATCATACAGGCGCTGAGCTGATTATGACGTCATACAAGGATGGATAATCTGGGAAGGTGAATTAGTGAACTCCCTTTATGAGCTCGCGAAGGCAGCGTCTTGGTGGATGCTCGGCTGATAAAGCCACATTGCCTTCGGGTTGAGCTTTTTCTCCTCATTACCACACTTTGCCATTACTGCGGTTAAACGAGTTGTCTATGCGGCAGTTGAAATCTTCTTATACATTAAATATTCCATGACACGACAGCAATAAAAGATTTCTGACAAAAATCAGCCGTATCAGAACCGAATATTGCACTGTTAAAGGTGCTTTTCCACTGCTTGTGTGCGTTGCATTTCCGCAGTAGTAGTAGTAGTAGTAGTAGTAGTAGTAGTAGTAGTAGTAGTAGTAGTGGTAGTAGTAGTAGTAGTAGTAGTAGTAGTAGTAGTAGTAGTAGTAGTAGTAGTAGTAGTAGTAGTAGTAGTAGTAGTAGTAGTAGTAGTAGTAGTAGTAGTAGTAGTAGTAGTAGTAGTAGTAGCAGCAGCAGCTTTTATGGCCATATTTGCCGTACATATTTCGCTAATAAAATTATCATACTGTGTTGGAAATACTCATAGAGAGAATACAGTTTAGTCACAATCTGGATCCTTTCCCCACAGCCGGATTAAGGGTATTGGGGACCCATGACACATAAAATACATGGCGTCCCTATCGGGGTGTCAGCGAAGGGGGTGGGGGGTTCGTCGGCTCCCTGTGGTGGAGGGAGCCTTCGGGGGGGGGGGGGGGTGAAGGTGAGAGTGAGTGAGTTCATCCTCCTCAGAAACGTGCGTGCTCTGCGAAGCATTCTCCTGCATTTGATGGATAATTTATAATTATCCTCACGTTTTAAATAAACGTCGGGGATATTGTAATCGCCCCCGTCCTTCCGTCCGTATGTCCATCTGTCAGTCTGTCCGTCCGTCACGCTATCTCCTCACAAACCATGGGTAGAATTCAACCAGATTGCGTATGTGGGTTACGCATATGATTGCGCTTTGCAAGACGATATGTAGATGTGGCCCTGCCCCTGGGGTTGGGGCAGGTGGCAAAAGGTCATATCACTTGTAACGGAACTCCTCTGAAACCGTTACACGGAATTCAGCCAAATTTGATGTGTGACTTACCCATTTGATTCCGGAGTGCAAGAGGACATTTACATTTGGCTCCGCTCCCACGGTGAAGGGGTCAAAGGGTCAAATTTTAAACTGCGGAAATTGATTGTAATGCATCTCCTCGAAACCGTCCGACAGAATTCAACCAAATTTGGTATGTGAGTTACCAATATCAATGTAGAGTGCATGAGCACATTTACATTTCTCCCGGCCCCAGGGTTGGGTGTAGACGGGGTTCAAAAGGTAAAATATTGATTGTAATGCATCTCCTCCGAAAGCATTGAACGGAATTCAACCAAATTTGGTATGTAAGATACCCATATCAATGTGGAGTGGATGAGCACATGTACATTTGGGACCGACCCCTTTGGGTGGGGGATGGGGGACAAAAGACCATGAAATTAAGTGTAATGCAACTCCTCCGAGACTGTTTGACGGAATTCAACCAAATTTGTTATGAGAGTAACCGATGTCAATGTAGAGTGAATGAGCACATTTCCAATTGGCTGATGATGGATGGTATCAAAAGGTCATGAAATTCATTGTAATCCAACTCCTCTGACACTGTTGGACGAAATTCAACCAAATTTGGTATGAGGGTTACCCATATGACTGCGGAGTGAAAAATGACATTTACATTTGGTTTAAAGCGGTTAACGTGGATACTTGCGATGACGCGTCATCGACTGGGTAGTCTAGTTAATTTTGCTGCTCATATTTTTCGGCTTTACTTATACGAATCATCAGTAATGTGTAAGAGATCTGCTGATCACCATGCTGTATAGGCATACTCTGTCTATTTGCTCGTCCCTCTATATGCAAGCCCATTGGCTGAATGACGATTCGAGGTGGATTCTCTCACCAGGCTGGGGGTCCTGTAGTCCCGGCCTGAAATTTTTTGTAATCAGGATGCTCTCAGATGAACGCTTCTGCATTTCTGGAGGTGAATATGAATAAACAGTTGGCTGCTAAATCCTTAGATTTTTACCATTTCTACTATGTTTTCTTTTCACACAGAATTTCTTAAATTTTTTATTACGATAGCAGTTGAGCTGTCAATGTTCAAGTTCTCTTTATTCTCCCAAGCTATTTTCCTGGGATATCGGGGTAACAGTGTATAATACCATTTTATGGCAATGAAGTTGATACATGTGTAGCATATTTATAGTGGCCTGGGTACAGCTAGTATTTTATTATACAATAATGGGAGTAATTACATGTATTGAACTGCACATTACATTATAGTAGTAACAGCAGTGGTGGTAGAAGTAGAAGTTGCAGTAGTATCTGCGGCAGCAGTTCTTTACTTACTTACTTAATTTTTAAGCACAGTCACATTGCATATTGATGTTAGTTCTTTAGTTGTATTGTAGTTTGTACTTATGATATAATATTGTGGATTATATTTGGATCGCACATCATTGTATTTAATGTACCTGTATAGAAAGTGACTTTCATCCTCTATCTCATTACATACGATACAGAGTCATTCATCTCTAGCAATATTTTTCCATCTCCCAGTTTCGATTTTTAATTTATGGTTCAGGGTTCTGAAATGAAAATAAAATAATCTCTTCTCTGAATGTACCTTTCAAATTATTTTGTTTAGCTTCTTTGTAGAATGTGAGTCGGTTTGATGTGTTGATTCCATGCCTCCAAATTAACTGTATATTGCATTTGCAGTGTTTCTTTGCTCAATTTAACTGTGGCAAATGTTCTTGTTTACATGGTCAGCTTCGATAAGGTCCTATAGGTTGTAAGATGCATTTAATAGTATTGAACAATTTACAGTTAAAATTAGTTTTCATATATCCTTCCCTACAATTATAATAAACCACTGACGACAATTTTCCATACCCTGCATTCACTAGATCCGCCCATAATCTTGTCATATTACACTTCAGTGTTATGCTTAATGGATACCGCCCTGTTTCCCCATATAGCATAACATTGGGTGTGCTTTTCTTCGCTCGTAAACAATACTTTAGAAAACGGTGTTGACTTGTTTCAATCATTTCTAGATTTTCAAATTCCCAATCTAGAACATTGCTTTGTTGCCATGTTTTAGATCTCTGGTCCTACATGCATGAACACGTTAGTGGGATGGGGTGCTGACGTTCCTCGCCCCCATCCACACGCATCAGACCCATCAGTAACTAGTCCATGTAACATACATATATGTACAGCCACCCACTAACTCCAACACAACCCTTTGCATGATAAAACGAAAACCATGTTTAAAATTGCTTTATCTATTTAAAGATTTACCGGAAGCCCTTTTTATACCGCCGGGTTAATCTAATCAGATCTTGACTTTCTGACATTAACACAGCTCTGACGAGAATGCAATTGTTTATTGTCTGTAGTAGCTCAAATAAAACTCAATAATTTGATATATCATATATTAAATTATTGAGTTTTATTCGGGCTACTAAAACAATGGATGGTAAGCCAACAGATGAGGTAGAAGTATGATGGTAATAACAGTAACACAAATATTTTTCTGCGGGGGTTGGGAACCCTCTTGGACCCATGGTAGGCGGGGCGCAAGGGAAGTAACTCTACCCGTCATGTTTACATTGCAACCGTTTTCTGATCAGAAATTCATTAGAAACAGGGGGCTGTTACTCCATAGTTTTGCAATATCAAATTTCATTGGATGATTAAAAACAACCAACCAATCAGTAAGTATGATATATAATGCACCAGTACCTTTGCTCAAATGTCACAAAGAATGAATTTATCAGAATTATGAGGCATGCAAAGTAAACGATATTGTTAAAAACGGTTAAAATGGCAAGGTACTTTAATAAGAAATGTATCCTAACATAGAGTAATATTCATAGAACTAGTTGCTATATGTTGTAGCTTTATGTTTTAAGGGGGTCTGCTGTCTTTCTTAAGATTTTTAGTAGCACCCTTTACCGATTTTTGTCACAATTGCAAAATTAGCATAAGGAAAAATGGAGATAACTCCTCCTGACTAAATTTATTGGAAATGGAATTTTGGTTACAGAAGAGCTCGGTTTGGGGTGTGTGTTCTACGGCGTTTTACAATGACTAATATTTGTTGGTAGAAAACATTAACCAATAAAAAAAGATTAGCTCACTGGAATCAAGCATTTATTCTCTTCTTCCAGCTTTTCTCGTTAAATGGTAAGTATGCAAACAGTTTATGTTTCCATAGGTTATTCCGAGCTAAAATTTTCGCCGTTTCATGATTCAGCTATCCTTATAAAAAAAATTGTATCAATGATACCCTAAAAATTTCAGGTAAAATGAGTTTAAATACGTTTTTAAAAACCCACCCCAGGAACATCTGTAACCCAGACATGCCAGAAATGAAAATTTAAGCCTTCCATAAAAATACATAAATTGTCATTACATGATTAATAAATAGGTAAGGTATCGTTTTTATATACCAGTAGTCCGGTACAATAGGATGGTTAAGCAGTTGAATATTTTGAAAATAATTTAATTGACAATTGTTCCTCCTTTAGGCAGTAATTACATCCAGTCAAATTCCTTTCACAATATTTAACAGAATATTTCTTACTTCATCAAGAATTGCTGAATTCCTCGCATGGTTGCTATAAGGCTTCATCAGTGAAAGGATTTATTTAGATATAAATTTATTTCAGAAAAATGATGTAGTAATGTTGAATACTTTGAAATTAATTTGACTAATGAATTTAAGATTTACTGCCTTCGGATTCGCTTCCAGTCAAATTATTTTCGAAATATTCAACATTGAACTTTATTCTCAAAGTAATTTATGCAATATCAACATTGATTAACCCTTTAACCCTCAAATATTTTCAAGAAAAATTAAAAAATGTTCATAGAAATTGTCAATTTGCAGACCAAGAGGTTATTTTTGGAAAATTTACCATTTAAATAACTGGCTTTCTTATCGAGCCAGTCATTCCAGTGTTAACCTTTCAAAAATAGTCTTCTCATGGCCTGCAAATTTATATTCTCCAAGACCACTGCAAAAGGCTTTTCCATGGATTTAGTGTTAAAGATTTAATAGTTTGATGGTCTATAGATGCTGAAATAATGGGATTTACCCAATCAGGAATATCATGCATTCATAACGGAATCTTATCAGTAGGATTGCAGTTGCTGGCTCAAGCAGCAGTGACTTCTAGTCAATTTATGTTTGAAATATTCAACAGTTTCGTGCATGACAGCCTTGAAACTTAGATAAAAAAAGGTTTCATTAATGTAAGTGTTAAATTCCTGTTATCTTATTCCCAATAAGCATACCTACTACAGCAAAATGCCCTTTTCCCGGCAAACATCCAGAATTTCGATTTTAAAAACAAATCACTATGAAAACATTACTAGTCAAATTATTTACAAAACTTTGGGCAGGTAGCAGCAAGTTAGTCAAATTGTTTTCAAATATTTACTAGAAACGGATAAAGTTTGCATATAATTTTATGTAGAAAATGGAGTTATAAGTACTCAGCATGTACTCTTTGTACTCAAAAGTACAAGTACAGAGTGCGTACTCAAGAACAAGTACTTTGACAAAGTAATGAGGCTGAGTACAAGTACTTATAAAAAGGCACGACTCTGCACAAGTACTGAGTACATGCAAGTCCTTCAAATGTGTACTTGAGTACACTTGTACAGAGCACATTAGCCCCAATCATTGTCCGAATGAATCCAAAACAGAGTTCACCCACATATACCTATCTCCAAAGCATGAAACTAAAGAAAATTATGACCCACTTCGTGGCGGCGAACCGTGGAGGAAAATAAAATCCTGGGCTCACTGCTTTGCAGTACTGCTGCCATTGCTGCACACTGCGTCATGGTGAACATAGCTTTCCAATCCTTCTGGAAGCCATGGATTCGTAGATCAAAGATGCTCTCTATGAAAAAGCTACGTCTATACAATGAAACCTGCGTTTCCTTGATGCTGTATAACTGTAACAGCTGGGCAGCTCCAAAGACAGCTCTAGACAAACTTGATGCCTGCCGCCGCAAACACCTACGCACCATCACTGGACACCGATGGCCAGACAGCATAATTTCCAACGACGCACTATACAAGATGTGTAAACAGCATAATTTCCAACGACGCACTATACAAGATGTGTAATACGTCGCCGCTGTCTGTGAAAGTCTCCCAGCAAAGATGGTCCATGTTTGGCCATGTGTTAATGATGTCGGAAGAGACACCAGCACAGAGAGCCTTGGAATTTGCCCTACTCGAAGCCAGCAAATATAAATCCAGGAGAGGACGTTATTGCATAAATGTCTAGCAAAGACGCACTGCGACCAGAAAGTTCGTGCACAAGTAGGACTATATGCAAATATCTCCCGGTATGTCGACAACGTGATTATACTGGACAGCTGTGGTTTGCAACACACACATACGCCCGCCCGCCCGCCCGCCCGCCCGCCCGCACGCACGCCCGCAAGCACGCACGCCCGCACGCCCGCACGCCCGCACGAACGCACGCACGCACGCACGCACGCACGCACGCACGCACGCACGCACGCACGCACGCACGCACGCACGCACACACACACGCACATACACAGGATGTTTCTCCTACTACAGCCGCAGAATACAGTAATCATACATACTATTTAGGCATTCATCTCGCGCAATGAGCCTATTATCCGCCCAATTCTAATTAAGTTCTTGAATTTTGTATACGTGCTTGAATTGATTTCTACTCGTCGCATCATAATTTCTCAGAATCCCAATTACAAGTTATCTATACACATCGCAGCCCAATTAGGTTCAAATGCTAAATATGGCGTTAATTAAATTGTATAGTCAGCCAAAACACACTATTCAAATGATTATTGTCTTACCGTTTCCCCTTTCATGACGGACCTCTATCATAATGAGTGCTTCGTCAGCTAAAATGTGATGCATTTTGAGAATGACGTCAGATGCTTGAGTGACAGATCGCATTACTCAATTGACACTAATTAAGACGCAGTTGATCGCTATGCAGTGCTGATTATTCTCGACATCTGTTCATATCAAAGCATCTTTTGCTTATTTTCACAATGTGCTTCCGATTAACCTTTATGCTGATGGAAATGATGATCAAAATACACTTGTATGCAGATGAAACGGTTTTTTTTATATCAGTATCACTTACGAGATGGGGTGGGCGGGGTGGTGGGTGTGGCGGTACGATGTAAACAACATCATTGAATAGGTGTAAGCTCCGGCGATTATAAATGTATGTGCTCTGAGTAAGAAACCTATGCACATCTAATATCAGTACATAGACAATGACTATAGTAGTCTAATCATATTGCATTTGAATTAACCGTATATACCATATGGTGCACACACTTATAACAGACAGTGCAGCTGGAGAATCGACATAGCATAGACACAGGACTCTGCTATCGGAAGCACTTCAGCCATGGAATCTGCAGTAGCTCAGTCACAACAGGACAGTGCAACATCATTTAGTGATGCCTTTGACTGGCATTTCTGGATTACGGAATTGAACCTGAATCCTGTATACAAAGCAACAATATTTATCAGTAAGTACTACTCATTCATTCTCACTGCTATCGGAGTTCCATGTAACATTCTATCTTTCTTAGTTCTGAGAAGGATAAAGCCATTAACATCAGCCTTATTAATTATGATGGCTCTTGCTGTACTCGATTCGCTGAATCTAATGGTAGCCGCTTCTGATAATGTTGCGCGAATGATTGCTATTGGTATATCATACAGGAACATTGGATGTTGTCTAGTATCGACTGCTCGTTACTTATTGCAGTATATGCCAATTTGGTTAGTTGTGCTTTTAACACTTGAGCGTCTTGTTGCTGTGTGTTTTCCTATGAAAGCCGCTCAAGTCTGTACACTCTCTAAAGCTCGTCGATGCATCGTCATTCTCTTTAGCCTGGATGCTATCATTTGTACTGTCCACACGTTCATACATGAGGAGAGACGTATTGCATCACTCTTTGGTTGATTCCCCAAGCAATAATATGAAACACTCTTTACACAGTGGATGGTGGTTGACGGTGTGTTTTTCGTTTTCATTCCATTGATCTTATTATGTGTAAGTAACACGGCAATCGTAGTTAAACTGAGAATTTCGACAGGAATAAACAATGAAACAATTGGTTCCTCGGCCAGTGAAGAGAACACTCGTCAGAACAGATCAATAACTGTGATGCTTTTAACAGTATCAATAACAACTGTTATATGTCTTGTCCCAAATCTTACTTACAGCTTAATTGGAAACGAGTGGATTGCATCAGTCAATATGCTTACCAGTACATATGCAAGACGACGGGTAGTAATAATGATAATTATGTTACTGACGTATGTTAACAATGCAATTAACTTTTTCCTGTATGTCCTCAGTGGACGACGTTTCAGAGCTGAGTTTAATAACATGGTCACCTCTTGGTTTGTGATATCAAAGATCATTGGCCATCGCTCTACCCCTACTAGACAATTGTAGATCAGAAAATCTAAATCAGTGTGGCGGTTGGTCGGTTAGTTTGTCAGTCGAATTTATTACATTTCCCGAGAGAACTGCCCTAAATGGCGTAACTATGTCGTGCTGGATTTGTTCTTCATAATCCCAACAGCTTTAATATATTTTACATACTGTCGTCTCGCTGTTAATTTTGTCATAACTGTATTCTGGGTGTTGTACCCGTTTATGTGATGGAAGTGTCATTGGAAGCGAGATGTAGCGTAAATAATTATCTGTATATAAACGGAATATCCATACCATGCATTTGGGAACACTCATCATAATCAGTCTTGCCGAGAATTGAGATAATCCACCATATTGCAATATAAAGTAAGATCTACATCCCATCCGAATAGCATTAGATGAATGCTGCTGCTGTTGTTGCTGTTACTGCAGCTGCTGCTGCTCCTTGATACATTGCTGCTGCTGCTGCTGCTGCTGCTGCTGCTGCTGCTGCTGCTAATGATGATGATGATGATGATGGTGATGATGATGATGATGATGATGATGATGGTGGTGGTGGTGATGATGATGATGATGATGATGATGATGATGATGATGCTGATGCTGATGATGATGATGAGAGACGGTGACTTTGTTCCGCAAATGAAGAATTGAAAACTTCTATAAGATGTCATCAGATTTTCCTCAACATTCTCCACTGTGTATTGTCCACTGTGAGCATTCTAATTGCATTTAGGCCCTTTTCAATCTTTAGAGGTCCTAGATCACGTTCTTTGAGTTCTGATCGCAAAAGACATAACGAGTTGAGCTTGTGGTTTCCTTTGAGTGCCTGATACCTGTTAGCACCTACAACTGGAAATTCTAATGTTTTATGAACAGACATATTTTCGGACATTCAAAGAATATTTATGACCAGATACCATCCCTGTTTCGCTACCCTCACATATAGTTGCTCTGTGTTACACAATTTGTAGAGTGCTGCATTTGGTGTTAGACTATGTGACAAGTGACGATTTGTAATGGCTCGTTGATGATTGCGGGACAATCGTACTTTTTCTAATGGATGATGTGGCCTTGTTGCTAGCATCCTCTCAAAGTGCATAATCTGTAATTTTTTAATTAAATGTTTGTATTCTCGTCTTTAAAAAGTAAGTGACTGTGATGCAGTGAGGTCGATCCGCAAATCTTTTTTCCACCTATGTGGCTTAGAAGTAGGAATATTCTGTTCTTTCATCTTGGTTAATTTTCTATGTAGTAAATTCCATGATTCATATGTATCGCGTATGCTCAGATGCTGTCAACTGTTTTATTCCTAAGTCGTAATCATACTATACTTACCATTTATTAGATGATAGTAAAAATTCATCCACACATTGACTAAGTAGACTTGTTAGTATATTGATGCAAATATATCCTATCCATAATTCTATATCTGATAGCTAGTGGCATAATAGTCGGACACCTCCCCAACAACGGACAAGCTGATTTTGTAATCTTCAATGGACAGGACGTATGTTATCTTCTGTCGAAATGAGATCTGCAAAATAATCCTAAATGTCCTAAAATCACTGGCAGTACCGCATAGTAGACGTAACAGATACCCGGACTATTGTGCCACATGAGTACATTAACCTCCCACA
The DNA here is from genome assembly GCA_034401795.1 of Chaetoderma sp. LZ-2023a. Taxonomy (NCBI): domain Eukaryota; kingdom Metazoa; phylum Mollusca; class Caudofoveata; order Chaetodermatida; family Chaetodermatidae; genus Chaetoderma; species Chaetoderma sp. LZ-2023a. The sequence goes on from CM067368.1 coordinate 28,193,825, forward strand.
TACACACTAACCATAAAAAAATGACGCCATCGCCTAGTGGCACCTGCGTAGGGATATATACATGTAGACGCACGCACGCACGCACGCACGCACTCACTCACTCACTCACTCACTCACTCACTCACTCACTCACTCACTCACTCACTCACTCACTCACTCACTCACTCACTCACTCACTCACTCACACACACACACACACACACACACACACACACACACACACACACACACACACACACACACACACACACACACACACACACACACACACACACACACACACACACACACACACACACACACACACACACACACACACACACACACACACACACACACACACACACATCACACACACACACACACACACACACACACACACTCACTCACTCACTCACTCACTCACTCACTCACTCACACACCCACACACCCACACACCCACCCACCCACCCACTCACTCACTCACTCACTCACTCACGACACGACACGTCCCGCCCGCCCGCCCACCCACCCACCCGCCCGCCCGCCCGCCCGCCCGCCCACACGCACGCACGGCACGACTCGACTCGACTCGACTCGACTCGACTCGACTCGACACGACACGACACGACACGACACGACACGACACGACACGACACGACACGACACGACACACACCATGCACCTAGTTCCTTAGATATATACATTCGGCTATAGAACACTCCATATACTGCAAATAAAAATTGGGTTTTAAAAATCAAAAACCCGTTCTTCTTCCCACCACCATCTGTATCCCCTGGTCATAGTTGCTGGGCTGGGCAGGTAGGTTACTGGTGTCACTGTTTCATCTCTGCGTTATCGACTTGGCTCAGACAGTTCATTGCCATTGCCTGCACGATCAACTGCGTGCATCAAAATGAAATGTTCATGACATTTTAGTGTCAGATGCCTCTGAAGGACATCTGGAGGAGCTAAGTGCGCTGACGTGATGTTAGTGCTAAACAGTGGTAATGTAGATAGATCTTAATTAATGCAATAGGTAGGGAGCTGTACCAAAATCATAGGTTGCTTACAGTAAATTCTAGTTTTAAAATGCTGCTGAATACACAGTACTCTAACTAACTAAGATAACGTGTCTTAGAGAATGTACAGTATATAGTTGCTCACTTAAAATCGGCCAGATATAGACAACGTGTAGCTATTTGCTTTAGTACTGCAATAATTATTAAATGGCGAATAACTGCTCAGAATATACAGATTAAACCTTATCGATCAATAATCTGGCAATATTTGTCAGCTCATATTAGGAACACTAATAATGATAGTGATAGGGTGCATACTCAGGAAACACAACCTATGGTTATCTGGACTGTGTTAAAACTATGATCTGAGAACAACGTTCCAATATAAACGTATTTGGCTGATAAGGTTATTGACCGTTCCAAGCTTATCCATCCATCACATGACGTCATAATCAACTACGTGACGTGTATTATGACGTCATAATCAGGGTCGGACACATTGTATGAATTTTAATAAACAGTATGTTGAATATTTTGAAACTAATTTGACTTGGTGTTGTTACTGTCATAGGCAGCAACAGCAACCAGTCAAATTAGTCTCAAAGTATTTAACAGCTAACGTTTATAGTTTTCTGGAAATTGATTGTCGGGGGGGTGGTGGTCAGGGATCGATCGATCCCAACACGGTCGAGGTGTGGGTGGAGCTTAGCTAGAGATGGGCGGGGCATAGCTGGAACTGGAAAGGTCCATTATCTAATATGAACGTATTTGTCTTATTAGATAATTATCTTGCTCTACGATAATCGGAATACTACATGGCAACCAATTTCAATGGATGTGCTGTCTGGCAAAAATGTGTCATGACGAATGCAATCTGGAAACCATGTACCAAACTAACCCAGATCTGCCAACAATATAGCACACTGAATAAAACTAGGTCACTATCTGTCACTATAAAATATAAAGGTACGCGTTCTAGAATAAGCCAGGATAAGTCATGGAATGGTTGAAATGATTCAGGTCAATCCAAACTATAGGAGCTTTATTAGAAAATTGCTTTAATGATTGCTATCAGTAATACAACATACTTCCTTGTATAAATACAGTCAGGTAGTATAAAGTCCTATCTTCAGAGGCCTTTCTAACAAAGGCTAACACATCTTCTCAGATACGATTGGATGAAAAAATTATACGAAGTGACCTAAATCATTATCATATCATCCTACATGTTTAACCATGATCATTGACCTCGGATTGAAAGATTGGAGAGTGAACCAAAACCACGACTAAAGAGACCAGGTAAATACTATATCTTATTCTGTATAGTAGAAGATTTAGACTGTCTTGTGCTAACAGGCAAAGGTTACAGGAGGGAGTATTGATGTATTTCTGACATGTCTATTCTGGATGTGCATACCTGATTAACTAATTGAAAGACATACAACCAGTGAGCGCAACATGAATGTCAATAATCTAATCCTTGTGCGACATACACTATTCCAATAAGCCCAGGCGCTGAAACTAACCACCCTCTGTTACTCGCTGAACTGACTCTTGGAACTTGATCACACCAATCACCAACATCAACTAGACTGCTGACCCTGGCGCTTCAACTAGTCCGTACGTGTCTCCAAATGGACCTTTGCAGTTTATCCATCAATCATATGACGTCATAATCAACTACGTGATGTGTAGGATGACATCATACTCAATGCTGTCATGAATGACGTAGATAAGTTCATCACGAATGCTTAATTGATGACGGACTAAGAGATCTCCAACAGTTTACCTGTATAGTTTTCTGGAATTTGAGAGTCAGGGAGTTGAAGGATCGATCGATGCCAACACAGCGAAGTGTTGGTGGAGCTTAGCTAAAGGTGGGCGGACATAGCTAAAACTGGATTCCTCCATTTTGTCTCTCAGATTGTATCGCTGTGAGTTACTGTTAGATAAAGCTCTACCTCTTCCTTCAAGCCACATAACAGTCGTGCTCTACTCTTCTCTCGTATAGATCTTACACATCTCAAATAGTTTGATACATCCTCTGTTCATTACCTAGCCCCTTCTCACATACTCTGTCTAAATTACCCTAATTGGCGTAAGGCTTATCCTATTCTGATCATGCGTAGAGAGAAGTGGTCTTTAACACATTCTTAATTTTTATTTTTATAACGCTGTTACCAATTAACATATCACAAGGCCGTGGCTTGCTCTGAGGTCTAGCAGCCTGAAACACGAGTTGGCCACGCCACTTGCAAAAAGTTTATAATGGTCACTTTATCATGACAATTATGGCATTCAACAATGTCAATATTATCCTAATAATTACACAAGCTAGATTTCTTTTGTCCTGAAAATCACTGGTTGTTTAATTGCTTTCTATTCTTTCATTATAAATTGCTATGATCTTTCAAAAATGAATACAATAATCTGATCACGGTGCACCTACCCGAGGCAGAATTTCGTAAAATGAATGAGAAGCAAAATTGTGTAAGATGATAAAACGGCGGAGTCTTTATTGATTGCTTTTCGTACGGAAGTTTCTAAGCCTTGCAAAGGAACACATACTCGTGACACTCTATAAATCGAATACATGAATGAGTATTGGATTTACAAATGACATAAACTTCGAAGTGGATTGCCGACAACGAGCGCTAAGGTTGGTGCCTCGCAAAAGGGATGTCAGAAGAAAAAGAGGAATATTTACCCTGACCTCAGGGGTGAGCCCACAGTGGCTGGAATTACAGATACAGTATGGCCTACGGTGGCTGTATGTACAATGCAGATACTCATTACATTAGAAATGTGCGCAACGCGAAAGCGTGCGTGATATTAATATTAATATTAAAATTATATATTTCACTATCTCAGACTTAGCTAAGACTTTGTGGCTATGTCAGTGGTTTCACCAGCATGAATTTAATCACAGAAATTATGTTGCACACTTGTCCGGCCTATATTTTAGATTGACTGGACTATTTGGCAGATTGCATATGTAATCTGATTGCATTGAATATGGTCTGATGTGTGTTCCCTAAAATTGTTCATGCATAATCTGATTAGGCTAATTTGTCCATTCATCCGTGTTCTTGGTGGCCCCTTTCTAGTGTTCTTGTTCCATATCTGTCTGTGCTCATGTGCCCACCTCCAGTATATAGGTGTGTGTCTTCGGTAGAGCTACAAATATAGTTACAGTATTAGTATTTTGTGAGGGTTAATTTTACGTATGGATCATTATTTTGCAACAGTGTTACCTGTATATTTTCGAATAATGTCTATAAAGATACATGCATTTTATAAATTTGACGACCAATCTGTATTTAAAGTCGATTTAAACTTAAAAGGAATGGTGCCAAAGTTGACATGAAAATGGTCAGAAGAGGGAACACATAGGTTGGACATTTCCTTCATGGCTACCAGTCTTCGCAGCGGCTGTTTTCAATTAAACAACGATTCACATAAGGTGCGGGTATTTGCGTCTCCGTATTGTTTCTGTAGAACCTGTGTAGAGGATGCAGCATACTTACTTCTATATTGCTCTTGCTATACAGTACAACGAACACACTTATTTCAGCAGCTACACCATTTTTAACCAGTGACATCACTGTATTTTGCCCTTGAGGTAGATTGTGTATATAGAGCAATTTAAAAACTTTTCCCATCAGGCTTCAGGCTCGAGTGCATTGCCTTGGCTCATCCTGCCAATACTTTCAACATTAATTAAAGGTACATATTCGCTCCGGAATGCTCGGAGATGGGGTTTGATGACGTTGTATACTTTTGGAGTCTTATGTTGTGTGCATGGACGTGGTCTGCGGTTATGGCAATTTTATATACCTTTAAACACCATAAGTTGTATAAAAAGTTAACTGTATAATATTTATACCGAAACATTGTCAATAATCACTTTTGTATGCTTAACTGATGATTGCTGTTGAATATATTATACTAGTTTCGAGATTAATTGCATACCTAGGAATCGACTGTTACCTCGAGGAAATGTATTGTTTAGTCTATGCAATCCTAATTTGGTACATGGACTATGTACGTGGCAGAGTGTTTGACCCGGATTACAATTCTATATAGGTACCGATGTACGATAGTAAAATTCATACGACAAAGTCAACCATTCCAAACCTTCCCCGCATTGACGTATTTTTTGGGAATCTATATTCCTACAATGCAGTGTGTACAACACTTCTAGCTGGTAAAGCATTGCCCGCCGGAGAACATGCTCTGAGAGTCGATTTGGCTGAATCCTGTAAAGGCGTCAATGCTGGAAGCGTGTACTCGTAGTACAAAATTAGGTATGATACATTGTCTTGGTTGACTTGGTTAAAACGTTTAGTCAAAGCAGGCCAGAACCGGCCTCTGCAGAGGTCTCTAGTAATGTCTATTTGCAGCTTTCGAAGATATACCACTGGAACGATTGGCCTGGTAACCAAGCTGCTAACCAAGCCAGTCGTTCCAGTTATACATTTTGGAAACAGTCTCCTCATAGCCTGAAAAGGACATTCACTGAGCAGATGGTTTGAAATTCTTGATATAATTATCCACCAAACTACTAAACAATGTAATCCAATAATAATAATAATAATAATAATAATAATAATAATAATAATAATAATAATAAATAATAATAATAACTATGTATGTACATTTGACTTCAAGTGCAAGTAACCAAACATCTCTATCGCTCTCTCTCTCTCCCTCCCTCCCTCCCTCCCTCCCTCCCTCCCTCTCTCCCTCCCACCCACCCGCCCTCCCTCCCCCATCGCTTTCTCCCTCCCTCACTCCCTCCCTCCCTCCCCCTCTCTCTCTCTCTTTCTCTCTCTTTCTCCCCCTCTCTCTGTCTCTCGCTCTCTCCCCTCATCTCCATTTTCTCGCAATGCTTTTATTTTCTTATGCTTCTACTCCTTATATGTTTCTTCTTTCGTTATATTATATAATTTTTATACACACTTTATTTATATATGATGCCTAGTAAAACTTCTGTTAGGAGAGGGTTTATCGAAGTTGAAAGTGGTTTTACCCGATCACATTGTACATCTTCGTGCCATAAGATGTGTTTAAGCATCCTAGCTGGTACAGCTATGCCGTATCAAGGATACGCAGGTTGCGTGGTATAGCCGGTACATAGTCATTGTGTCAAGGACATCTCTGATCTACGAATCCATAGCTTCCAGAAGGACTGGAAAGCTATGTTCTCCATGACGCAGCGTGCCGTAATATCACCAGTACAGCAGAGCAGTGAGCCCTGGATTTTACTTTTACATCTCTAGCGACATACCCAGTATGGACACTGTGGCCTTTCATTCAGTAGAATTTTTCCGCATAAATGCCAATGCAGCAACATTGTAGTAGGTGAAAAGCACCGTGGATAAACCATTTCCATGTGAGGAGCCGATTGATGACTCAAACTCTGCAGCCTTCACTGACCAGACTCGTACTCTCAGCTTGGTGTCTGCAGGTAGTTTCACTAGGCTACCAGTACCACAGGATCTCTAATAGACAACAACTGAACTGGCCATACTGATGACCATGTAGTAGTAAAACTATGAGCACAGCAGAACACGTTATAGCTGCACATATATCAAAGTGGCCAAAGGGAAGACCACACCAAATTACGGGAACGCAATAATATTATGCGCACCATCAGCAAATGCTTAAAAGATCTTGGTATTCGCCTTAGCAGATGAAATCACGTCCACGGATGGCTGTCACAAAATGTTTCAGACAGCCCAAGTCCTGGGAGTTACAGACTGCACACCAGGACTCACTGTAAACAACTCTGAAGGACACTCAATCGGTGTTGACGAGGCAAATCAGACGCGATTATAGAGGAGTCCAAGGAACAGTTCACTGACCCCGAGAATGAGTCATTTCGCCCGTTCTCAGGTGACCCCAGGCTATTACTAACACCAATTAAAGCAGCAGCACTTGGGAAGGAATATAGGAAGGCACTCTAAGACCTGAAAAATTGATATGCAAGACCAATGAACTATTCAAATACACAAGTGACATTACCTCAAGATCGATCACGCATCTAATAAATTCAGCTTTTACGCATCACCTTCCCATCGATGCTGCAGGGCAAGGCACCATTGTCATGCTACCCAAACCGAAGAAGCCAACAGCTCCTAGCCGATCTGTAGCACATCGTGCTCCTCAACAGCAAACAAACTCCTATCCAATGTTACTCTGTGCGACATCGTCATCCGAGACAAGATCAATGATTTCAGTGGACTATATCAAAATGGCGTTATGTGCGAACGCTGCTGCACAGTCATGTCGAAAACACTGGGATTTCTACAAAATGGGAATTGGCATGTCACGAGCCTTAGACACAATTAAACGCTCATAGAGCCTAGAAGCACTATGCCAGGCCAGTCGCAATAAAGATGAGCTGTGACTGCAACCATCGACATAAACTCTAATCCTAACGAGGTCTTCCCCTGAGTACAAATGCATTGAAATGCCACATAGGTAGTAAGCATGTAAGAATAACGACAGATCTAGATGCTACACTGACAACGCCCTCTTTCTGAAGATGCCTGGACACCAGAACACATTACTGCTCCTCATCTATCAAAGTGGCCAAATCAAAGATCGCACAATCTATGCCAATATTGCAACGCGATATTTCACAAGAGCAGTAAACGATTGAAAGAATGGTTACTCTAAACTATCTGGGAGATGCCGTCAGAGCCACAGATGATTATTGCAAAATTCGTATGGCAGTCGACGCTGTGCTTATCACTGAAGGCAACTCCATCGGGACTAAACAAGGGAAGGGAAGTAGAGATCCGAGATTACAATCACGCAGCTGCCTCATGATGTGAGTGCCTAGTTGCCTGAGGACAATGGCTCATTCATTCATCCATGCGCTGCAGGGAGGACTGAGTGTGTAAGGCTGTGGGGCTGTTTCGGCTACAAACAAATTTGGTTGCCAGCATAGGGTCAATTCGACGACTTTGCCCATGTAGGGCCAGGCACATATTCACGCCTTTATGGTTTATATTCACCGTGGTATCCCATACTATGCTCCACAGGCACTCCCTTTGGGTAGACCACAAGTAATTAAGTGGCGTGATGGGGAAATGATAACTCCCCTCGAAATCTGATGAGTTTGAGAAGACTTCCATCCACAATGTTAAATGGTATACCAAAGGCGGAGTTTGATCGCCACGATTTAATTTACTTATAGGACAATTACTATGTTTCGAAGGTAACATATTAAGTGGCAAACACAAATAGAAAGCATAAAAATGGACATATAAATTACTCGGCAAGAGTTGTGAACAATTACTTGATGGATGAAGTCCTAGTGCATGGATCGAGATCCTTGAAGAAGGAAATTGGAAGAAATTCAATTTGTAGGTTGCTATTTGAGTCTATTTAATTTTTCTAGTTGTTTTTGATGGTAGGAATAGTTTTCTAACAAAAACGGAGAATCCGCAGATGCTTTCCGGAGGTTCTGTTGATGTGGGTATCCAAGTTATGACACATCAGATAGGACAGGCTCTGCAAATATATGTCGGGGAGTTCACGTATCACACAATAGTTATTGATATCGAAAAACTACTTAATTCCATGGGATCATCATGTGTGATTCATGGGACGGTCGTTTTGGATGAACTTAACAAGGGAAACCTTTCTCTACGAGATTAGGGTGTAACTCAGTGATGTCACGTACGTGGAAATGCCTCATGAAACGACTACGGGGTTCGAGGGAGGGCAAAGGATGAGATTAAGTATCACCGAGTGCTTTATCTAACTCGTTAAAAGCTGATTTTGTAACCAAAACACTTGGGTGACGAATTTCGTTCAAGATACTTGAGCAACGAAAAGTACGAAACAATACAATATTGACCTTTGTGAGTAAATGAAACTGGTTTTTTGTATAAAATGATTACACGATCTCAATTCCTCATGCTTGGGATACCAGTGTATAGAAGACACTCTGTCAGAATTGTATGAACAGTATTCTGCTAACATGGGAGGTGGTAATTCGGAAATTGGCGTAGCTAAACCTATATAACAGAAACATTTACCATCGATTCCATTTGTTCGACTCGCGTCAGTCATGGTCCGGTTCAATTATAGATTCACAAGTACGTCTAACAAGACACTCTGGGTGTTGAACAGGCTAACTAATTCTGGAGAATCCAATGGATCCTCTAATGGTGCACAGGAATAATAAACATAAAGAACATCACCATTTTTTTTACAATCGCTAGTGGAAAATGCTACACTAGTGGCTGAAATAAGTGGGAAGATGTGTCAAGAAAAGATGATAAGTGACTAAAAATTAAGTTTACAATCGCTAATAAAGTTACTCGTATGACTATACAATGGCCTAGGAAATTTTTTTCCAAAATACTACATTTGAAAAACAGTATTAACCTTCCATATATGGGAAGTTAATTTTAAAATGTTACTGACTAAACTGACAGCATATAGCAACCCTCTGGCCACATAATACTATAACCTAATTATAAAAGGGTTAAAAACTTACGCTTTGTGTGATAATAATAATAACCCTATTATAAGAATACTATTAAAATATATAAGACTACAGTGCCCTACAATAATGTTAGCTCACATAATTGTTCTCCAGAGTATTTTTAAAAGTAGTCCATTTATGACATTTGCAAAACTGGACACAACTTTGATGTCAAACAAACAAAAAGAGTCCAAGAGAATAGGAGTTCCAGGAACAGTGGGAACGAGTGTTTGTGGAACACTGGAAACGTCTTTTGGAATCAACGAGTTTCCAGAACTGCTGAGACGTTTGGAGAGACATGTTACTAGATAGGCTCGACAACAGGATTTGACAAATATTTAATATCCATAATAACAGAAGTGGAAGAAGAACCAGTTTTCGAGCAATACGGATGCGAAAGTGGAAGCCCAAGCCTGAATGCTGATGTGATAAAAATGGAGATAACTGTATCTCCGCTCACGGAAGTATACATGATTTACAATATGTCACAGGGGATCCACAGATGACTATCAGCAATGGGGCACTGGATCGAGAGTTCAATATTTTGAAGAGGTCTGGAGGAGAAGTGGTTCTGGATCGGGTTTTCGGCCGTCAGCACAGCTAAAATACTAGTGGGATTTTCCTGATTCTATACACAGAAGACAGTCAAATTTAGTGCAGAAAGTTTTACTCCAGAGGAACGAACAAGAACTAGTGTTAAGATTTCGACACAAACAACAGGAATAGCCCATAATGGAGTGTCATTTATATTTTTCTCTGCAATCCGGCAAGGAAAACTTCGTCTGGTGTAGATGTGCTGCTTACAAAGATCACAATAGTTCTGCGTCGACGACACTGCGAATGCAATGAAATGAATTATCCGTCTAGAAAAAGTCTTATAACATAGGATTTACAGGAGCTACACTTGCCTCTGAAAACCGCAGATTCACTGACTGAAGTAAACAGGACTGCATAACTACATCGGTTTGTGACGAAGTCCAGTTAGTAAGTTTGACCACTTCTGTATCAAGTTGGATACAGGAGGAAAATTTAACAGGCACACGACTAATCACCTGGCGTGCGTGGCTCGAAAAGTTCCTTTGTAACAGCTGTGGACCTAAGGGGAAGAATTCGTGTTCCCCTCCAAATATCGACGAAGTTTCTCAGAATGGTGATAAGATAATAAAGATAAGATACCAAAAATAAAAATAAGAAGATCAGGCCAAGAGGAGCTATGCACAGATGCATACTGAGAACATGGAGGTCCCGTCCCCGACCACGGGATATTTCCGGGAGGACGGGACTTTTATTATATAAGCAACCTAACATGCTCAGCAAAAGCATCCAGAAGATCTGCTCCAATGTGACTTAATACCATGTACTAGAAAATGTTGAGCACTTCAGTAGAGTTTATTTTAGCATCTTTAAATGAGAACGCAACTATGCGAACATTATATGGACACAACAAATGCTTGTATCAGTGGCTAAAGTCCAAACAATGGGCCTTTCACAAGATGGGCATTGACATTCCAGGGTCCTTCAATGCCATAAAACCGTCAAAGTTAATGAATGTACCATGTAAAAATTACAGTCTGCTAAGTTTGAGACTTCTGTCAGTTCTATACAGGGAGGCGGCCTCTATCTTAGTATGTATGGATATTACTCCACTTGATTGGAGCAACAATACCAATGTGTGATAAATGACGTAATTCGTACGCTACAAAGAAGGTTACTTATACTAATTTGTAAAATCAAAATTTTCACTGGAACAAACTTGATAATGTACATTTTTCAATTTAGTAATTACCAAATTTCTTTCTAATATTTCCATTATTGGATTTGGCATATATTGGTATTGGTGCATACAGAAGAATAACGGCGATTTGGTGACGCCTGATTTGGTGACGCCGGATAAATAATGGAAATCCTTAATAAAGGGTTGAACCAACGTGATCGGAATTGGTATTCATGTTTCGATTTATTCATCACCGCAAAATAATGCATAGGGTATTTGCAAACTTTATAATTGAGTGAATTCCATGATCAGATAAGTGTTAGTGTTTTACACAGTATTTGTAGTTTCTAGTATGTCGCCATATGGGTGCGTTCATCTTGTATTAGCCATGTGACCGCAATTGTCCACATAGAATGTGTCTCAGGAAGTGCATGAAAAATGGTCTGCTGCAGATGCGATTGGTTGGAGATTTGCACTGCAGCCTTGTGATCATCAGTGGCAAATAGCATTTTTCGAAGCAACGCTTGGCTATGATATACTGAAGTGCTGCGCAGGCTGTGCATGCCACAGACAGATCGAGAAATGCGTGATGTCTGCTACCGCAAACACATGTATTTGGCCATGTTCTGCTACTCGTCAAATATGACTGATTGCAGCTACATGGTGTTTTCAGCCCAATGGACCCATAAAGGTAGTACATCATCATCATCATCATCTTCATCATCATCATCATCATCATCATCATCATCATCATCATCATCATCATCATCATCATCATCATCATCATCATCAAATGGTAACCAGGATAGGACATGGTAAACATACATACACGAACTTACAGAAATCCTCTTCTGACTGCAGGCATCAACAGACCTCACACTGCGCGAATTCATGTTTGGTATCCATAGCAAGTTACAATTATATTGACCTTGTTCAAAGTCTCGCAAGAATAAAATTATTACAGATGATTTTGTGCTGACAATGCATTCACGGCAGATAGTATTCCACTGATCAGTACATTGTGGTGACAAAAGAACTTTTGAAAATGAGCATTTGTTGTATTACATAATGCTAAGGTTGTGAAGTTTGGGTTGATGTTGATTGATGTGCACTATCTGCGGGCATAATATCATTTGGCTCATTGTAATCACATTTTCTATGCAAATGCAATCAGCATTCCTGAATGTTAGCATATGATGCAATCAGCTATGAGTAGAGGTCTGGATAACACTAGCACTGCCCTCGTTAGCCATTATGGTACAGGCGCAGATCCTGAATGGTGCTTGGCCGGGTAAACCAATATGGATTGACTCACAAAGTTATAGGAATGCACACACATAAACAGAGACAAGATAAGGCTGAGGATAATGCCAACGTAACATGGATGGGTAGTTTATTTGATCTTCATTTTTTGCTAAAACGAGCATCATTGATGAAAAAGAAGATACGTACACAACTGATACCTTGTAGGTTTACAAAATATATGCATGCTATTTCTAAGGGGTGGTGAGGGACAGTCAACACGCAATTCGGCACTTACTAGAAATGTCAAGCTATCAAGTCATCTACTTAATAGATAATGCTATTAAATCCGGAGTATTTCTAAATATATTTGACATAGATAGGTCCACACAAAAATGTGAAAACATAATACAATTGTATGCCATATAATTCTGGTCAGAAATAATAAAGAAGGTGGTAAAATGTTACTGCATAGTGTTAAACAAAGTTGCGGATATCTTTGGTATAGTTTGTAGAAGCACTTTCTGCATTCACGTGTTTGGGCGAATGTGGACTTTCCAGATATGGGCACTGGTGTTGGTTATGTAGCAATTCATCATTTGCATGTTTTCAAGAGGAGTAGATTTAATTGCTCCACGATTCAAGCCTCGAATTATCAACTCAGTCTCGTGTTCATTTGCTGGACTTTGCTGATGTTGGCTAAGCGGTTGGGGGCATAGCCCACCACTGACCTGATTGATCTGATTGATCCAGTGTAAGTCTACTTCAAGATTTTACAATTGGTGCCTCATTATACTTTAGAGTGTTTTTATCAGACTTAGTCCCTTTATGACTCTGTCTTATATCAAGATGTGGCCTCCATGCTAGCCTGGAGCTGAGCTTGCCACCCACGGATGTTGATGTTTCCCCCTGAACCATATTGTGCCATTTGAGCCACTCTCAATTTTGGGACCATAACAGTGTGATGTCATTCGGGTAGTTGCCTCTGTGCTTCCATTGTAATAAGGAGTATGATTTTTCTTGGAGGACGGGCCATCCAGCTTGGTGGTCACCATTTATACACCGCCGGCCATTGGAATTGGCTTTCATCCTTACAAGTCATTTGCATTCTAATTATTGTCATGGTTAATGCTGTTGCAGTTGTCATGCTTGTAATTGACTCTCATCTAGAATGTTGGTCCACATACATGTTTTGAGGTACTTGACTCTCTAATTTGAGGATGGGTGTGTGTGTGTGTCGGTTGGGTGGGGTGTGGGTTCTGTGGATGTGTCAATGGATGGGTGGATGTGTGGATGGATGGATGGATGGATGGATGGATGGATGGGCAGATAGATGGACGGATGAGTGGATAGACAGACGGATGGACGGATATACAGATGGGCAGACGTATGGAATGGATGGATGGCCGGACGGACGGATGGGCAGATGGACCAATGGATGAAAGGACGGACGATCGTATGGACAGTCTAATGGACAGATGGAGGGACATGTTGGCTGACAGACGGACGTACATACGGACGGATGGACGTCCAGACGGCTAGATGGATGGATAGACAGACGGCTAGACGGACGGCTAGATGGACAGACGGACGGATGGCTAGATGGTCGGACGGACGGACGGATGGACCGATGGATGGACGGTCGGACGGTCGGTTGGATGTGTAACAGACTGATGGATGGATGGATGGACGGGCGAATGGTTAGGCGGACGGGCGGACAGGCAGGCGGATGGACAGAAGGATCGATGGATGGATCGAGTTATGACGTACAGACACGGCATGTATGATTGCATAACATCTACATGGTCGAAATGAGGTTTCTCTATGCCTTGATTATGGAGTCATTCTCTGCCGAACCGAGTGCACACCGTACAACGGGCAAAGAATAGCACATCCCACATGTATCAGGTTTTTCCGGAACATTATTGCAAACACACACAGGGTAGGCACTAGGCAGTAATGGAAGTCTGGAACAACCGATAATGCAATCCGTGAACACAGATTATGTTTTAAAAAATGGCAATCGGGTTATTACTGAAAAGTGTTAAGTTAGCTTTGTGTGAAGCTAGATAGATAGAAGAATCAGAGAAAGGAAGACCGTAAACTGCTTGTCTGTTTGGCACACTATTAACACAAGAAAGGCTTGACGACGGTGCACTCGGATTCCACAACTTTGATCACAATCTGGATAATCAACACGTTTACAATGTGACAAAAACGGGAGCATGTGGGTTTGCACTCATTCATTGCTCTTACTTGGCATGTAGTACGTCTGTCGGTTAACAAGTTATACTCGAAAATTTACACTGATAACGCAAATTACTCGAGTAGCGATTGTAAGATTCTAGGATGCGCCTGGTGATGGGACCCTTACACAGCCAACTAGGCTGATCAGTCGAAATTCAATTCGCACTGTGATGTCGATAGCTACAACTAGAATATTTTTATATTTTGTCTTTCAAATGTTTTATTGACATCCATTTTTCAAGAACGGTGAAATCGCCGCCGCCGCCGTCGTCGTCGTCGCCGTCGTCGTCGTCGTCGCTGCCGCTGCCGCCTTCGTCGTCGACGTCGCCATCGCAATCGTCGTCGTCGTCGTCGTAGATTTGATTAACGGATAAGCTAGAGGGCTAGTCGTCTAGGTTGGATCTCCTGGTTAGAAGTTCATGCTAGTAGATTAGAATAGATGCATAGGCTGGAAGTCCAGGCTTGTAGAGTAGGGTAGAAGCCTAGGGTAGTAGCATACTAGACTAGGCCATAAGGCTAGGCTAGTTGGATAGAAGACTATACTAGTAGTCTAGGCCAGTAGGATAGTAGACTATTCTAGGAGTATAGGCTAGAAGTCTAGGATCGTAGACTAGTCTAGAATTCTAGGCTAGTATGCTAGAAGATTTGGCTGGAACTCTAGTCTGGTAGGGTAATCCACCATGGCAACAGTCTAGGCTAGAGATCTAGCCAGTAGGCTTAGCTACAACGCTCGGCTAGTAGGTTAGTAGACTATGCTGGAGGTCCAGGCTTGAAGTCAATGCGAGTAGGCTAGTAGACCTGGCTATTGGTATAGGCTAGCTATCTTAGCTACTAGACCAGGTTAGAAGGCTAGTCTAGAAGGGTAGGAGTCTATGCTAGATCTCTTGGCTAGAATCATGTGCTAGTAGACTAAGCATAGGCTATCCAGGCTAGCAGAAAAGGTGGACGGACTGACTAATCCTATCCATGATTCTCGGTAGAGAATCATTGAATATTCTAGTTGTAATTTTATTAGAATTGTTAACAGTAATCCTATCCATGATTCTCCATGAATCATGGATATGATTAGTCAGGAAAGCCGAGTAGGCGAGAGGTCTAGGGTAGAAGGATCATAGACTAGGCTAAGTGAGTAAGCTAGAAGACTTGAATAGTAGTGGATTATGCTAGAAATATAGGCTAGATAGCTATGCTAGTAGGATAGTAGACTGGACTTGAGGTCTGGGATAGAAATCTAGTCGTGTAGTATACTCACTATGCTGGAAGTTCAGGCTAGACGGCCATGGCAGTAGGGCAGTAGACTGGACTAGAAGTCTAGCATAGACATCCAGGCCAGTAGACTAGTAGACTAGGCTAGAATTCTACAATACTATTTTAGAAGGGTAGGCTAGTAGACTAGGCTAGAAGTCTGAACTATTATGCTAATAGACCAGGCTGCGGTGTCTAGGATGGAAGGCTATGCTAGTGGATTTGTAGACTAGGCTAGAAGTCTAGTAGTCTAGTTTACAAGGCTACGTTAGCTGTACACTATGATAGAAGTCTGGTCTATTAGGTTAGAAGTCTATGCCGGAAGCATAAGTCTCGAGGTCCAGGCTAGAAGTCTAGGTTAATAGGCTAGTAGACTAGGCTAGAAGTCTAGGTTAATAGGCTAGTAGACTAGGCTAGAAGTTTGGGTTAGTAGGCGCGTATACGAGGCTATACGTCTAGGTTTGAAGTCAAGGCTCGAAGTCTAGGCTAGTAAGCTAGTAGACTAGTCCAGTTAGACCATACATGTCCACAACAAGGCTGGCGTGCATTGGGATGAGGTGTCCACGCACACACAAGTGTACATGTATTCATGCACGCACGCACGCACGTACGTACGTACGTACGTACGTACGTACGCACGCACGCACGCACGCACGCACACAAAGAGACACATCGTGGGTGAGCAAAAAACTCAATTAAAGTAAAATATAAAAAGCAAATGAAAATAATAACTGAACAGCCAACTAGGCTTGCGCGATTTTTGCATCGTGATTGGTTTTGTGAAAGAAATCGCGATTTTCGATTAAATCGTAGGTACAAATTCCCAAAAATACAAAGCGGGGTAACGTGACAAGTCACGAAAACTGGCACTTGGAGTTTCTAGAAAAAGTTGAAATAAATGATAAAACTATAGTACGAAATAAGAACGCAATTTCATGCGACACATTCTTACCATCTTACGTCTTATGCTTAATGTATACGTTATAGCCATCATCGCGGTAGGTGATTTGAATGAAGACCTCTTAGATCATTCACTACACCATCTAACTGATATAATGGTGATATATAATCTAGAAAACGTAATTAAATCCCCAACCAGAATTACGGACACAACCCAAAAGCTTTTAGACCCCATAATAATCAATGACTTAGTGGAACCAATTGATTCTGGCTTCATCCCGATATTAGCATCCGTCTCAGACCATATAGCAACATATATCACAGTAGAATGTGAAGATTATTTACAACCGACATATAGCCGTGAGGTATGGATCTACCATAAAGCGAATACTGGCAAATTAAAGACGGAATTGGTCGAAACAAATTGGAACAACATACTAAATCGCTCCAATAACATTGACGAGGCTTGTGAGGCATTTCACGAACATATTATGGCTATTGCAAAATCATGCATTCCAGTACGCAATGTAAGAATACGAGATAATGATAAACCGTGGTACGTGATTAGAAGTGAAAGTAGAAAGCGTGACAGGTTGCGCAAGGCGGCTAGACGTACGGGAAAACAGTCAGATTGGGATAATTATAGAAAACAGAAACCGGGTCGACAACATGAAAACTTATGCGAGGCAAAAATACATTAATAGCTTGGACGAGGAATTAAGCGACCTTTCTGTGCGAAACAGTAAAAGATATTGGAAAATCGTCCGGTCATTAGTTACTGTAAAGAGCAACCGTAGTAAAATTCCACCTCTTAGGCACAGAAACGTGCAAGGAGACGTGGAGGATATCGCCTTCTCGGATCAAGAACAAGCAGAGTTGCTGAATTCATATTTTGTAAATATTGCCAAAAAAATAGATGATGGTAATGTTGTTCTTCCAACTTTTAGATTTAAATGCGACGGCCGAATAAACTATATTTCGCTTTCTGCGCAGGAAATAGAAGAGGCAATTTTATTACTACCAACAAACAAGGCATCGGGTCCAGACAAAAGTAGCCATAAATTGCTTAAGATGTGTCCAAAAGAAATCTCCATTCCTCTCAGCATTCTTTTTAATAAATCGCTAACTGACTGTCGTTTCTCATCACAATGGAAAACTGCACATATAGTGGCATTATTCAAGAAGGGTGCTGAGAGTGATCCAGCTAATTATAGACATGTGTCATTACTAAGTTGTGTTGGTAAATTAATGGAACGACTGGTATTTAAAAAGTTATATAATCACATGAATCAATACAATTTGCTTTATAAATATCAAGCCGGATTCCGTCCTGGATGCTCGACTGCGTATCAACTAATAGACATATATAATCAAATTGCCAAGGTTCTCAATGAGCGTCAACAAACATGTTCAATATTCTGTGATGTCTCACAAGCATTTGACAGAGTATGGCACAAAGGCCTTTTGTTTAAATTAAATCAATATGGGATTTGTGGCAGCCTTTTACTATGGCTAGATAACTACCTTCATAAAATAAGTCAATTTGTATCAGTAAATCAAACTATTTCAGAATTAGGCGACATTCAAGTAGGCGTGCCCCAAGGGTCGGTTTTAGGGCCACTTTTATTTTCTATATATGTAAATGACATTGCTGATAATTTGGAGAATCTAGCGCGCCTCTTTGCCGATGACACCACTTTATGCTGCTCTTCAAACGGTAGTTATGTTATGGAGGTGTCCTTAAATCGTGATCTAGCCAAACTAGCTGACTGGGCAGATGTCTGGCTTGTTAAATTCAACCCAGAAAAGACTGTATGTGTGTTATTTAGTGGTCGAGCAAATAATGATAATGACACCCCTGCTCTCGTATTTGGCAATAAGAAACTTGAATATTCAGAGACGTACAAGCACCTGGGGGGGGGGGGGGCACCCTATCCCAGAACCTTAGCTGGAAAAGTCATATTGATTCTATATTTAAAAAGTCTACTAAAGCACTTTCGACTATGAGGAACATGGTCGTATTTAGATAGGTGGGGGCTCTGGGGCAAAGAATGAGTGTGGGGGAGGGGGTCAGGGGGTCTTCCCACAGAAAGTTTTTTACATCTAGGTGCTCTGAGACGGCCAGAGAGTCTACTTTTAGGGTGAATTATGGCGCTTTCTTTCATTATTTTATTTTGCAAATTTTCGTATTTAACATTGTTGCCGAACACCAAACAAGAATTGGGGGCCCCACAAATATTAGAATAGAATGCATGATTAAGAGTTCTAAACTAAAAAAGTTTGCTTTAAATGTCCTATAACTTAAAAAAAGTGCATAATATTTTTTTTCATTTTTAAATTGTGGGGCCCCCTTGCTTGTGGGGGCCCCGGGGCTTTTGCCCGGCTTGGCCCCCCCCCCCCCTTAAATACGGCCCTGATGAGGAAACTCAAATTTACTTTAAATCGATCCACACGTAATACAATCTATGTTTCCTATCTTCGATCTTTATTAGAGTATGCGTCTAGTGTGTGGGACGGTTGTACTATTGATGATGAAATTAAATTGGAAAGATTTTTACTTGAAGCTGGTCGAATTATGACAGGTCTCCCTCCATAGCTAGCATTTATAATGAAACGGGGTGGGAGACAATGAAAGACAGACGAAGGCAGCAGAAACACATACCGTTACACAAATTATTGTACGACGACACGGTACCAGATTTTATGACGGATATTACACCGACACGCACAAATACAACAGAGCGCTACGACTTACGCAAGCCACACAATGTCAATGTGCCTCTATCACGATTGGAAATATATTAAAAAATCGTTTTTCCCAAGCACCATTCAAATCTGGAACACACTCGAAAACAAAGTACAATCAGAATAAAAAATTTCAAAATTTAAGAAGCTAATAAAATTTTGAAACTATATCCCTCCGAGTTTCTATAACTACGAAATTCGAAAACTTTCTATTTTTCATACCAGACTACGTACCAACTGCTCCAACTTAAATTGTGACTTATATAGAATAGGATTATTTCCCACATCCAATTGCTTTTGCAAGACAGGAGTAGTTAAAATGTCCTTACCACAAAATACAAAGATGGCACTTATCACAACTACATCTGTATATTCCTTTTACGAGAGTGACTTGCTATGCGAAGGAAATACATCTCTATCCGTCCAGGAAAATGAATACATCTTCAAACAAGTTCAAAATTATATTCAGGCTACTGGCAGATTTTAACCTCATATATGTTCCCAAAGTTTGATATGATGTAGGAATAGTCCGTATTTTTATTGTCATGGTTACATGGTTTTTATACAAATGACTGTATAGATATACTATATACTTTAAATTTTTGCTTCCGCTGTCGTTACTGTTAAATGTTTATGATAGAAATGACTGCATAGATATGCTGTATACTTTAATGCTTTACTTCCGATGTCGTTACTGTGTATATAGTTCTTCCCTTGCTCACAATTAATGTATTACTCTCCCATTGCTTTTCGGGCCATCCAAGATAATGCGATGCCGCAGACGACGACGACGACGAGGACGACGACGACGACGACGACGACGACAGGAGAGGGGATGATGGGGATGCAATAAAGGCTCGCTAAACCGTTAATCTCCTCAAACCTTTCGTTCCAAGTTATGAGGAGGTTAAAAGTTCAGATTTACCTAAATACACCGGAGTGGAGCCATTTTGGATGTGCGGGGTGGGCGGGGTGGGCACTCATTTCTCGTTTCTCTTTCGTTTTGTTTCGTGTAAGAAACGAGAAGAGAAGACCTGGTGAAATCATGGTGGGAGTTGAGAGGAAGGGTTTGGGTGGGTAAATCGGGGTAAATGACGACGGTATGGAATAACCATGAATATTGTCTGTTAATTCAATTATTGGTATTGTTTAATCTATTATATTAATGGCTAACGGCTATCCGGCAATGAAAGTGTTTGAAG
Source organism: Chaetoderma sp. LZ-2023a (assembly GCA_034401795.1). Lineage (NCBI taxonomy): Eukaryota > Metazoa > Mollusca > Caudofoveata > Chaetodermatida > Chaetodermatidae > Chaetoderma > Chaetoderma sp. LZ-2023a. Next base: position 28,214,627 of record CM067368.1, read on the forward strand.
GAGCTGTTCTTTTCTTTCCTATTCTTTTCTAATATGTTTACATAATTTTTCTCCCCAACATATCTCTCTCTCTCTCTCTCTCTCTCTCTCTCTCTCTCTCTCTTTCTCTCTCTCCCTCTCTCTCTCTCTCTCTCTCTCTCTCTCTCTCTCTCTCTCTCTCTCACCTCTCAATTTAGTGTCTCTCTCTCACCTCTTTTTAGTGTTCTCAATCATTGGCTGCTTGTAATAATTCTGCAGGGAGAGGGCAAATCTAAGTTGTAAGAACGTGTGCCCGATCAGATTGTGAAATTGTTACAATAAAATATTTTAAATCAAAAATTAATTGGGACCGCCTAAATATTGCGCATAGTTTAATAAACATCGTTTATTTCATCAAAATTTGACATAAAATGTCATCGAGAAAGAATATAAATAACGTGATGTATCAGCTTCAGCTTTGTAGGACGAGTGTAGGTCATTACCCGAGTAGCGCGAAAACGCTAATATTAGTACCCGGGAAGATACTGCGCAATCCACATACATAGGACGGTAGCTTTGAGTAGCTACGAGAGTGACGGCGTAAACTCGTCCTATAGTGCAGTTGCTTTCAGAATGTACGATTTACATTTAAGAGTAATCAACAGAACGCACAGTTCAAAATACAACAATCTGGAATGATGTTGCTTTATTTTCTTTAATTAGACATGATAACCGAATCAAAGAGGGACATTTATTACACCGTCTGCCTGCTAAAATGTCACGGAAAAGTATACACTTCAGACTTTAAACAAACATGAAATTTTTTACGATTTCCCGATTTTTCCTGAATTACATCGTAAAAATCGCGATTTAAAAAATAAATCGAACTTCCCGATTAAATCGAAAATCGTGCAAGCCTACAGCTAACTGATGTAGGCGAACCGTCATCTTGGTTAGTAGGTGTGATTGTAGGCATCAGTAGTTTAGGCTATGGTAGTAGACTAGGCTACCGGGATATGTTGGCAGGTTATGAGAATAAATTGGTATAGACTATGCTAGACTAGGGTAGTATGCTACACAAGGCTAGTAGGCTAGGCTAATGGAGGATATGGTGGTAGGGGGGTAGTGTTGGGGCAGGGTAGTTACAGACTTACAGGGTAGCGACGCATCTGAGTCATCATATCTATTGGCCAATGGTATGGGTGAATTCTATAATGTATCGCGCATGTGCAAGTAATATCAATAGAGGCAGCTAGTGATACGATTGCTCTGAGTGGGAAGGTACTAGGAAAACTGTCATAGTGACGGTCGTCTAACGGGAGAGTAGACATAAATGGTTTGATACGCGTACTACTAGGTCTAATGATACCATTTCGATAAAATCCTTCTTTCTCTCACTATGGAATGAGGTGTCAGCAGATGCGAGTAGGGGCAGCTGTGGAAAATTCATCATAGCACTGCCACAACATTGAAGAAGCAAACCTGTATCTACATTGTCCACCCCACTGGCAGCTCCATCAACCATTTCATCATCTAGGCCGAATTCGTGGGGCTGGTGTGTGCCCCCACCGCTCCCCGGCCCAAACACCCACCCAAACACCCCCAGCGAAGTCCTCCACACAACCCCGGCCTAGATGATCAAAAAGATTTAATCGGTCAAACAAGAGTAATCAGAGATTACAAACCCTCGCCCTAATTCTTTGTCACATTGTAAGGATTTTTCAAATATCTTTTTTTATTTATTCAGATTTCCCAGGATTTTTCAGATCACGTCCAAACCTCTGAAATCATAGTATACCGTCACACCCTTTCTTGTATAAGTTGTGTTTAAATTTGAGGCCAAATCTGAAGAGTAGTTTCCGAGACATTCATGTATTAGAATCTTATCTGTATCTAGGTTATTTTATCCGGGTCATGGCCAAAGCTTAGCAGTCCTCAAGCATGTTCCTTTCTTGTGTTACGGTTTGAGCCAAATCGGATAAGCAGTTGTTTTAGATACCGCTCTGGATACAGATCCATACACACATACACACATACACACAGAGCTGACTACTCTTTCCCATTACGGGTGAGAGTAAATATAAAAATTAATTTTATACAAAGTAGTATAGAGGGTCTGGTGTTTCCCTTTCAAACTCTCGATACTCAATAAACATACCGCATTATATGCAAAATTACTTTGGGACAAAGCTGTTAGAATGTGAAATTGAGACTGGTCCGTTAACCGTCCTTATATGCAGTTAATTACCCAAAATTACTACCGCCATATAATGATAATCTATGCTTTATCCCACTGAACATTTTAGCATAATCGATACATCCAATCAGTCTGCCAAGTATATGACGTCATGGTTAACTAGGTCACATGTAGACTGACGTCACATTTATAATTGAGAGATTATGCACTCATGGACCTGGAATAGACCATCAATTTTACGAATTGTATGGCTTTATTATTTAATAAACATGGGGTTTAACTGGGGGCTCCTGGTACCAGAGGCAGCAACAGCCACCAGTAAAATTAGTTTCAAAATATTCAACAGGTTAGCTGTATAGTTACCATGAAATTAGGGTTTTGGAATTCAGAATTTAAAGTATATAAATCTATCCCAGCATGCGCAAAGCATGGGCGGGGCGTAGCGAAATATGGGCGGGGAATAGCTCAAAGTGGATTCATCCATTACCGTCGCCCAGTAACGGGAACAGTGTATTGCATTCGCCTCTGCCTGTGTGAGTGCCTGTTTGTACCTGACACCGTATCAAAAACTACTAATCCTATGTGGCCCAAATGTTAATACAGCAATTGATCTTATAATGATCGAGAATTTCCAGACTTCAACCCTGAACCGGAAAAAACCGTCTGATCCAAATCGGGTGAAATTCTCTATAGAAATGTCGGAAACTACTTGTTTGTTTGGCGCAATATTAACACGAGAAAGGCGTGACGGTACACTTGGGTTACACAACGTTTGTCGCGATCTGGATGATCAAAACGTTTACAATGTGACAAAACGGGAGAATCTGGGTTTGCAATCATTAATTGCTCTTACTTGACATGTAGTACGTCTGTCGGTTAACACGTTATACTCGAAAGTTTACATTGATAACGCAGATTACTAGGCTACTACTGGATCAATACCGGATTAATACAATTTGGTACTGGATCAGTACTGACACAGTAATCTGTCTTATAATGGTAATTTAGCGTCGTCTACGCAATGCTACAGAGGTGCAAGACAGGAACACATATAGAAACATCCCCGGCTGTAGTAGTAGAGACATTCTCTAGCTACAATCAGTCCTTCTTCGCATTTGACCACAGCGTTTTGTCTTCAGCCAAAAGCTTTACCTTCCTCAGGTCCATTCTTAAGCTGAATGTACCGAGTCTCGCTTTCTTGAGGGCACCTCGCAACACGCTTAACCTATTTATGCTATCAATTATGAATTTAAAAAATCACCTCCGTTCTGATGTCAAGAATCTTTCGGCAAGTTTTGTCGAGATTCGTTCATCAATAACGGAGAAGTAGCGATTGTAAAATTCTAGGCTGCGTCGGGTGATGGGGCCCTTATATAGCCAACTATACTGGTAAGTGGAAAATCAGTATTCAGGCTGATGTCGAAATCTCCACCTAAAGTATTTTTTATTGACATCCGTGCTTAAAAAACAGAGAAATCGTCGTCGTCGTCGTCGTCGTCGTCGTCGTCGTCGTCGTCGTCGTCGTCGTCGTCGTCGTCGTCGTCGTCGTCGTCGTTGTCACTGGTTGTAAAAAATAGCTCCACCTAGAGTATTTTTTATTGACATCGGTTCTTCAAAAACGGAGAAATCGTCATTGTCGTCGTCGTCGTCATTGGTTGTAAAAAAATCCGAAACATATACTGGCTGGTAATTAACATCTCATTTTGGCCACTATACCTACAAGCAATTATTCGAGTATGCCTATGGATATTAGGTTAACTAAACCGCATATGAGCGATAATGAAGAAAGCTTTGTTAAGATACATTGCTGCTTATTCTTTGCATTTATTGATGTCAAAACATCTTTGTCATATTATCACAACATGCTTCCAATGATGTAGACAATGTCCTTTGTACTGACGAAAATAGACTAACAGCTTTCCTATTAGGTGCAATCAAATGTATGAGCGTGAAGAATACACCTGCATGCAAAGGAAGCTATTTGATTGATGTTAATAGCAATGCAGAGAGAGAGGTCGGATCAAAGCAACACCAGCAAATATGCGTAAAAAGCACCGAGTATAAATGCATGTGTTGTAAGTAAGACATGTACACACATTTAATAGCCACTGTGTACATCTAATCAATGATTAGTAGAAACATATTGCATTTGAATTAGGCTTCTATAACACAAAGTAAATACTGATTTAATATGACAGGCAGGGCAACTGAAGAAACAACATAGCATAGAGACGAAAAACTTTTATGGCAAGCACCTCGGCCATGGAATCTACAGTAACTCAGTCACAGCAGCACGATTTTGGTTTCAATGTTACTCACCATATTGATAATGTAACAACATTTAGTGATGACTTCGACGGGGATTCCTGGATTATGGAGTTGCACATGAATTCGGTATATAAAGCAACAATATTTATCGGGGACTACTACTCACTTATTCTCAGTGTTATCGGAGTTCCATGTAACACTCTATCTTTCTTAGTTCTGAGGAGGATAAAGCCAATAACGTCAGCGTTATTGATTATGATAATTCTGTCTGCAGCTGATTCACTTAATCTTATTCTGACGGTGTGTGACGCTGGTTTGCGAATGACATATATCTCTTACACGAGCATCGGATGCTGCATGTTCTTAGCTGCTCGTTACTTTGTGCAGTATATGCCAATTTGGTTAGTTGTGCTGCTAACACTAGAGCGTGTTGTTGCTGTGTGTTTTCCTATGAAAGCAGCTCAGGTCTGTACACTCTCTAACGCTCGTCGATCCATCGTCACTCTCGTCCTCTTAGACGTCCTTCTTTGTATAGTCCACACGTTCATATATGAGGAGAAACAGGTTGCAATGAGGGTTAGTTGTTTCATCAAGCCAAAATATGACACACTCTTTGCCCAGTGGATGGTTGTTGATAGTGTATTTTTTGTTTTTATTCCATTGATATCATTAGTTGTAAGCAACATGGCAATCATAGTTAAACTGAGAACTTCGACAGGGCTACACAACGAAACAGTTGGTTCCTCGGCCAGTGAAGAGAACAAACGTCAGAACAGATCAGTAACTGTGATGCTTTTAGCCGTATCAATAACAACTATAGTATGTCTTGGTCCAAATTTAGCTTACAGCTTATTTTTAAGCAAGTTGTATTTATTGGTCAACGTGCCTCCCAGCACTTATGCAAGGCGATATCTAGCAATATGGATAATCATGTTCCTCACGTTTGCTAACAATGCGGTTAACTTTTTCCTATACGTTCTCAGTGGACGCCGTTTTAGAAATGAGCTTTATGATATGATCGCATCTTGGTTTGGTAAAATCACGGGTCTTTTCTAACAACAGCACAAGACAATTCTTGGATAGGTCACATTTATTCCAACTGTGGTTTGGATAACTGCTCTATTATCGTCCCGCGTATATACTGGTTTATCTGTGTTGAAGGATGCCCGGGGACTGTACTGCAAGTCAGGTTATACTGATATTCAGGTATTGAAAGTGTTGTTGAATATTTTGATTTGGAATTTTGATTTCGTCCTCACTATGTGTGAAGGTTTCTTGGTGAATTCAGTCTAAAGACAATCCAATGGCGTCAATTACCAGATATAATACTCAGTCGTTCTGTCCAATATTCAGACATCCCTAGCATGTTACTTTAGCAATTTCTTATTCATCATTCGTCTTCATAATCATCTTCATCGACATTGTTTTGTCTGGAGTGTACAGAAATTATGATCAAATATAAACATGGCATTTTCTTTAACTTTAAAGATTGAAATGTTATTCTCGACATGAATATATAATATGTCATTGAGATCATACCTTTAAACACTAATGGCAGAATTGTCCAGAGCCCCTACGTCTACTAATGGTGATCGATAACCAACTATCTCAATCCGTCTGCAGTAACCACGTGTTCATGTCGTCCAGCTGTCTAATATTGGTGACTGGCGGTCATTCATGTCCACCCTCCCATAATATCCACGTTTTCATGTCGCCTATCCATCTACTATCATTGGAAACCAGTATCCAACCATGGCCAACCCTATATCCATGTATTACCGGTGAGCATGCGACTCGATGGTCTACTTTCTCCACACAGGTTGGTTACCTCGTTTGTGTTGTAATCCGTGTAGCGTCTTGAATTCAACATTTAAGATGTGTTCTATTATCTAAGACGTTCTATTATTTTCAACCCTAGATTAAATTAGTCTCATTGGTCAATTTTAAGTTGAAGAAAACTGGTGCTGAAAGCTGGCTTGATAATCTAATTCGCGAGCGGAAAAGGCACCAGCGGAAAGGCTTCACTATGAAATTGTGGCTATGCTTTGACCTTAGAAAACTATGCTGAGAAGAAGTTCAAGAAATTATTTGACGAATGCAATTTTGAATAATATAATTTGCTCCGTTAAATAGTCACCATTGTTAAGCTACTATCCTGGGAGTAAAATATTGCAAGAAAAGTATCCTACCTAACCACACACGTGTAAAGCTGTATGTGAGCCGGTTGTCGCTCAGCTAAGTCATTACCATGCGAGAAACAGGCTACTCACGGTAGTGAAATTATTTAAGAGGTATTATGAGGATTCTTGGACGACGTTAAAGCTACCTGACCAATTATCATATTATTGCAGAATTCTTGCAGGCAGTTGTATCCTTATGTTTCCTTAGCTGTTGCAGTGTATAAATACAGACAGATTTTGTCCGAAATAGCACGAAGTTAGGGATCACAGGACCGACGTAACATTGTACTCATGACGGAGAGTGATTAAGTATTTCTGGTGTTCCTAATTTCCTGGTCTGACAATTATAGTAATGCAATGGTTCGTGTCGTACTATTCCCATAACAAGCGTCTCTTTCTCAAGATAAACTGAAAATCCCAAAGTTCTATTTAGAATGCTGGTTGAATTTCTTTATAGTGCCAGTGTGATGGGTCTTAGTCCGCTGTTTTAGGAGTTTGGTATAGCACACTTGTCATAGACCTGAAGCAATTATACTGCTGATCGATCGCGCTTTCAGTAATCAGAATCCATGGCTCTTCACAGTGCTGGAACATAGTGGCAAATATTACACACGGAAAGACCAAGTCACAACGACATGCTGTGCTCAGTGTGGAACAGCCACTCCAACCCCGAAATAATTAAGATGTTCGCAGAAGCTATTGGCTTGGTTGACCTATATCGCGTAACTAATTTTATGCCTCATTCAAGCTATATCTAGGCTGTGTTTATTTTAGCATGTTAATGTTAATTTCCCCAGGTTAATTAATCACTGTTACTCATTTACTCTCTTAATTTATTAGAAGCAATGACGAGGAAGGAGGCTGCCCATATTTCCAACGACGACGACGACGACGACGACGACGACGACGACGACGACGACGACGACGACGACGACATAGTCCAATACAGAGGCTTGAACGGGGTTTACCTATTAAGTAGCGCAGAACGCTGAACACTTAATCACGCTTCATCCTCCTCCTACTTGCGCGTTTGCAGATGTTAGTAGGTTTGGTTGGCATCTATCGAGTCAGTAATATCTAGATCTAATTCAGGCCATATTTGGGCTGGTTTTTATCTCTGTTTATTATGGATAACTGTGACAGCTTATCCACTCGTACTATTTAATCTGCATTAGGATAGATGCGAGGAGGATAGTGGAAGTTTCCAATGATGATGAGATGGTAAGGCCTGAACTGGGTTTGCCGGTTAAGTAGCCCAGCCAGAGCACTGATCACTACAACTAGTCGCCTCCTCACTAGCATGTTCCAAATTGTGCATGCCATTAAGAAGACATATGGTGTGTGATTGACCATGTACTCGTCGGTGATGGGATGCAATATCATGTGCCTTAGTGAGCTATGCGATGTGGCTCATGCCTCCAGCAACAAAATGGCTGCTAATTTGATTCTTGAACATACCATAATTTGTCTGAATACAAGGCAATTATCAATACATTACTAATCATCGTTTTGATTATATGAAGATGGGATACTTTATTCTGCAGCTATTGCAGTAGAATCATCATCCAACTGCAATCAGCCCTTCTTCGTCATTGACCACGATGTCTTGTCCTCGACCAAAATAGATAGGTCCCTTAGGTTCTTTCTTGATCTGAGTGTACCGAGTCCTGGTTTCGTATGGTCGCTTCATAGCACGCTTAACTGATTTATGCAATGACGTCCTATCCTGGCATTATATTTACTGGCTCTCATTAGGACGAATTCCAAGGGTCGCTGTACGGGTGTGTCTTTTAGCATCCTTACCAGATGGCCAAATGTGGACAATCCTTAGTTATATAGTGTTCATTATAGGTATATAATTGGCGTGAGATGTATGTCTTAATCAGATGAAGATACATTATATCAGTATCATTATGACGTGTTGTCTCACTTTAAGTGTTGCCTAATTATTTTGCACCAGGACGGCATTGAATACTTCTGTAGGTGGCGACCCAGTAGAGTTACTGTTATCTCACTTGCGTCTTATATCTTTTGATTCATTGCATTCCTCCATCTGTTATGGTGTTTCCTGCAAAACTTTTCATTATTGTTCACTAGTCAGGTTTCGTCTTAGTCCAATTGTTGTGTCTCAAATGGTCTGGTGGCCACCGTGTATTCCTACTTTACTGATTGTATGTCTCGCTAGAGATAACCTTTCTTTAGCTGACAATGTTATTCGATCTGGAAAACCAAATGCGCTACCCTTATTAGGCCTGTTATAATGGCGCAGTAGACGCGATCCTTTATCTGTTTGCTCAATGTCTTCTGGGGAAATCTTCGCCAAGCATGAGGAATTCTCTGGAGACTAACTAGTGAACCAGACTTGTGAACTCTGGCGTAGTTTATTTGGGTAATAGCTGCACGTTCCTCTCGATCACACGACCTGTCTTGATATTTGAAACATCTCCAAAACAGTCCTTCTTAGTGTGTGTGTGCGTGTGTGCGTGCGTGCATGCGTGCATGCGTGCATGCGTGCGTGTGTGCGTGCGTGCGGTCGGGCGGGCGGGCGGGCGGGCGGGCGGGCGGGCGGGCGGGCGGGCGGGCGGGCGGGCGGGTGGGTGGGTGGGTGGGTGGGTGGGTGGGTGTGTGTGTGTGTGTGTTAATCATGAATATGGTGATGTATCTCCAGATATATCTGATTAATCAGTATTTGTATGGTTTATTCCATCATGCCGGTGGCCATGTAAGTCCCATTGTCAGTCCAACTACATCCTTTGACTCACTAAAATAAATTGTACTGTTATTGCCTCTTCATGTTACTTGTTCGTTTCTTTCATCTAATCACGTGACAGATCGGTCATCACATTAGTGTGGATCTGAAGACCATTTCGTAGTTATAATGACGACATTAAATGCTTATGATATAAATCATCTCTCAAATCATGGAGCGATTTCACAACTTGCTAGTCCATGTCACTGTCTTGAAGTTTATGAATGTGCTATTCTGTCTCCAGCCAATTTCCCACAATTCTCTGTGCTTACTACTGCTTACCCGTAACTGGAACCTTTACCACGTATATGTGCAAGGAATTATTGGAACTTTCCACATTGCCATGCACTTACTAGATAGATAGATAGATAGATAGATAGATGGATGGATGGATGGATGGATGGATGGATGGATGGATGGACGGACGGACGGACGGACGGACGGACGGACGGACGGACGGATAGATAGATAGATAGATAGATAGATAGATAGATAGATAGTGCATTTTTATTGCTCTGAACTAAATGTTATTGCATGCTCTAAGGGCTGTACAATCATGCACGCACGCACGCACGCACGCACGCGAGCACACACACACACACACACCCACCCGCTACTACTGCTTAACCTTAATCGCAACCAGTACCTCAGGTATAGGTTCGGGTTAGCCATAAGTAATAGTAAGCACAAGGAATAGTTGGAAGTTGGCTGGAGACCGAAGAGCGATGCTACACTAAGTGCATACTGTGCTTATATACGGCTACAGCTCAGTGTTTGTTAAATGATTAGCTAGAATATACAGCCTTAATATATGCCTGTTTCCTGACGATGGCTTACTTCCTCAAAGAACCACAGCATTCCGCTAACAGTCCGCCTAAGCGCGTCTTTTTTAATGCGTTAACTTTATTATAAATGTTCAAATATTGTACCGAAATGAGATTTTCATTTAGCAAAGATAGTAAGTTTTCATTTGAGTTGTGTGAGCTAGGTAACAATTCCTTTCTGAATAATTGTATCCTTATAGCAAATATTACATTAAATACAATGACTTACACTATCTTTAGTTATGCAAAATTACGCTGACTTCGAGAGCAAGGGTGTTAGAATGTGAAATTGAAACGCTTCTTTACATACGCCTATTTAGTCCAGTTTTCTGGCGTTATCATTAATTGGTGAATCCAGTCTGTCCAGCTAGAGATGGGCGGAGCATAGCTGGAACTGTGCTCATCCATTATACTGCCAATCAATGATCATTCCTGGTGAATATTTTGGCATAATTCGGCACGTAATATCTAGGAACAAATTTTGATTGAAAGGTTACCCTGATAACACAGCTTACTGGCCAGTTACTGGATCAATACCGGCCAGCAACCTGCGTTATCAGCTAGGCCTGACGTCTACATAAGGCTACATAGGTTCACCACAGGCACACATCAAGAATGTCTCTGAATCTTTGTTACTTACCATTTGTGTCTCTTTCTGTAACATCTAAATGCTACAGAAACCGTATAAGGTTTCCGTAAGCTGTGATTTAAAAAGAAAACTTCAGAACCTTCTTTCAAAAACTAGGTAAGCATACAATAAGCCACTTTGGTACATTGTGCTGAGGAGATTTTCTTCCAGGAAAATTTGTGACTGGCCCCGATATATCAGAGGATTAAAAGAATCGCGAAGCCTTAAGTGGAATAAGAACGTTTGTTTTAGGAACTTGTCAGCATGCACGATGTAACGCTTTGATCCAGGCACTCTTTATCCTGAGCAAGAGACACGGATTTGTTTAATAGAGGTGCCCATTTCTAGCCATGCCCGCCCATTCCTAGCTAAGCTCCGCCCATTCCTAGCTAAGCTCAGCCCACCTTTTACTCGTGAAGGGATAGATTTGAAACTTTTAAACCTGAATTCCCAGAATCTGAATTTCAAGGTGACCTTACACTTAAGTTTTTGTTAAATACTACTGAATATTATGAGCGTAGCAACTCTCAGTGGTGTCAGCTGAACCAGACAGATCGGACACGGATAGGTACAAAGTGGCGTGAATTCTGATAAACTATGCGATAAAATGATTTACCTTATTTGCTAAGAGAGTGAAACACATCTAAAGTCTTGGAAATAAAGTTGCAAATGGAGACCATCCATGTACTATTACAAGGGCTGTTTGAACAACCTCTAAATCCAGAAAAAACCTGTTTCTGCAACACGGATTTTGGAGGTTTACACGATACATGGTGGAAAAGCTTTGAGAAGCAACGTTTCTGAAACAATTTGAAGGGAGGTTTGGAAACGGGTTGCCTTATGTCTATCTTTATATTTCCGCAGGTGCAAAATTAGCGAAGCAATGTCTTTATGCTGATGAAGCTCTCGCTAATAATCAATTTACTGATTAATTCACCTTTGAAATAATTAACAAGGTGGTTCAATGAGGTAGTAGCGAGGACAGTTTGTCATACCTCCGTAATGCATGATTAAATTGCACTTGTGCACAATCACGTCACCAGTATAAGAGCGACGGGATAGACGGCTGCTCTGATTGGTCGAGAGCTTGTGACGTCATCAGTTACGCTATCACTATTTGAATTAGACCACACTCACTTTTTTCACACCTGATACTCGAATCTGATTGTTCGAAAGCCTTTTCTATTGTTCTCTCTCGACAAATCAGATTCGATGATTTTTTGGCAGCAAAAGTTGATGTGACCTGATTCAAATATTGATTATGTCACTGATGGCGTTATAAGTTATTGACCAATCAAAATCAGCAACCCCACATCCTCTCACTCTTCTACTGTCACACGCTGATGCCTAGTCCACTGGAAGTCATGAGCTAAGCTCCCATAACAGCAAATGTTATGACATAGCTCTCTTTAAATTCCATTATCTTCCGTATCAACTAGCAATCTGTTCACCTAACATACGGGTTTCCAGCTACATATATGAGTAACTAGTATTTCACACATAGGCTGAATACATCCAATGCAAGCATTGTAAGATTTTTATATATAATTGCCAGCTCATAGGCCAATGTTATTGTATTGTGCTTGTAATGCCTTCATAAAACAACTGCTAGAGGATATGCTGTAATCTGACAATATATTGCGCATGCACGTGAATATTCTATTGATGTGTGGTTGCACGTTAGATGTATTTGCAGACATCTATATCTGCCCGCATGCATGGGCAGATATTCAGTTATGCGTGCAGCCATAAGCCCACATATAGCTGTATGTCCGTGCATGCACTCCCGTGTATCTGCATTCCTGCATTTTCACTGCATGCCCGCACCTCAACCTCAACCCCTTCGCATACGCATGATTTCAAAAAGGTATCGAAATATGATTATCATTCAATTGTTATTATGGGATTAAGTGGCAGTTAGATAAAAAAACCTCATTCAATCATATTCTCCTGCCAAATAATCAAATATTATCTCAGACGTATATGAAGATAAATCATAAACCTTTTTTTATTTTATGTACTAAACAAGCTAATGTTACCCTTATCCATTCATCATACACCCATTGAAAGGGCAATATGCGAACCCATTTCTAACAGTGATACATCAATTTCCCACGCTATATGCATTTGAAATTTTGAAACCTGAATTCCAAGAATCCTTGGATGATAAGCACGTTATATGTATGGCTTGCACTCTGGGACACATGGGGGACCATCGAACTACAGTTGGGATAGTGACAACGCGTGTCACAAGAGATGCTTAGCAGCATCGTGCTGCTTAGTTATAAATAGGGTGTTCCAAAACAGAACATGGTGGGAGCTGCTGATCCACGATCCGTGGCTACAGGAGGGAATGTGGGTTGTCAAAACAGAGGCGATATATATATATATATTTATTGCCAGTGCGTCAATAAAATAAAAATACATATACTGCCAGAGCCGTGCTGGAGTCAGAGTACAATAGGCGTAAAAGCCTAGGATTGATTGTGACAGATGCATCCACAGATAGTCCCATATGAATCGTCAGTGTGTCAGTATATCAGACATGTGAAAACTGGTCGGCCAATCCTTGACTTTTGGTCTTGGTGCGGTGGTCCAGTGGAAAGATGCCTGGTTGCTGATGCTATGCGGAGTTGCAGGATGACGGTTCGATCCCCCGACCGGGAGATGGTGATCAACAAATTAAACTAACGGGTGCAGCACTGTCGGCTAAGTTAGCACATGGAAATTGAAGCCGCACGTTGCCAGTGCGTCAATAAAATAAAAATACATATACTGCCAGAGCCGTGCTGGAGTCAGAGTACAATAGGCGTAAAAGCCTAGGATTGATTGTGACAGATGCATCCACAGATAGTCCCATATGAATCGTCAGTGTGTAAGTATATCAGACATGTGAAAACTGGTCGGCCAATCCTTGACTTTTAGTCTTGGTGCGGTGGTCCAGTGGAAAGATGCCTGGTTGCTGATGCTATGCGGAGTTGCAGGATGACGGTTCGATCCCCCGACCGGGAGATGGTGATCAACAAATTAAACTAACGGGTGCAGCACTGTCGGCTAAGTTAGCACATGGAAATTGAAGCCGCACGTTGCCAGTGCGTCAATAAAATAAAAATACATACATACATACATACATACATACATATATATATATATATATATATATATATTGGCTGCGATGTGTTTTACAATGTAGGGGCCACCCCCCCCCCCCCCCGGTGGGCTCCCCATCACGCATTTGCTGAGCTCAGACCATGCCATGCAAGTACAAAACTTTCATTTAGACCTACAACATCATAAGTTTATTCACGCCAGGAAAGAACAAAACTTCCACTACAAATCCACTATTAGTAAAGGGTGCTACCATCAAAATCCCCCTATTAGAGAAACGCAAATGTATAGATAAATATCTGCTATGGACATTGATGAAGTACTTCAAAATTTGGCGAGATTGTTGTAGTAGGGTCTTATTAGCCATACCACCTATGCCGAAAACCTGGCAGCTCTCCTTCCCGAGAAGCCAACTCCAGCCCCATGCAGGAAACTACCAACAACTCCCGGGAAGCCAAAAACCAACACCATGTAGGAAGCTGCCAACCACTTCCGAGAAGCCAACCCCAGCCCCACGCAGGATGCTACCAACCACTTCTGAGAAACACCCCCACCCAGAGCTAGAAACCCCACCCAGGTTCACAGATGAAGAGATCGACAGTTTTCTTGATGCTTTATTTCAGGAAATGAGGACATACCCCCAGGATCTGTGAAGGTCCCACATGCAAGCATGAACTATCTGTGGTGATGGGAACTTCCTGGGCATGGGAAAAAAGATCCAACAGCTTTCCTGGATAAAAACCTGGACAAGATCGAGAGGAAGTTGGTGGAAGAGGTCCTCAACCTGAAGGGGGTGAAGAGATCACCCTCCACAAGGAGAAGAATGGTGGGACAGAGGTCATCACAAATCCCCAGTTCTGGTTTAAGCAGCATACCATCCTGAAGGCAAGCAATAATAGCGAGTCTGTGAAGGAGGCCAAAGGCAAGGTGTTGCAAGGCATTGAGAGCTACACCTGCGAGGGGTCTGGCTGAGCAGTCGACCAGGTTGATGCATTGTACCTCAACATCGCCAGATATCAACCACTACGTGGTGGGTCCTACATCGATCTCCCTGCTTCGATTAAGTGAAAACATGCCGCGGTTAATGTCCAGAACAATGATGACCACTGTCTTCGCTGGTCTCTCTTGGCTGCTGCTTATCCTGCAGACAGTAATCCCCAGTAGACATCGAAGTATTTAGGGCACTGGAACACCCTTGCCTTCAGCGATGTAGACTCTCCAACCCCTCTCCACCAACCTAAGCATGTTGTGTGGGAGAATGGCCTGGCAATTAATGTTTTCGGGCATGACAAGGGTGTCTACCCACTGCAGCTGAGTCAGACTGACCCGGGCATTCCGAGGACAAATCTGCTGCTTATTGAGAAGGGTGGCAAGCAACACTATACCTGGATTAAGGACCTGAATCGTCTGCTCCATAACCAGAGTCAGCATAGCGAACGTAAACACTTTTGTGAACATTGCCTGCATTGCTATTCTCGTGAAGACTTTCTCATCACTGTGGTATCAGTGACAGACCAATGCGTATAAGAATGCCTACAGAGGACAGGAAGATGCTACAGTTCACCAACTACCATAAGCAATTCAAGGTGCCATTCATCATCTATGCCGACTTTGAAGACCTAACAGCCAAGATTGAGGGGCCAGAGGCAAAAACACAACACCATGAGATCTGTGGGTTCTCATACATTGTGGTTCACTGTGATGGTGTCAGCAAACCACCAGTGCTGTATCGAGGAGAAGATGCAGCTAAGCACTTCCTCGACTGGTTGGCACAGGAAGAGGAGAAGATAACGGCCATGCTCGCCCACACTAGGCCGATGGAGATGACTATAGAGGACTGGCGAGCTCATAAAACTGCGATCAGTTGCCATGACGGACCACTAGTTCGTGATGGCGTCATAAATAGTGTCAGAGATCACTACCACATCACAGGTCTCTACTGGGGAGCAGCACAAAATTTATGTAGTCTAAAGCTATGCCTTAACCCTAAGACCACCACCATCCCAGTCGTGTTCCACAAACTGCGTGGGTATGATTCTCACCTCATCATACAGGTCATCTCCCAAACAGAAGGATATATCAACTGCATCCCCAACAATATCGAGAAGTACATCTCCTTCATCCTCCACTGGCTGTGGTTCATTGACCCAGACCAGTTCCTCTCAGCATCACTTGACAAGCTGGTAGCTAGTTCCACAACATTCCCACTTACAAAACAGTATGAACCTAGCACTGCCAAGTATGAGCCCCTGCTCCATAAAGGTGTATACCCCTATGAGTACATGGATGGGTGGCACCATTTCAATGAGACCTCTCTCCCACCTCAAGCTGCTTTCTAGAGTAAACTCTCTGGCGAGGGAATATCTGACAGTGACTACAACCACGCACATGCTGTCTGGGCCAAGTTCGCCTTCCAGACCATGGGAGACTATCATAACCTCTATCTCCAGTCTGATACTCTGCTCCTTGCAGATGTCTTTGAGAACTTCCACATCACGTGCCTCCAGCAGTATCATCTGGACCCAGCATACTATTACACAAGACCGGGGTTGAGCTGGGATTCACTTCTAAGGAAGGCAGGTCTGGAGCTGGAACTCCTCGCTGACTATGACATACATCTCTTCATAGAGAAAGGACTCAAGGGTGGTGTATCTATGGTCAGCAAAGGCTATGCTAAGGCAAACAACCCATTGGCCTGCGGTTTAGCTGGCTATAATCCACAACAACTGACAAGCCACATCATGTTTCTGGATGCTAACAATCTCTATGGCTGGGCAATGAGCCAACACCTACTAACTTGGGGGTTTGAGTTGGTCGTTCCTACAGAACAGGACATTGATGGCAAAGAGATTGCACAGCATCCCGATGATGATGTAAAGGGCTACATCCTAGAGGTTGACCTTGAGTAGCCATAAGAGCTGCATGCCATGCACAATGCCCACCCACTGGCGCCTGAATGGATGAAGGTGAAGGGAGAGTGGCTCTCAGAGTGTCAGTGTGCATTGGGCGAGTCGATAGCAGAGACGACAGCAGAAAAACTGGTGCCTAACCTGAGAGACAAAGAGCACTATCGGTTACACCACCCAGTGGAATAGCGACGACAGCACCCACCCCTGTAGCGAGGGTGGCAACAGCGGCCACAGCAGCACTGGCTCCAATCACACCCACAGCTGTGGTTGTGCGTGCTAGACTATTGTAGGCTGTTTTATATCGCCGGCGTGTTCTGCTGTACTTTTCTGTCTCATGAACACGATTCTGTCTGATGGTGTCAATCTGCTGGAGTCGCCAGCTGTGTACTGTACCACCTCCTCAGGTGCTAATGCGGGATATAGTTCAGGCTGCTTTCGCCACTCAGATTTAGCCATGTTATACCTGGTTCTTAAACACGAGCTAGCTCTGCATCACCTGTAGGATCTGCTGATGAGTCATTGTGGGATTCATCTTTTAAAGTCTGGCGAACAGAACTAGCTTCTTGGTGTGGAGACATACCTCCCTCAAAAGCCTCTCATCCAGAATAATGTCAGGGCCAGTTGCTTTCGCAGCCATGACATCTGGATCTTCACCTTGTCGCTCTGATAGTATGCGCGCCGTTGGTGGAATTTCTTGGCCTTATACTTCTGCACCTTCTCCTCTTCCCACTGCAAATCTTCTACATACTCATCACACTCGTCATCCAAGTAATCATACAAGTTTGGCTCCACGATGCCCTCCTCCTGCCAGATGAGGCGCTCCCATTCGTGGAGAGAGTTGTAGTCCCTTCGTCTCCTTGCCTCTCTGGCATTCTGTTCATACCAGCTCACCCGCTGCAGTCGCTTGCCTTCTTATCGACAGCGCATGTCCTGTGCCACTATGTCTGCCATCCTGGAGAAGGTATGTGGCTCCTCTATCTCCTTTTTACATAACTTGGCGAATGCCTGGTAGATCTGATATGATATCATCATGATGGGGATAGGTAAAAAAGTAGTAGCAGCGTAAACTCTAATTGGGCATCTGACAGACCATCCATGATGGCATATAGACGCATGGTGGAGCTGTCAAACATGTGATTTACGTGGGTGAACTTGTTGGGGCTGATCGCTTGCCACAGTTTGCTGGTGGCTCCTGGTAGATATTCTATCATGTCTAACCATACTTCAGTCAGTGAGCTGTGGTAGGTACCTCCTGGTGGCAGATGTAATACATTGGCGTGTACATACATGGTGGAATGCTGAGCTACCTTGAAGAGAAACCATTCTATGCGATACTGAACTGCATGTCTACCAACTAGAGATGGTCTGATGGCATTCTCACTGACCTAAAGGATGTCTCGAAGGAATGTCTGGGTCAAGAGAGATGGCGACAAAATAGTGTTCCGCTATGACTTGCCGAAGAAGAAGTTCATCCTCCACTCCCTAATAGGGCAGTCACCAGACAAGGTTGAGGATGTTAACACTTTGGATGCTGATCTCAGCTTTCATATTTTAGAGTCGACTGTGAAGCATGCCCCACCGATGTCACATGACGGTGTGGCGTTGACCATGGTGAACAGCTGCAGGTAGTCTTCAAAAGGTAAGCGGTGTGGTATCGTGCTGGACCTGGTGGTAAGTGGCTAGTGTGGGTGCCACTATATAAACCTCCAGCAGTTATTGACCTGGAGGTCATCCCATTCTCCACCATTGTGAAGAAGGATGATATGGTCCGGAAGCTTTATAACAGGGGGACATCTTTCCTTACCTATATAGGACAGGGCACAACTCTAGTTGCAGTGGATCATAGGATTGGGTCACTGGAGGAAAGTTCCCGCTGCGTCGCCCCTTTGACAGCCCAGAGGAAGCTATCAATATTCAGGAGGGTGTCATGGCTTGAGGGTGTGTTTCACTCCTCAAAGGCGAAGGGCTCAGTGAAGCTGCTCAAGTGTATTGGGCTCACAAGTCCGCAAACACCATCCATTGTGATAGAACTGCGGCTTCTAGCTGGTGGTAAGGTGAAGCAACTAAGGCCTGGCCCAGATGGGATGAAGATCAGCATCGAGGATGGCACAGGACTTGATATGAGACAGATATTTCTCGAGGGGTTCACCTTGTTCAGTTTAACCCTCCATATATAGGACGCTGATTATACTACTGCTCATACCTGTGGTGGTTGCCTCACAGACAGCCATGATATTAGATGCCAAGTGGGCTCACTTCCGAGACGAGCCCCAGTACAATCGCTTCCGTGACCATCTGCGGAAAAATATCTATGACCGATTTCACCCATGTGTGGAAATTGAGTCTACCTGCCACTTTTATGGTGTAGAACAGGTAGGGTGGGGTTGTCTGCTCCTGCGGTTCCCGCTACAACACCAGATTCTCTATGTCACCTGTGAACATGCTAGAGTCTATGAAGGTGTAGATGGTAGGCACTTTAGCATTCTGCCAAGTGAGCATTGCCAAGGCAGCTGGAAGGGCCTGTGGGTAATCCCCTCATGCAGATGTGACACTGGTCGTGACTACGTATTTGTTTGATTCGATATGGAGACATGATTCATCATCATCAATCATCATCATCATCATCATCATCATCATCATCATCATATCATCAATCATCATCAATCATCATCAATCATCATCATCATATCTCAATCATCATAATCAATCATCACATCATCAATCATCATCATCATCATCATCATATCATCAATTATCATCATCAATCATCATAATCAATCATCACATCATCAATCATCATCATCATATCATCAATCATCATCATCAATCATCATCAAGTTGTCCAATACTCTCAATAACACATAGCAAGATTTGAACTTGCGATTTTAAGCGTAATTCGACATATAATACAACGCATTAGCTATCTCGACTATGTATGCATTAATAATAAAATGACCTAGATTTCGCTGATAACCTGTTATGCGTTGTTTATGATATGAATTTCTTAAGGAAAGAATCTACACATATCGGCTAGGGCTATATCTTTTGTATCATGTGTAGGTGTTTTATGACGATAGTATTAATTCGGTAAGAACTGTAGTGTTCACTAATAATACATAGCGAGATTTGACCAGCGATCTTCAAGTGTAATTCGACATATAAACAAAAGCATGCATTATTCGCGAATTTGCACCGGTTTCACAGAGCAGAGGGAATATATACCTACAGATTGCCATTACCGCAAATATACATATATACATATTATAAACTGTTGTCAATAATTTCAAAATGTAGTTTTCATTGTGTTGCTGTAGACTGTTGGCAATAATTTCAAAATGTAGTTATCAGTGCATTATCAGTCCGATTGATCTGTTTGCTATTATTGCACAACAATTCATAAAAGATAAATGTCATTATTTGTAGACTAGTTATCAGTTCCCCATTGGCTCAGTTCATAACAGCACTGAATTCTAGCCAAAAAAACCATTGTTCAAATCTTTCAAAGGTCCTCAGCTAGATGGTACCTCGTACCCAGTTCGAAACAAATTCAAAGGGTACGCACTAGTGTAGAGGTGCAATGACAGAAAAAGGGTAGGAGCAACGAGGGAACCCCAGTGTGGGGTCAAGGCACAAGCTCACATAAAACTCCTGCAGAAAGAGAGAGAGAGAGAGAGAGAGAGAGAGAGAGAGACCAACCAGAAGCTGGTGATAATGAGAGGTTTCCGTGACAGGTGGGGTCCGGGAGTTTTATAGTTTTTTGTTTGCTACCTATATCTTGACAAACAAATTAGATAGCTGACAGTAAGTCGTTGGCTTATAAAATACTAAATCATAAAAAACTAAGTGGTTATAAAATGAGTGTTTCAGAACAGAATGTGGAGGGAGCCACCACGGCCGGGCGGCCAGGATAACCGAGCCAGTCATTCCATTGGTAAATCTTCAAAAATAGTCTTCTCTTGGTCTGCAAATGGACATTTGGAATTAATAATTGTTTGAATAAATTTAAGTGTGAAGAGGTCACACGCCCTCTCACAATCTGCCCCAGGGCTGGGCTGAATGAATTTACCTCCGTGGTGAGGAGTTAGTAAAGTCAACTATGTCGTACGCTTTTCTTTTAGGAGGATATCTAATGATGTCTACCATAATTTTCATTGGTAATCTGATTCCAATACTTGAAGGTACAACTGCAGAACCTTCAATAATCCCTTCGTGTATTGGCCTGGACATGCAGACTAGATTATATTCTCATCAGTCACAGATATCTCCTCATTATTGTTGGCTTTATCATAGTATTTACCCATACACTTTCCAGCTTCATCGAATTTTTGATGTACACAGACCATAGGGTTACATAGCAACGCCCCACCATTCATGAATGCTTCATCTGAGATTCGAGCCTGAGTCATGTTGACTACTCTCAAGTTAGGCATTGTAATTGATGTGTTGATGATTCCAATATGTTTTTCATGGATCATCCGATGGACCTCATCAGAGAAAGCTTTGTTTATATAGTTAAACAATGTATATAGATTACTGATTTTCTCATCCGGCTTAGCAGCCCCTTCATACTCTAAGGTTGGATATTTCTGAGCTTGAAGTTGAGGAGAGGAATTCCGACCGTGTGATGCTGTTAAGTGGCCTACATGCTTCTCTCCCTCAAAACGGTAACGTAACGGATAACAATGTCCAGATATCATGATAAAGACACTCGCGTACTTAACGTTATGTTTCCCAGCTCGAATATGGGCCCAGTCAATTTGTAAAACATGAAGACCTGATTGTCCAGCTTTTTGAAAAGCGGAAATAATATCTTCAACCCAGAGATTAGACATATCGTGACTATGTTGTTTCATGAAATGTTTCATAAAATCTCTCATAAATAAGCTCATAAAATATGTTGCAAGATATACATAGGAAGTCATTTCTCTAATACGGAATTATAGATGTTCATGTGCCCTACCACCAGGTGATGCCCTATTAGAGAACCGAACTTTAGGGAATCAAGCTAACTGAATCTGACACTCAATCATAGTGTACATTGAACGATGATATATATATATATATATATATATATATATATATATATAAATGTGTTGCTAGATTTTTTATTTTAGAGTAAGTTCATCAATGAGGCAATTGAAGCGCATCTTGTGTCTCTGCTTTGGGCTTCCTGCATGGGTGCAGGCATGTCTCTGCTTTGGGCTTCCTGTATGGTGCTGGAATGGGTGGCTCGCTAGCACAGAGTACAGGGGTCGTGGTGGGCCCTACGTTGTAATACACCTCCTCATCTGTGAACTTATTGTGATTATATGTATCCATGGTTCGGAATCTTATGAGTAAACCTTTACTAATAGTGGATTTGTAGTGGAAGTTTTGTACTTTTCTGGCGTGAATAAACTTATGATGTCGTAGGTCTAAATGGAAGTTTTGTACTTGCCTGGCGTCGTCTGAACTCAGCAAATGCCTGATGGGGGCCCACCGGGGAGGGGGGGGGGTTGCGTGGAGGGTGGTGTTGGGGTGGGCCCTACGTTGTAAAACACATTGCAGCCAATATACATATATATCGCCTCTGTTTTGGCAACTCACCTCCCTCCTGTAGCTGCGGATCATGGATCCGTGGCTACCACCGATTAAAACAGTCTACAACAGTCGGCCTCCTGTAGCTGCCTCTGTTCTGACCTGTTTTGACAACCCCCCCTTCCCTCCTGTAGCCACGGATTGTGGATGGGCAGCTCCCACCACGTTCTGTTTTGAAACACCCTATTTATAACTACTCTGCTGTCTGAGCTAGGGATGTGGGGCAAACCATCCTTTTGAAGCGCCCTCCCATACCGAAATATTGGCGCTGGATGGGTGTGTGGAGCACGGGTGTGGGGTGTGGGTGTGTGGTGAAACCACTCACAATTACACTTTTGGCACCCATCCCCATACACCAGCACTATACTGAGCTCAAGGGTTGTGGACAATTTCCCATGCTGATATCCTCACCTATCCGTCATCATGAGAGCTACTCCTCATTATCAAGTTCCCTTGCCTGCTCCTATCCTGATGTGGTAACCGGGAAACCTCTCCCTCTCTATCATGCATGAGCAAAAGTGCCTCTCAGTTCAAAGTCTCCTCATCAGATCAGTCACCGATTTCTCATGTCCAGAATACCACCGATGGGATGGCACCAGTACCCTATTCAATGCCCACTTACTTATAAGTGAATGTTATAAAATAAGCTTTTACATAATACAACATCAACTAGAAAATATAACCACTCTGGGTTTCCCAGCTAGCAGTCACAATCATAATAGGGTTAACACTATTTCTTTTGGTTATAATTCATGTATTACAGGGCATATGTGTGGCAACCAATGGCCACAAAACTACATGAACGTACTCAAAGCTAGGAGCTCACTCTGGTACTCAGATAATAATGGATAATAAGATCTGCTACAATCAAAATACTCCAAATATTTCGGATATTAACTGCTTTCTAGTGATGGTTACACTTGCCTTTCAGGGCACCAGAGAGAACCAGTGTATGAAACTCGTTCCTGGAACTCATCCCATGGATAGGCTGGTCCAAGGTCCAAGCACCATATACTGAGATGAACATGCGATACCGGTGCACCAGTATTTAACAAGACATCATACTCATAATCAATTGAAACCAACTGATGAGTGAAAAATCAATTCGTCTCAAGCGGGAATACACTGATCAGTTTCAGATACTAGGCAAGTTGCGCTCATACAGTTCATTTATTCGTTGTCGTACTTAAGGGTATGAATTCAACGGAGATCAAAATTGATCTCCTGATGCAATATGAGGCTCGGATAGCCAGATACTTGGTAGCTGTGGTTTCCAGAATTTTCGAATTTTCTGAATACTTTTGGATCACAAACAATGTTCTGGAATTTTAGTGTATATTTACTTCCTTTTCTGTGTTAGAATCTGAGCTACATCGGATGCATTGTATTCGAGATATCCACACAACTACAAATTGATATGATCCGGATCCTGATTCTTTTATCCACAGCAGAGCCAAAGACTGAAAGTACACTTGCATGACAAGTTCCTTCATGACTGACTAACCAACCAGCCGACTGACTGATCGGTTGATTGGCTGACTGATGAACTGACAGAGCTAACTCCCGACTGACTGACTGACTGACTAACTTACTGACTGACTGACTGACTGGCTGACTCACCAATGGAGGGACACGTTGATTTATTGACCTGCTACCCAAAGCTAAATATATAACATATTAATCCAGTCATTAAGTCATCAATAATATATATCTACCAGTGTGCATGGAATTTTTCTCTAGCACTAACACGCCCATGTCGATCTGGCCCACCACTGTGGATCTATTAGGATTTAATGAGTGATGATCGGCTTGGCGGTGTTGAAAGAGATTATTAGCACGGTAGTGGTCCATGGCCAAAGACTAGGATATGTGGCACGTCCTCTATGGATCACACAACATCTAAGACCCGCACGTCACACGTCCTCTATGGAGCACACACAATCTCAGACCTCCACATCAGGGCTGGTCAAATCCATGAAAGGTGATGCCCTCCCTGAGCCTTGAAATGTAAATGTAATTGAAAAATGGTACTGACCTTGTTTGATACACGGCTAGTAGTCATATATTTAGATCCTTTAAATCCATTTCGGTGCGGCGAGGTAGGTCTCAATTTCTGTGAGGGGGAATGACATGAGTATGCTTGCTTAAGTTCAGTTAGAGATGTAAAATAACAATGTATCTTTAAATATCCATATTGCTATGCTTACTGCATGAGACCTAGCACTGCTGGTAGTTTCTCAGTAATTCAAATATGAGCGACACTTGATCATTTACAGCATTACCAAATATGTAGGATGGCAATGAAAGCCGATTTTTGAATGGGCTGGAGTTTGCAGGCATGCAAGCCATGTGATGAGACCGAAGACGAGGTAAAGAAGAAGCGTTTTCAGTATTCCACTTTAGGGACAGTTAATAAATAGCTACGTTCAGGACAGGGCAGTGCCACATTCCCTTGTCATGGTGATCAGTTTTGACTAGATTCTTTGTGCTCAGTAAGCTCCAATGAATCTCCAAGTTAAGATTATCAGTACAAGCTCAATTGTGTGAAGAACTTTGGC
Organism: Chaetoderma sp. LZ-2023a; assembly: GCA_034401795.1. Taxonomy (NCBI): domain Eukaryota; kingdom Metazoa; phylum Mollusca; class Caudofoveata; order Chaetodermatida; family Chaetodermatidae; genus Chaetoderma; species Chaetoderma sp. LZ-2023a. The sequence goes on from CM067368.1 coordinate 28,239,583, forward strand.
TTCCAATGTACCAGTACACATTTTATTGAAGTTTACTTTGGTTTTATAGAAGAACAATCGTTTTGGACTTTGACTAAATTGTCAGATCAGCTTAGTCAACAAGCGAAATCCAGTAGACCTTCGTCCCGGGCACAGAACATGTCAATAGTGGACCAAACAGAATAGACAGCTGCAAGAACATGGCGCAGTCTATTAGGAGAGCTTATCAACATGAGAGTAGAGAGGACAGCTCTGGGTATAACAACGAGTGAGAGTGCACAAATGATCTTCTTCATTGTATTCATAACTTCAACATGAAACTCCAAACCTCTGAAGGTATAAATGTAAGTTTTAAATGGCATTGGTGTTTAACAGTTTAGTGGTAAGATATTGTCGTTCGTAACAGGTATTGTAAGAACTTGTCAGTTATCATACAGTTCAAAGGAATAGTGAATCGTCTGTAGTATCGTCATGTCATCAATGAAGTAAATGTATTGTAGTGGCAAGAATCAATAAACTGGCACTAAAGTCTGTGTGTCGTAGTAGCTATTGCTAATGTACTACTAGTCATGAATATATTCGATATGTCACTCAAGTATATGACATTTGTACAAATTATTGACGGTTGGTTGACGTCACGATCATGATGCACAATGAATGATGTATCTAGCTCCGTTATGAGCATTAAAACATCTGTCATGTGTATGAACGGTGCCAGTATGGCTTTGCTGTATTTACCCTTTATGAAACATTCTATTAACTAATTTTGAAACTAATTTGACTGGGTGATGTTGCTGCTATATGCAATTCTCGGAATTCTGGAAAATATAAATCAATGCAACAAGCACTAAACGTGGACGGAGCTCAGCTAGACATGGATGGGCCAAAGCTAGAAATTGATTCATCTATAGACATATTATTGTAGGTGTGAAATCAAATTAGCAGCATAGAAAAAGTACTGTAGAGTGTTCGCTAAGTAGAAGGTTCCTGCTAGGTGTTCCATTTATTATCAATACTAACGTGAATTCCACCACCAATTTCGGTCAGTACATGTTGTTTTGTAGAACTGTATTGGCCCTTTCTGATTCAAATATTCTATTTAAATTTTAATCTTACCGACTGTAGCACATTATTAATAATGTGATGAAATGAAAGATTTTTGTCTCTCGATCATCCACAGTTGCATTTGTTAATTACCAACTAACCCCTTCAACTCTTCACGGCTAAGCACAGGATACATGCATCGAACAATAATGACAGTTCATCTTATTTGTATCTTTCCAATCGATTTAACTGATTCTATGATTACAATGTAAATTAAGTGTAGTTTCATCGGTATTCTGTCTTAGTTCCTGTAGCGGGAGCTGCCCAGGTCAAACCATTGTCACCGTATACTACATATACTGCCACTCTAGGCCTTCGCCCATGTTCATTAGTCCAGGACTATTAAGGTTCAACATGAAAAAGATAGTACTAGGCTAATTGTTTTGCAAAGTATTTTAGCTTAACAACATATCAAATGTCCCTTGAATTCCAATGTGTGCTAAAATTGTGTGACTATCAAGATCAATGCACAGGCGCATATTCTCTGCGTACTTAACAGATCACATGGTGACACATTATATAGAAACTCTCTTATAGTGTTAAATGTTATCCATACAAGTTGTATGGATGTATTGAATCACTCGTCGTGGTATCCTGCATAACATTCTTACATGCATCAATCACTTGTACAGATTCCACCCCACACCGACACTCTCATACACAGTACAAGAGTGCACGAGAGCTTGGAACAGGTTGTGTGTGTGTGACGGAAAGGTGGGTTCTACCTCCGTAAGTAATGAAACCTTGTTGTGATGGATATATGGAGTGTCCAAATGTTGACTAATTTTCCTCATTTGCTTAGTGTAGAACCATTTTGGGTGCCTTCATTTGTAGACGAGGCCTTCCACCAATGAGATCAATTTCTGGAAAAGTCTCTCTCTCAACCATCCCGAGCCGTACACCACATTATTTATGAGAGTCGGAGTAGTCTCTTGAACGTCTTGAAAGTAATTTGACAGTAAATTGTTACTGCCATTAGCAAGAGATTTTCAAAACATCCCATAGCTCACATGTATAGCTGTTTCGAGATTTACACACTTTGCTATCAGTATGGGAATGAAAGATTGCCATTGATACATTTTTATTGATATTACTTAAATATGAGGTCGCGCATGAATGCTGTCAACGTTTCATACGTTTTGACACATTAATTATGTACAAGAGTTGGAAGATAAGCATGCTTGATCATGAAGTCCATACTAAAATGCAAACATTGCAATATGATTTGTCTGTACAGAATCGCCTTCTTTTGTTTAGGTATATAATATTATAACATCGTGAATCAGAAAACAACCACATAAGAGTGTGACACATCTTCTATCCACAGGATGCCCTCTTGAGAACATAGGGACGATGCAGCAGAAGCCTTCCTACAGTGACCCAACCCTATGACCCACCACAACTATGTTTGTGCCACACTTCATTCTTCTCGAACATGATCTGTAGCTAGTTTCCCAAGGTCAACACTACACAATTATTTGTCATCGATTGGGCATGGTCTGTAGCTGGCGTGGCCAGATGGAAGCTGAGGTCGGCATCCAGGGTGTTGATGTCTGCCAGCATCATCTCCGACACCTCAATAAGAGGCTCAAGGATGAATTGCGTCTTCGGGAAATTGTAGCAAAACACGATCTTGCTCCCGTCCCTGTCCCGACCCAGACACTCTTTGGAGACATCCTTAAGGCCATTCAGTAGTTCTACGCCGTCACTACCAATGGGATGGCGCGCGAATGTGTTTGAGTCTACTCCATACTGTAAGGCGAACGACTTGCCATCACTTTCTTTAACCTTGGCAACAGCAAAATCGTACACGTTCACGAGGTCAGTAAGACCTGTCGATTGAGCAAAGATTGGCTCCATCTTATATATTGGGGCTAGGAAGAGCATATAGCCATAATTTTCCGACTGCTGCTCCAAAGTTGCGAGAACATGATCAGGCCATCTCTAGTGTGTAGACGGGTGGTACAGTACCGTGTAGAATCGGGCCTCTTCGAGGTGGCTCAGTCTTCCACCACCTACTTACACTCCGACATGCTACATCCACCTCTGGGCAGTGCCTGTCACAGCTCACTGAAAGAAGTGGCGTTAGACATAATAGAATACAGAATACCTGCCTCGACTGAACACTAACCTGTGGAATGCAATCAGTCCCAATTATTCCCTGCCCGCAAACCCCATGTTTGACAGCTCCACCGTTGCCCTATATGCCAGCACAAATGGGATAGGGGTGGGTGTGGGGTGGTTGGGTGGGGGGAGGTCGGACGCCCATTTAGACTTTATGCTGCTACTACCCATTGACCCTTCAACCTGATATCATACCAGTCATATCTGACCTTTGCCAAAATGCTGGATAGGGGAATAAGTCTCTGTCTTTCCATGCCCCCTGAGGAGATAAAGATGCTGAAAGAGCAGAGCAGAGAGTGCCGATAAGAAGGTGAGAGACGACAATAGGATCGTCAGTATCAACATAATACCAACATTGCAAGGAGATGAGGGGCCCATAAAAAGGTCCAAGAATGGGAGAGACTGTTGAAGAAGACCACATGAGAGGTATACCTGCCTGATGGGGCTGAGCGGGACCTCACAGATGATGAGTTATGAAGGGAAAATTAGATGGTAGACGAGCATATGAAAGGGAAAGCCATACAATGCCGCTATTACAATCAGAGGAACAAGGTGAAATTCCAGATGGTACAGCTCCGAAAGCTACTGGTCCCTGACATTGTGTTGGATGATGAGTGTCTAAGGGAGGTATGTCTCCGCACCAAAAACTTGTACCAATTGGCAGACTCTTCAAGATGAACCTCACAATGACTCACCACCAGATTCTATAGGTTACGTGCCCAGTTCAAACTCCATGTACAACATGGCTAAATAAGAGTGATGAATGCTTAGTCACACCACTCACGTATCAGTCGCTGCTGCATTTTGGGTAACTTGTTCAGTTCTGAAGGTAGATACTGTGCCCTCATCTCTGCCCAGATTTGGTATGCTCGTCGTTGGATCTCAGTCATGAACTCTGAGATCAGCACTTTGGGGTTAGCAGTACACAGGTGAGTCAGTTCACTCGCGTTGCTGTCTAAGGAGCAGCCATTTGACAATGATATAGCTATGTGGATACTCCCGATTGTGAGAGTCTCCATTGGATGTGTCTTGATACCATCTAGGAGTACTTCAAAGTCGTAGACGATGAAGTTTGGGTAAGGCACATTCGTTCTCTGTGGCGGCTGGCTTATGGATGAGCTAGAGCTACACTCCCACTGTATAACAAGTGTGTATCCAGATGTTCACAGCTTCTCAGCCTCTTCACCTTGTTTATTTAGAGGGCATCCGTGCCAGAACAACCATGGAAGTGATATACACTGGTGGTATTAGACTCGTATCCATCTACGGGAGCTTCCTCCAGCCAACGTTCACCTCCATGGCCACAGGGAGTGTGCTGGATGTGTACGCCTTTTTGTTGTGTCTCGTGCTCGAGCCAATGTGAGGCGACCTTGCTAGTCTGTTGATGTGCGTAGAAGGCTTTCTCGTAAGTTGATTGGGGTGCCTTTACTTTCTCCTCACGGCACTCAATTGTGGGTTTCCCACCTTACAGTGATGAGCATGATGACGTCTGGGTGAACTGCTGCTGACAGTGGCGACATATGAAAGTGTGAGCCAGCTTGGAGATATCCTTACTGAAGAATGCATGATGGTCGTACACTCCGATGGTCATGATGTTCGGATAGTGCGCTTGTTGTCTGGTCATGAGCCAGCTTACCTCTGTGCCAGCCAGGTTCATAAACCCGAATCCATGTATTGGCGCAGAATTCTACCTTGTCCAATTGATCCAGGGATATTTTGGGGACATCAGCCACAGGCCTGCTGTAGAACTGTTTGGCGAGCACACATGCAGGAGTTGTACTTCTATCAGGTCCCACTCCCCGATACACTGCTAAACATCTCCAGAGGCACACGTTGTCCTTGTAGGTCTGGAGCACCACCATAATATTCATCTGTTGGAGCCAGTCTGGGAGTGGAGTGGGGTGTGCTCTCCATAGTAATGGATGGCAGTCAATGACTGCAGTTTTGACCTCAATGTTGATTTACCGAATGAATGGTCACTTGGAGACGATTGATATTGAGGCATAATTGTTCTCTGGCAGACACCCAGGTTTGGCCCTCCCTTAGTGTGTCCATCCAGAGGCTCCCCAGATCATTCTCCTGGAAGAGCATGACCCTACCATCATCGATGTACCTCACGTGATATATATGGGTGTACCGGAAGTAGAAGGCATTCTGGACAGTCTGTTGGATCTTCTTCATGATCTGAGCTGTAATGTCTCCTTCTAGACCTCTGAAGAATGTCCAGTATATTGTTCGCCATCCTCTCTCCTCTGTATTCCTCTCACTGAGGCACTCATTGAGAATTTACTCACCTTTTTGGCTAATACTTTAGCTGAAGGGTTCAGATTTCGGCCCCTTCATTACACACCTAATGATTCGCTGCAGAGGAGGCAGGCATTCGAGTGGATGGTCTGCCATCCGGGTGGGTAAGGTTTTGGCTCATAAGCTAGCAGCCATCTCGTCGTGCAACTGCCTAAGCTCATACCACTGCTGTGCTTTCTCGTTGGGGTTCTCAGGATCACTAGAGATGATCGATGAAAACTACCCTGCATGTTGTGCTTGGGAGAGTCTCTTCATAAACTCACCTAGACGGGCCTAACCAATTATCTGGAGCAGGTCGGCTTTGTGGGCCTTAGAAGCTACTCTAATGTCAAATTGCTTTGCCATCACTCGAAGCTGTGCTACTGAAACCATGTTGGTTTACTGGTATATCACTGTGGATGCTTGTCTCTAAATGTATGTTCAGGCTATGTAATGCGTGGTTGCTCACAGGTCAGTATATCACTGTTGATGCTTGTCTCTAAATGTATGTTCAGGGTATGTGATGTGTGATTGCTCAAAGGTCGTAAGGTCAGTATATCACTGCGGACAGTTGTCTCCAAATGGATGTTCAGACTGTGTAATGTGTGGTTGATCACATGTGATCAGTATATCATTATGGATGCTTGTGTCTAAATGGATGTTCAGACAGTGGAATGTGTTAGTCAGCTGTAAATTCAATGGCAGACATTTGAACTGTTTCTCTTTGTGGAACTCCCAAGAGTGAACGGACTGAGGGCCCGCCCCAACCCCCCCCCCTTATGTAACCTCTTTCAGCATGACAGTTGATTGCACACTCTCAATTGCGCAATGTTGCACAATTTCAATTGCATAACATGTCAGTCAATTGCGCAATCTCAATTGCACAACGTTGCACAATCTCAATTGCACAATGTGTCAGTCGATTGTATAATCCTTCCCACAATCATGCAGCGCTTGTCTCTAATTGGATGCTCAGACCATGTAGTATGGTATGTGTATGTTCAGATCTTGTAAAGCATCACTATAGCTGCTTGTCTCTAAATGGATGTCAGGGGCACAGAGGTGTGGTCTACTGTTTGCTGTCATTTAGCTACCCCAGGTCTTATCTCACTATGCCCCAGTAACAGAGACAGTGGTGGAAGCCGCCGATCGCAGATCAGCTGCTCTCAGATGGAGGTGGTATTTTCAGACTCTAGCGGTTCAGTGTACATGTACTGAGCTGGCGGCCGATCTATGCTGATTCTACAGTAGTTTGTCTGGAAGCAAAATTATACAACCTCCCTCTTGGTGCTGCAGGTCAGCGATCGAGGCTCCCACTGCACCCACCATGCATACTTCTAGTGTCAAGTGGATCTTCTACTGGGAGGTGGTATGATTTATATGCCAGGGGTCGTATCCACCTATGCCTACCTATGCATCATGGCGTTGTGAGGGCGGTGGGAGCTGCCAATAACTGAACAGTGGCTCCCAGAGGCAGGCGGTATCATTTTAATACAGGACATACTACTCGAGCCAACGTTCATCTAGCTCATGAAATGTCATTATTATGACAATTGACAGAGCATGCCCATTTTTGTTAACGGCCAAAAAATTCAATTATGGGTAATGGAAAATGGAATGAGCCTAACTTCATATCGCCATAACCCAGTGTAATGCCAAACCACTTAAAATGTTCCTCCTGGTGCGCTCAATAATTTTCTACACGCTAGATGCAAGTCAGTTAAGTAATTATGTCAACAGTGGTCAAAAGCTCACCAAATTTGGCCACTGCATTAAATCTGTCAACTGAGCATTTTTTTCACTGACAAAGTGTGAGTAAAGGAAAACGTTGTCATCTAACAGATCTAAAGGGCATATTTTACATTTATTTCGAAATAGTATGATATGACAACTGCCAGAATGTTCATTGTTTAAATCATGGAAAAATATATTTATGGTGGGGGTGTTGGGGGTGGGGGTGGGGTGGGGGTGAAAATTAAACTGAAGATAACATCACATCCTCATAAGCTAGAGTACTGAATGACGAACCAAAATGTTCATTGTCCTAGTCGCTACGATTTCAGATATTTTATATGCAAACCAATTGAGTAATTAGGACAGTAGAAGTCAGAAGCCAATTTTGACCACTGTTTAAAATCTGTCAGCTGTGCAATTTGATAGATACAATGCTAATAAAGGAATATGTTGATACTAACATCATGAAAAGTGAATGATAAGCGTCGGCTGATAACTTTAGATGGCCAATTCTCATTTATTTCATTGAAAGACGTTAATCTGGTAACTTAGATGATGCCCAATTTAAAGAATGTTAGGAAAGTGCAAACTATGATATAGTGAAAAATTAAAGGAACATAACATTACAACTAAATAAAGTAGAGTCATATAATGATCACACAGACTGTGTGTATGTGTGCACTCTACATACAAAAGAAATCTCCTAACTGCTATTTGAACACACCACTTTTTAATTCGTCACACTTACTGTCAGATGCTGATTCATCATATTAATTAATGCCATCATCGTCTGTTGAACTGTCGTCCTGTTCATTTGATCTTGACACGTTCACTCTCTAGAATATCTGCCAGCATATTGGCAATGGTTGACTTCTACACCACTTGGGTTCCAACCTGTTTTCATCCATTAGAGTCCATCCATTCTTCTATGGTGGAGCATGAATGCACGGATAACCCATTATAGATGTACTCACCAAGGCAAGCTCCTGGTGCAGAGACAGCTTTCCTGAGGTTTTGCTTATTCTCTGCATCGACATGCTTTCCCATTACCATTGAGTTCACCAACGTTTGTCGTGAGAGTCGTCCTGCCTATTAGCAGGTGAACGCATATAATTGAAGAAAGGGGTGCTCTGGTGTGTTCCATGATTCACAAATATGATGAACGAAGAAATAATAGAAAATGACATTGTTAAATACTGTTTACCAATAAGAAAAATGCTTCAGAACATAGAAGTGAAATATGCCAAATCACATGAATGAGGGGCTAGTGCAACATTCATGGGTGTAAGAACATGATTCCCACCACACCTGGCGTTTCCGCTCCCATTATCCCCATAATGTCACCTAGATGTTGGCCCCAAGCATAGTTTAGCACCCCTGGTCAAAATATATTCCTACACGCCTGTCATCTGGAGAGCATGTCAGCCATTCTTTTGAGACATGACCTATGTTTGCAGTAATTGTTTGTTTTCACTGTATTTAGGAGAGAGATAGCACCAACAAAACACAGCGCATGCATGATGACCAAAACTAGCCATACTACCAAGTTTACCATTACCAACTCATAGTCAAAGTCCTGAATATTTTTTTAGATATGATGGAAATGCTGCATTCTAATTTCTAAATTCTGTTTGCTTTTTACTTCCAATAATGTCGTTATCATACCACTGAGTGTGCTAGAAAAGTCTCGAATTTGCCATCCAAACCGTTTGCTAAAATGACATCATTGCTTAGATCCTGTGACATCAGCTCCTATTCTGGTGGAACCTCAGTGAATCCAGAAACGTTCATCTTTTCCCTATTACTTTCACATAGGCCCATGCCAAATGAAATGTTATAATCAGAGCTATGTTGACCATTTTGTACTATGGGCCTTTCCATATGATGACTTTATACATACGCCTTCTAGAAGGCAAATGCCATTAAGACATTAACACTTGCACAATATCTTCTTAAGCCTTTTTACACCCTTAGATACTCTTTAACCGTGACATATTTTTTATTGGGTGGTTGATTACTGCCAAGAGGCTATTCAGATCATTGGTGAGTCAAGGAACATCATAGTGGAGCTTTGTCTTCAAATGGATTATTTCAGCTATCTAATTACAAAATGACTACCCCACAACAAATCTTTATGCATTTCGCGTTCCTCAATGGCAATGGCAATGTATGATGCTGCAGAGAAAAGCTCAACCCCTAGAATAGGTGAAATATCAACCATACCTCCTTCAAGAACTTAGCTTCGTGAACACATTTAAAGTTACCTATCATATGCGTATTTCGAAGGGAGATATCCTTTCACCAACTTAAGAGAATGGATGGACGGTAATGGGTGAACAAGGATTACCCAGGGGCGTAAGGGTGAGCTATTGCCTAGTATTATCGCGGCTATTCTAGAGATCTGATCATGAACATGAAGACAGTTCAACTGATGATAGCAGCAATGATGTTGGTGAAACAGTATCTGATATCTGAGCGTAGCTAATTGAGAGATGGTATGTTCAAATACAGTTAACAGATTTAGTGTTTGGTATGTAGAGGGTACAAATACAAACAATTTCAATGATCATTTATCATTACATAATGTGTGCATTTACAAAGCTGTTTTACTGCACGTGCGCTTTATAATACAATACTGGACTGGATTGTAATGATTTCTTTGTACATGGATGCAATATCAGTTTATGTATTCTCGTGATTATCGAATGTTGCCTAGGGTGCATTAAAACACGATGTACACATCCAGCTACTGCATACTGCTGAGCATTCTATTCCTGCTTTCCTACATCCACATAACCCTCCACACACCATTTTGGACGCACATGTAACACTGTTAATACGTTCCTCTGGTACAACAGGCTGATCGCTGGTAATTTGAATTAGTGGTTGCTCATGAATTTGCCATCCCTAAGCATTGAAAAGTATGTTGTGGAGCCAGTTCATTCTGTAAGAAAGCATTCACCCTTTCTTCAGAGCACAAGTTATCCGATAGATGAGCAAAGAGCAATTGACAACAAGTTCTTCTCGATCGTTAATTATGTTTTTCATGCTACTAAGTGTTTTCACTTTATCCTTATGATGTAGAGAAATATCAGCATAGGCCTTGCCTATCATTTTCATCATAACATACTCACCGATCTGAATAGCGTAGGTCGTGCCTATCATTTTCATCATAGCAGACTCACCGATCTGGATAGTGTATGTCTTGCCTATTATTTTCATCATAGCAGACTCACCGATCCAGATAGCGTCGGTCTTGCTTATCATATTCATAATAGCAGACTCACCGATCTGGATGGCACTATCACAATTCAATAAATTATCTGCCACAATTTACCTGTAGGGATGCTAACCAAATGTCGAGAATCTTGCTCAACAAATGGTGGATGAACCGCCAGCCACTGTGTAAAGCTGCTAAGATCAGTGATGTCTCTGTATCGCATGGTTTTATGTCTTAAATACAACTTTATTTGAACGAGATCTCAATTCATTCATTTAATCTAATCCAAATAAAGTTGCTATTTTAAGCCACCAACATTGGATTTATGGGCGGCAAATGGTGAGTAATCCATCAGATTAAACATGGCAATATATTGCCAGAGAGTGTATCACATTACATAGCATGTGATGATGTTATCACCCGTGTACACCTCGCATCCTTCCTAGGCCCCTTTACTTATTTAAAGTGCAGGTAGCAAGAACTGAGGCATCGGATCTACAAAGGAATTACAACATCATAGTAAGTATCAACTCAAGTGTGATATCTAATCTATGTATCGCAAATATATACTGAAGCTTCAGTAAACATTAGTCCTAACTTGATAAGACCGTCACTGTTCTTTGTCTGTCATCGTCACATTAATAATAGTGTTTTACGAGAGATAATAACATGTTTTATTATAGTCGATTATCATAGACTAAGATTATTTGATGAATGACACTGGTAGCTTTGTTAGCTTGGAGGTAAACAGTTACTGAAGGGTGGAAGAAATAAATATAACTAAAGTTGCTTCAGTATTTTCTTAGGTGACTACAAATGACGTGAGGGGTGCCAATCTAGGAGGAGCAAACATAATCACGTGCAATGGCAGTCGCTTTGCAGTGAGAGCTGAGTTATCGCCAATCAAATAGGCTCACATGGTTAAACGGTGGAATGGTGATAGAGGCTAAACTTAGAGCGTCCCGACAAATATATGGTATTGGGGGGGGGGGCGTCCTCAATGGCCGGTGGCCAGGAGCAATCAGGAGATGACCGCTCATTGCCTGACTAGGGAGAGGTTGTCCCTATAGGTACGGGGATGGAAGAATGTGGTGACAAGTGATGGCTTATGTGCAGGCCATTGGTGTGGGTTGCATGCACTTCCCAATTCCAAGTATGCATCATTAATTCTTAATCATTCTTTGTGGGGGGCGGGGGGCACATAAGAGGATATCACCTAACAGACAAACCGTCTGACAATGCCACTAATGGAAATATGCAGAATTCTATATCATCCAAAGGATGACCCCCATCGAGATATGAAATAATTCAGTCCGTCCCTTAGGTTTAGTGAACACAAGTTACAGTATATAGTTGCAGCTAAATATATATATAACTCTAAGCAGGTCTTTGCAGGAAATAAATACTTCTACAGTGAACTTTTCAGAAAAGTTCCATATGACTATTAGAAACCACATACCAAATGTCACTGTGTTTCCTATGTGTGCTAAAGATGTAGCATGCATATATATATATATATATATATATATATATATATATATATATATATATATATATATATATATATATATATATATATATATATATATATAGCTGCAACCATATACTTTGTCATAAAATGCAAAATTAATGGATACTGCGTATGCTCAGTGCTCGACATAGATAAGAAATATAATACAAATTTAATAATGGTTTAATATAAAAAATTTTACATTTCCTCTTAAATATATTTGCAGTTTACTGAAGATCAGTGTGAATGACTGCCAATAACAGTAGTAGTAGTAGCAGCAGCAGCAGCAGCAGCAGCAGCAGCATCAGCAGCAGCAGCAGCAGCAGCAGCAGCAGCAGCAGCAGCATCAGCAGCAGCAGTAGTAGTAGTAGTAGTAGTAGTAGTAGTAGTAGTAGCCGTAGCCGTAGCAGTAGCAGCAGTAGTGGCAGCAGCAGCAGTGGCAGCAGCAGCAGTCGTCGTCGTTATCGCTGTCGTTGTCGTTGGTTGTACAAAATACGAAATCTATATGGGCTGGTAATTAGCTGTATAATAATAACCACTATATATAATGCAATTATTCGATTACGCATATGGATATTATGCTAATTAAAACCGCAGGTGAACGATAATGAAGACAATTTGTTACCCGACATTTGCTGCGTTACTCTTTACATTAATTGATGTAAAAACGTCTTTATCATATTATAACAGCATGCTTCTAATTATGTAGACATTACCATTTGTGCTGACAAAATAGACTAAGAGCTTTCAAATTAGGTGCCAATCAAGTATATGGTCATAACGAATACAACTGTATGCAGAGAAAACGATTTAATTGATATTAATAGAGTTGGGGTGAGAGGTTGGATCAAAGCAACACCAGCAAATATGCATAATTAGCACCGAATATAAATGCACGTGTTGTAAGTAAGACATGTATACACATTTAATAACCACTGTGTACATGTGATCGATGAGTATTAAAAACATAGTGCATTTGAATTAGGCTTCTATACCACAAAGTAAAAACTGATTTAATATGACAGACAGTGCAGCGGAAGAAACAACATAGCATAGATACGAAACGCTACTATGGCAAACACTTCAGCCATAAAATCTACAGTACCTCAGGCACAAGAGGAAGAGTTTGTCGCCAATGTCACTCATGATATCGATTATGTAACAACATTTAGTGATGACTTCGACTGGGATTCCTGGATGACGGAGTTGAGCATGAATTCGGTATACAAGGCATCACTATTTATCGTAGATTACTATCCATTCATCCTCAGTGCTATCGGAGTTCCATGTAACATTTTATCGTTCTTAGTTCTGAGGCGAATAAAACCGTTAACATCAGCCTTATTGATTATGATGATTCTGTCTGTAGCTGATTCACTTAATCTTATTCTGACGGTTTCTGACGTTGGGATGCGAAGGATATCCATCTCTTATACGAGTATCGGATGCTGTATGTTAATTGCTGCTCGTTACTTAGTGCAATACATGCCAATATGGTTAGTTGTGCTGCTAACACTAGAGCGTGTTGTTGCTGTGTGTTTTCCTATGAAAGCAGCTCAGACCTGTACAATCTCTAACGCTCGTCGATCCATCGTCATTCTCGCCATCGTAGACTTACTTCTTTGTATTGTTCACACGTTCATCTATGAGGAGAAACAAGTTGGAATGCGGGTTACTTGTTTCATCAAGTCAAAATATGAGACACTCTTTGCACAGTGGGTGGTGTTTGACTGCATAATTTTCGTTTTTATTCAATTGATATCATTATGTGTAAGCAACATGGCAATCATAGTTAAACTGAGAACTTCGACAGGAATAAACAATGAAACAATTGGGTCCTCTATCAGTGAAGAGAATAAACGTCAAAATAGGTCGGTAACTGTGATGCTTTTAGCAGTATCAATAACAACCATTATATGTCTTGGTCCAAATATAGCTTGCAGCTTATTTTTAAGCAATTTGGAAGCATCGGTCAACGTGGCTCCCAGTAATTATGCAAGGCGATACCTAGCAATATGGATAATCATGTTCCTCACGTTTGCTAACAATGCTGTAAACTTTCTCCTGTACGTTCTCAGTGGACGACGTTTTAGAACTGAGCTTTATGCTATGATCGCTTCTTGGGTTGATAAAATCAGGGGTCATTCCTAGCAACATTGCCCGATAATTTTGGATAAGTCACTTTCATTCCAACAGTTTTTGTATAGCTGCTCTATTATCGTCCCGCGTATATACTGGTTTATCTGTATTATCTGGGTATGTACTGCAAGTAAAGTTATATAGTTATATAAGTGTTATTGGATATGTTGATATGGAATTTGTATTTCGTGTGAATTCAGTCTAAAGTCAATCTAATAGTGTTAATTACAAGATATCATATTCAGTCACTCTGTCCAATATTCAGATATTCTTAGCATGTTATTTTAGCATTTGCTTATTTATCATTCGACTTTATAATCATCTGCGACATTGTCTTATCTGCTGTGTAAAGAAATTTTGATCACAATACGCCATATAGGTCATGCTTTTTAGAACCAATGACAGAATCGTCCATACGTCTACTAATCATGATCGATACCCCATCATCTCAATCCACCTACAATAGTCACGTCGTCCACATGTCTAATATGATGACCTGTGACCATTCATGTCCATCCTCCCATAGTACCCATGTGTCGATGCCCCTCATCCATTTAATATCATTGGCAACCAGTATCCAAACATGACCAACCCTATATCCTTTTATTACTTGTGACCATGCGACTCGGTGATCTACATTCTCCGCACGAGTAAAGTTGGTTACCTCGTTTATGTTGTAATCGGTGTAGCTTATTGAATTCAGCATTTAATATTTGTTCTGTTATTGAAGATGTTTGAAAGTTTTTAAACCATAAACTAAACAGGGTTGGGGCCAATGTACAATCAATTTTCCTAGTTATATGTTTTCATAGTGATTTGTTTTTAACAAATTATTTTGAAAATGGAAATAATGGATGTTTGGCTGTAAAAGGGCAATTGCTGCAGTAGGTATGCTTATAGGGAATAAGATAACAAGCATTTGACACTTATGAAACCCTTTTATCTAAATTTCAAAGCTGTCATTCAGGAACCGTGAATATTTTTAGCATAAATTGACTAGAATCCATTGCTGCTTGAGTTAGCAGCTACTTCCAGCAAAATTAATTTCAAAACATTTAAAAACTTAGCCGTTAATCTGGGTTGAAATTGAGATTCTGGAAGTTTGAATTGAAATGGGCATTTGTAGCTCCATGGCCATGCTGCTCTGCTGCTTCTTCCTCGGTTTCCGACTTGTACCCACGGTACGCAACGACCTGACGATGCTGGTTAGCTGGCCCCGGGGATGCAGAAGGGAGACTGCGAACTGTTCTAGTGGGGCCAGGTGGGCATTCCCGCTAACAGTGAACACTACAATGTCGTCCCGGTTGTTCGTGTAACCAGTAACCAGTGTGTCCATGCGTAGTTTAGATGATTATATTTTATTTTATATGGCATAGCGAGTCGAAGGCTGGCTTCTTGAAAAGATATAAGTGCAGGATTTAACAAGGTGATTCGTTTTCTGCTATTGATGAAAGTGACGTGTTGGTGCTGTCTAATTTGTATGCCGCCAAAGATACCTAACCTAGCCTTATATATAAATATATATATATATATATATATATATATATATATATATATATATATATATATATATATATATATATATATATATATATATATATATATATATATATATATATATATATATATATATATATATATATATATATATATATATATATATATATATATATATATATATATATATATATATATATATATATATATATATATATATATAGCCATGTTAGGACTTTTACCTTGCAGGGGTACCTTCAATATATATATGGAAGGTACACCAGCAAGGTAAAAGTCCTAACATGGCTAACTAGTTTAATATAAACCAATGCCTCAAGTGGGCCAATAAATTGGTTTTGTGAGCTGAAAATGCCTCGTGCGAGCTTCCATCACATTAAAATGCCTACCACGGCAAAGCGGATGAGAAGATTCAGTTAATAACGTTCTCCCTATTTAGAACAAAGTTTAAAAGTATTGAATTATATATGTGTTGTTATTAATATTTAGGGACGCACGCTGGTTTATGTGGAGGCAGTGCGCAGATTTCAGCAGAAACCATCATGGTCATCTCTATTTAGTGGCTGGTTTAGTCGATGCCGGGTTATTTTAGCGGTCCTTCTATGGTAACCATTAGTTATTGAGCCCAAACATACAGAGTTTTAGGCATCAAATGGCTTATGCCTACTTAGCATTAACGACAGTTTCCCTTCCTGGCTCGAGTCACCATCTCGTGACAGACTCATTGAACAACTACCTCATGCTGACGGCGCATAAATGTTGTCTAGGTGACGAGTGTGAAGCCGAAGAGCGACTCCTCACCACGTGTCAGCACAACCACAAATAACAAGACAAGGACAAGACAACAACACAGAAGCATTGAATACGCACCATCTCTAATTAAGGCCGCGCCGAAGAAGCCAATGGCAGACTTCTTGGAAGGCGTGGAGGGCCCACTTGGCCCGTTCAGTCACCGTTGAATTAGTCTAAGATCAATGTCTTTCGCCATCACCGAAGTGTTGAGAATGAGCCATATGAGACTCGTTCCATGGAGCTAACATTTAAACTGCTTACACTACATTACACTGTGGTATGTAATTGCCCTGAGGTTCGCTGCTAGGCAGTTCTACTATAATTAATGTTTGCACAGTCAAATCCTACTTAGGCTTAAAGACTGTCCTAATGGTACATGTGAGGGTACAGGGGGAGTCATTACCATTTCGATTGGCCTGGGTTTTTTAGGCCCAGGCGCCTTTTGCTGTTTTGTGCTGCATATACTCTATTAAGATATAACGATTACAATCCTGACAATGATTCGCGAGGGCATCCTCTTTCAGTGGCGGGTGATTAATCTGTATGATTTTATTCTTCTCCTTTAGGAAAGGCTTAAAATAATAAGTAAAACTTATATAGTATATTATCTATTTGGTAATCTGAGCCATCCTAGCCCATGGCATAACCTTTTTAGAAGTTTAGTACTGCACCAATTAGAACTTAGCACTGCGGCTCGTAAAAGTTAAGATAAGTCTGTGCGGAATGATCATTAAGTACTGGCGCATGTATGTTCGAATACTCCATTATGGTGGCCGAAATATCCATCTCCACCATGGAGTCACTTGTCGGACGGGCTGCGGAGGTAGTCTCCATCTGGTCGATGGTGAGCACTGGGTTGAATGTGAGTTGTGCAAGCCGAATAGTACCGCTCAATATGCCCAGCAGTGACGTGGCTGTTGGCGAGGAGATGCTGCTGTTGGCCAGTGCTGAAACGGTTGGTTTTGTAGGGATGGTGATGGTGACGGCAGGCATTGCATATGCTGGATTCGGAGATGCTGCGCCCAGACTTTTCCGCTGAAAATTTGCAATGGTGTGGTTGGTTTGCGCACTGCCGGATCGTTCACAGTGCTTATTTCACTGATTGGTATTGGCGCCAACGTCACCGGCGTCGTCATTGGAATGTTTATATCCGCGGTTATTGACTCGGAGACTGAGGTACCTATCTCCAGTTCTCCGGATTAAGGCAGTGCAATGTCAATAGGGTCAGCTCCATGGTAGGAGATACAGTACAGATACATATACAGTACTGCACGGAGATCTCTACCGTGGTTTCTTCGATTTACCCTTGATGACAACCAATGGAAATCGTTTGGCTACTCATGACCCAAGTTTGGCCCAGTCCATAGTCTCTTCGCCGCACGTTAAGTGTATCACAGATACCGTATGTCCGGTGGTCGCCATGTGTGTCACTCTGAATCGCCGTGCCGGAAACATAGCATAACGATTCAGACAGAAAGCTCGTATGAGTAAATGGTCTCTGTCTACATGAAGATGCAATTCTGCACATCGCTTAAAACTTTGGCCACTTGCCGGATCCATTCACAGGTGTGTCCACCTGTAGGTGAGTGGACCGCGTCATCATCGGAGGACGCCGACATTGCCAGGTCATTGGCCAAAGGCATTCTAATAGTCCGGATACTTCATGTTACGGCGCTGAGTTTACTTATACTTATATAACTAGTTCTTCATATCAGTTGGCGTACTTGAACTGAAATTTGGTTTGCGTCATGAAAGAGGCCTAGTGGCGGTGTGCCCTTCCCTTGTATCGAGTTATGAGGAAGATTAAGCTTCTGAGCTAGAAGCCTGCTTTTTATTCTTTTTGGTGACGTCACAGGGCGGAGGGAGACCACACCATGGATTTTTAACCGAGATTTTCCCTGTACAGTGTGACCACCTTAATATCTAAATTAAAATGCGCATTCAATTCCTCATACCCCCTTGTTGGAAGAGTAAGCGAGTATTTATAATAAAGCGTGAACACAAACTTCACCATTAATATCCCAGGATCAACGGGATCACCAGGTTCCTATCAACCATCCAACCAGGAACTACTTATTCCTGTGTAAGGTCCTAGTTTTCAAGGCGTGATTCGGTTTTCAACATAGGTTCTTATAGACGTGCTTAATTACTCCTTGGGAGAGCGGGATGACGTCGTAGACAAGCCAGGTGACATTGTAGCATCCTCTTGTCTATTTCCACACACACGCACGCACGCACGCACGCACGCACGCACGCACGCACGCACGCACGCACGGACGGACGCACGCACGCACGCACGCACGCACGCACGCACCCCCCTTCCCCGTCTCGCTCACGTGGTGGGGTGGGGTGTTGGAGGGTGGCGGGGTGAGACTGGCGACACAGTGTCTATAGCTATGTGAGAAGTTTATTGAAAATTATAAAGTCGGTTGTTCTCACGTGCTGCGTTTCGTATTGCCAAATGCGCAGGTGAGTGTGGGTTTAATTTCTATGGCCAGATTCCTAGGCTACTTGCAAAACAATGTACGAGATTTGAAATTCTCACAATTTAAGGACTATTTGGATTTTGGCGCCGCTTATACTCGGCCCATGCAATAACGCTTTGCGACCACGGTAATTTTCTAGTCAAAATTGTAACAGTCATGAGCGGTACCAATGTTAATGTTCTAGTTTATGCATAATCATATTTCCCTTGGCCAAGTTACTGCACCATTTTAGAATATGATCAGCTTTTAGCAGGTCGGCGAGCAGCCAAGCAGTCAACTCCCTCGGGAGGAGCTACCCACGCAGTTCCTAGACACGAAACTTTATTGGTACAGTTGAGCACATAAAAATAGCGTAAATAAGACAATTTACAATAATCCCGGTTTTTTTTTAAAGATTTCATGAGAAGATCATTTACTGAGTATCCGCATTTCCTGGAGTTTTGATAAGTGTATGTCGCTTGCGTGACTTATCTGTATACCATTAGATCAGGCGCTGTGGGGGGGTGTATATGTTTGAACGAGGGAGGATTACTATTATGGTTGTGGTGTTAACTGCGTAGGACACATGTATGTTTTCACTCTGTTACGAACGAGCCTAAAGGTGCGATCAGGTCGAGATGCGATGGCCCGCGATGCACTAGATGCGCTAGAACTGTCGGTAACTCACTAGAGAAATTGCGCTATGTCACTTACGATTCGATTACTAGCAATTATTGGCAATTACTTGCGCTGCCCGTTTCCAAATCGTACGTGCACTCATGTAAACTGGAAATGCAGCATGAATTAAGCTGCGGTTAGGTCGAGCTTGCGCTGCGACTCAACTAGTCGTCGCCGCTTGATTTTCCAGCAACTATTGGCAACTCCCAACGATCGATTTAGTCTGCCGTCCAAAAAATCTCTAATCGCTGGAGGTCTCGTACCCGCTTTTTTCGAGTTTTTTTTAATTCCTGTGATTTGCTGAAAGATTTTATACATGAGGGTAGTTTATTAACATCAACTACCCTTGATTATCAGGCTACGTATTACCAAAAGCTGCGTGCGGTCAGGTCGAGCTACGATGACCCGCGCTGCGCTATAACTGTCGGCAACTGACTAGAAAATGTGTGCTCATGTCGCTTACGATACGATTACTACCACCCATTGGCAAATACTTGCACATTCTTTCCCGTTTCCAAGTCGTACGTGCACGAATGTCAACTGGAAACGCAGCATGAATTAACAGGTCATGTAATTATTTGATGACTTTTCATATTTGCAATATATGTTTTTGTGCATTATCTCCTTAAAATGCGTAAGGGTCTATTGTATCCCATAAATTTATCCAAGAAATCATTAGATAATCTGTTCTGGATCCTGCCCCAAATACACATGTGATAAAGAAACAAGGATAGTTTCCTTTCTTATGGTAATTATGTATTTTCCTATTGCTACTTGCTTTAAATTGTAGATCATGTCTTTTGCTAATACGTAGCCTAATAATCAAGGGTGGTTGAGGTTAATAAACTACCCTCGTGTATAAAATCTTTCAGAAAATCACAGGAATTATAAATAACTAAAAAAAAGCATATACGAGACATTTCGGAACGTTCCACAAATTGTATATAGTTTTATAATTTTATATAGGTTTTAGATATAGATTCATATAGATTTTAAAATTTACGAGTGGGCGCCCTATTGAAACACAGTGGGACAGTGAATTGAAAAATAATGATGTCAAGCGTTACCCATAGAATATGCCTCTCAACTTTAATCAAACTACATTTCTTATTAACGGAGGAGTAGCAACTTTAAATTTTAAGGGTGTGGCGCCGTACTAATAACAAGCAGAGACGTGAATAAAAAATCCGGCTCCCTACAGCTGTAGGTACATATCCGTAGAATAGATGGCTGAAGTTTCAGCGAGATTGGATAAAAACTGAATGAGGAATAGTAAAAACAACAAGAACATGACCGACCTTTAGAGATCAATTCCGCATCTAAAAATTATCTACTAAAATATTTTGATTATCCTTACAGAGATAGTAAATATAATATTATGCGAAAAGACTTCACAATCAAACTATGTCGACAAAAGTCAACCACGTAGTGACGTCATTTTATAGTAGCATCAGTTGGCAGACCTGACCCATGAATTATGAGACTGCTAGCTTGAATTAAATTATCTTCTAGCATTGCTTTAAGTAATTAACCCTTTAAATATGCAATTTTGTTTAACTTTCTCATTTGCTGGCCATAAAAAGACGAATTTTGAAAATTTACCACTGTAATGACTGACTCTGTTATCGATCAGTTTCTGTGTACTGATTGGCCACGGCCGATAATTCAGTTGGCGACAATCGTAATTACACTTATGTCGATTTTAACTGGCCTGCGATTGAAGGCAGCTGGTCGTCGAAGTAGAACATGCTCTACGCCAGCGACTAGAGAATTCTTGGACGGCAACTGACGGTGATCGACAGTAAAGTGATCGCAGGTACGCTCAGGTCAAACCTGTCGCAGACTAAATCGATCTCTGGGAGTTGCCGATAGTTGCTGGAAAATCAAGCGCGACTAGTTGAGTCACAGCGCAAGCTCGACCTGACCGCAGCTTAACAGGTCATGTATTTAGTTTGAAACGGCCTTTCATATTTGCAATATATGGTCGTTGTGCATTATCTCCTTTAAAATGTGTATAGACCTATTGTATCCCATGTATCCAAGAAATCATTAGCTAATCTGTTATGCATCATGTCTCAAATACACATGTGATAAAGAAAAAAGGATAGTTTCCTAGCATCGCCTTTTCTACAGGGCGATGAAGTGGTGACCCTTCTAAGCCATCATAGGTTCGACATCAGGCGGTGCAGTGAATGTTGACAAATGTTGATATCCATGTATGACGTAGTGACTGGTGCAGGGGAAGAATAAGTCACAAGCAGAGGTGATTGCGTAATGTAGCGCAGCAGTTAATTCCCCTGGTTAACTGCACCATTCTTGTCGGTGGGTGTTTTCGTAGTTGGCGCCGTAGATGGTATTTTTGGCGTCGGTTTGAGTTTGCGGAGGAAGGTTTCTATGATGTCATATCCAAGGTGGTGAGTTGGATAGGTGGTGTATATGTTGGTGGTCATAACCAACAATGACGGCCGAAGTCAAGTACGCATGCGCAGGATTTCTCGCTTAACTTGGTCAGAAATTTACAACATAACAAAGAGGAGATGCTCATAGAATCCTTAAGTTCCTAGTCTATTTCTATTTTGTTTGTGATTTAACACATATGCTCGGAAGGGGAATTTTATTAGCTATCGATAATAAAGTTAGAAGTTACTTCCTTTTTGTTTTATATGTAGA
Source organism: Chaetoderma sp. LZ-2023a (assembly GCA_034401795.1). NCBI lineage: Eukaryota > Metazoa > Mollusca > Caudofoveata > Chaetodermatida > Chaetodermatidae > Chaetoderma > Chaetoderma sp. LZ-2023a. Next base: position 28,261,796 of record CM067368.1, read on the forward strand.
TGATATTCCCTCCCATAGGAGGGTATGGGAAATCCACAAATATTCTAAGAAAATGTGAGCATTTGTCTACTTTGAACAGGAATTTATAACCTTTAACAAAAGGTCTAAAATTATTAACACTATGTGTCGGAAAGTATGGATATCCCAGATTACGAATCCGTAAAGATTATATTTTTGTGATAAATCTTTGTCACTTTTGCATTTGAATATTGGAAATCGTATTCAAATCAAAAATATTTATTGAAAACAGCAATATCGTAGGTACGTGCGAAAGTACGTCATGCTGCGGTGATTTCTTTATCACACCGACAATTATCTTTGTCTTTGTTGATTCACTGGCAATACGGCACTCCGACCCATCAGTGTTTGCATTGGAGGTCGATGAACGTGCTTAGTGGAGTTGTAGAAATAAATACATAAATCAACAAATGAACGAACGAATGAACGAACGAGCGAACGAACGAACGGACGAAGGAAGGATGGAAGGAACGGACGGAGGGACGGACGGATGGAAAGACGGACGGACGGAGGGACGGACAACGGATGGGAGGAAGACAGGCAGATGAATGGATTGATAGAAGCTAAGTCATGTTGATGTAATATCATTGTTTAAAATTAGACTTAAAAGGTGTGTTGATAAAACAAAAACGTTTATCAATGAGTTTAGACCTGGTGAAAATCAATGCCTAATTTTACCTGTCCATAACGGGCACATTATGGAACATCAAAGAGCCTCCATTAAATACAGTATGTGGCTTAGTAAATATTACATTTGCAATGAATGTTTTGGTGACCACAAGATCTCGGATATTTAAAGATGCGTGGTCTTATGACCACCTATCTTACAGAGCGACCACCGCATGAACCTCTAAAATGGGTGTAATTTAGACAGTTTCTACTATATACGTACACGAGGAGCCTGCTATCTACTAATATTAAAAGGTGGGGAGGGCGTGAATATGGTAAACCTTATTGTCTGAATATTTGACCTGACCGGTGATCTCGTAATATAAGTTAGCTAATGTAGAAAATGTCTTCCCAGGTCAGAAACGGACGATTCGTAATAGACATGCTTGAATGGAAACGAAAAGAACTAACCCTTTTAACCAGCATAAATCGTAATTTACATTATTTACGATGTAGAAATTTAGTTGCTGAATATTTTGATTTTAATTTGATTTAAAGGTGTCGAGTACATTGAAAGCAAGAACTTATAGCAGAACTGAATTTAAAATATTTCACTTGTTACCCAAATATGAGATATTGGGATGTCAAGGTTGAAAATGGTTAGACTAGATAGTATTCCTAGTAAGTCTAATACATGGTTGGCACTGCATAGCTAGCACTGGCGACACGAGAAATCACCCTAAACTGGAAAGGTGTGAAAACGATGTGTGTGTCGTTAGGGTACACTGGGCAGAGCTGGAATAGTTCATTTCTAGGAATGCGTCATCACCACCATCATCATGTAGGCCTAATGTTGTAACATAACATGTGCGCTATCACTCATAATCAATCAACATCAGCAATTATCATGATATATTATTATCATTAATCATCATCATCATAATCATCAATCAGCATCATTACTGTGTAAGGTAAATATACACCTGTGCAAAAGTTAAGCACCAGCAAAAACAATAGAACGTAGAAACATGATGGTACAACTAGGCTGCCATACTTTTTGTCCCCGCGTTAGCTGACATAATTCCAAGTACGAAATGCACATGCATGCATGACTTCACGCCGCTTGATGTCCGTGCGTGGCGGGAAACAGCACACGTGTTCAGTTATGTAAAAGTCCAGTTTGAGGTGTAGAACATACAGATTTAGGCGACAAGATTAGGAATTTTGTGTTCATGACCGTGGTTTATTTGTACAGAGAGAATTAGCTCTTGATTGTGAACCGCTATGGCAAGACGAAGGTTAAGTGATCGTGTGAAATGGCAAATCATAGGCATGCATACCACTGGTATGTCATGCAGAGAGATTGGCAGACAGCTGAACATTAACCATACTGTAATCAGTCGTTTGATTGCAAAACATGGGCAAACTAATGAGGTGAAGGACAGGCCTAGATCTGGAAGACCGAAGAAGACTACTGCCCGTGATGATCGAGCCCTAGTACGCCTTGTTAGGAGATCTCCATTCACCAACAGCAGAGTGCTCAGTCAGCAATGGGAAACGCGCAATAGAGTGTCAATGTCTACCGTCAAAAGGAGACTGTATGCTGCTGGCATGAAAGCTAGGAGACCTGTCAGACGTCCTCTCCTCACTGCACACCACAAAGAGGAGCGTCTGAGGTGGTGCAACGAAAGAAGACACTGGAACATGAGATCCTGGAGACGGGTACACTGGTCCGATGAAAGTCGGTTCCTGCTTCATGCCACAGATGGTCGAACTCGTGTATGGAGGTCCAGACGCACGGCGTACGACCAACGTAACATCATGGAAGAAGTTCCATTTGGTGGAGGTTCCGTTATGATATGGGGGTGCATCTCATTTGATTGTAAGCTGGATCTGTTGACTGTACCTGGAACACTAAATGGACAAAGATATCAAGATTCCATACTGGATAGAGTTGTGGTCCCTCATTTTGTAAATCATGCACCTGGAACCCACCCTATATTCATGGATGACAACGCCCGACCACATCGTGCTAGAGCTGTGCATGAATACCTCCGCCAGAATATGTACCCTACCATGGCCAGCAAGGAGCCCTGACATGAACCCTATTGAGCATATCTGGGACATTCTGGGAAACATGGTGAGAAGGAGGGATCCTCCTGTGCAGAACCTACAGGAATTAACAGACGCACTCCATCTTGAATGGCAACGAATACCACAATGGCGTATCAGTCGGTTGGTGACCAGCATGAGACGTCGTGTCCAGGCCGTCATCCAGGCACAAGGTGGATATACCCGGTATTAATAATGACAGTCTCAAACTCGTGAACAGATGTTAAACTTCGTTTTCAGACACCATTAATGACAATCTAGCCACGTGTGTCAACTGTAGGGCAATAGTTGTCAGTTGTGTCAACGTAACCATATTCAGGCCTCGTTTTCAAGTTCAAACACAAACATACAGTGTTTCCCCACCATCATAATCAGCATTCCTCTAGTTGCATTATTACCTCTTGCACTAAGATGGATGGGTACATAAATGTTTATGGTATTGCTTTCTTCATAGCACATGAATATACCCTCGCATGTGCGTAAAAATAGGGTGGTGCTTAACTTTTGCACAGGTGTATACATACTTTACCCGAAGCTTGAGTCTTTCGTGCTGGCGCGCTATAGCTAAGAATATTTTTAGGTCAACCCAGCTTTAACGGTTAATTAGAATGGTAATTTTCATAGATCATTCTACATGCCGGTTATTGAGTGGTTATACAAAAAAAAAATATATGTATATTTAAACACGAATTTGACTGCAAGTCGTTATTCTCTTAGGCATCGTTGGCTTTCAGTCAATGTATGATTACTGTATTCTGCAGATGTAGTAGTAGAAACATCCTACAGCTGCAATCAGTCCGTCTTCGCTTTGGCCCACTGTGGCTTGTCCTCAGCCGAAATCCTTAGCTTCCTCAGGTCCATTCTTAACTTGTACTGAGTCCTGGTTTCAAAATGCTCACCAAACGAAGTCGCAACAGCTTCCCGTCAAATTAGTTTCAAAATAATCAACGTACTTTTTCTTACATCGCATAAAAGTAGTCGATATAAAGTTCTTTGAATGCTAAAATTTGTAGGTAAAAATTTTCTTACTCTATTTGAAATAATTTCATATACGTTTATATGACGTAAAAATATTATGTTGAATATTTCAAACCGTTTTGACTGGAAGCGATTATTGCAGCAGCAGGCGGGGCCAGTTTCCTGTTAAATTCCTTTTAAGATATTCAACGGTTTTCTAGCGTTTATTTTGAAATTTAGATTTCAGAGTACATGTTATCAGAAAAGACAATATATAACTATACATTATAGGAAACGCCAAATCGGCAGAGCTCAGATGACAAAACAGCGTTTTAAGGCACTAAGGTAGCAATGTATGCTTTATTTCAATGGGTAGAACTGATAGGCACCACAGTTTACTGATTATTCTAGTTTCTAGTTTAGTTTATTTGTTAACTTCTTCTGAAGTACACGAAGAACATATATACATGAAACACATACATACAACGGTGGTTACATGAATATACATACACGGTTGGTATTTAATTAAAATATTGGTGCTGGCGGTGCTGATGATGATGATGATGTGTTGTTGGATACATTGGATATAATTGTAATTTACGTGTGAATTTAATACAATATTTTCGGATTTTCCAAATACTTACATATACATTGTTTTCAAAATAAAATAAAAACAAATTATCATCCATCTATTAAGAAGTTCTGCCAAGTGGCTACATGATGCTTGATGATGGTGGTGATTATGACGATGATGAGGGTGATGGTGGTGACAGTGTACTGTCGAATATTTTGGATGTAATTGTCTTAATAATATTAATATTAACTTAAAAGCTGCTTATATATACATTGTTTTTAAAATAAAATAAAAACAAATTAACCACTCATCCAATATACGAACTTGAGGAAGACAACTCGTAGATCAAATTTGCCCTCCAATTGTTGGGAATGGTGGGGTCGCAAGGTGACATATGAGGGTAGTCCTATGGCGTAATTGTTCTGTAAGTGCGTACTAGCGTCCTGTCAAATGGTGTATTCCTGATAGGTGAAGTGGTGATTCTCGCGCGTTATGGACGGTTAAATAACGAAGTCCTAAGGACAAGTGCTGATGAGGTAGATGACGTTGTGTGTATATTGTTTGTCTTGATCACTCACAGAGGTGGTGGGAATGGAGTCGTGGGCGGATTTCTGGTTGGGGAAATTGGCCTTGAATCTTCAATTACACAACCGTCGGCGCAGTTTCATACTTCTTGGAATAAACGATCCGAGAACTTATAGATCAGGTCACTTAGCTGATGGCCACTAGTTGTCGAAGGAGCGGCAGGTGCATCAGGGGCCGATCTATGCGTGGTTTAAGTTCTCTCATGTGAGTGCCATCACTAGCCACTGAGGACGAGTCGAGTGTGAGGGGGAAAGGAAACGTGATGTCCGAACTCAGCGCTGACGGTTTTGGCACCGTCAGGGAAAGGGTTGGAAGGGCAGATTGGGAATGCGGGAGGTGGGGTTGGTGGGCTGGGAGAGCTTGGATTGTGATGGATTGGCGCCAAGTTTGGTATTTCACCTGCTCCAGATAACAGGCCGAGGGGTCATTGGATCTTTTCACTTCCATGCTACTTATTACATGTAACACCTCGAGAGAAGCATAATGGCTGGGAGTAGCCTTAGCCTCAGCCCGTGGCAACTCTATAATCGGGGTAGTATGAAGTGGGTGGGGATGGCAAGAGGAAGGTGGAACAACGTTCCCACCCTTTCCTGTGGACAGCACATACGGAAAGGTCGTCAGATACGGATTACCAGATCTAGTAGACCTGATCTGAGGAGGGAGGGGGCGAGCATGAATCTCGTTATCGTCATCATCATTAACCATAGGCTGGCCCAACTCCTGGCTTGGTAGGAGAGAGGTCGAATTCACGCCGTCGCGCTGAGGGTTAATGTCTGGAATGCTCGTCTCTGCAGAGACGTCAGTCTGTGTGCCTTCATCTAACGACCTACCAGTCCCGAGCTCAGGCGCTGGATCAGCGACAATGCATGGCTTAAGTCGATCGAAGTGGATGACTGAGGTCAGGCCATCCGGGGCACGGATCAGGCAGGTCACGTCCGACTTCTTACCTACTACCACATAGGGACCTTTCCACTTGTAACTCAGTTTACTCGGTACATTTGCAGAACGCCTGGTATCACGAACCCAAACCTTCTTTCCGGCCTCATACAGGTTTCCATGTACTCGGCGATCATGCCAGATTTTCTGGCGCTGATGTGCAGTGGAAAGGGTTCTCGGACGAGTTCATGGGCCTGTTCTCTCCTTTGGCACGTGAGCTCTACATATAAAGACGGCGAGTTTATTTCACCTGGAATTATAGGCATGGCTAGATCATAGGCAAAGCTAACTCGTGGCCTAACATTAGTCTAGCATAGGTAAAGCACATGCTAGAATGTACAGATGTTCGGTATTTCATGAGGACATAAGGGAGTTGAAGGTCCAAATCATGACAATCAAGTGTCTCTTTAGCCAACATGACTAGTAGCATTCTATTGAACCTCTCTACCATCCCGTCGCTGCATGGATGATATTGCGTCATACACGTTTTGACCATAAGAAACAATTTGTAGAGCTTGGCGATCAAAGGGTTTTCAAAATTACTACATTGGTCGCAATGTAGCTCATAGAGCATGCGATTGTTCAAGTATCATGACTCGGAAACGTTCGGGGACAATAATACGATTATTGATATACAGAATGGCATTGTACACATAGCACTCCGCATATTGTTGGTAGTGATACTTCGCCGTTGTTGATAAGGGACTGATCGATTCGCTGTAAGGTCGCAACACCTCCTGGATCCACGCATATGTATGTCGGGTATGCGCGTCTATTGCTTGTTTGTGAGCGAGTTCAGCTGCCGTCCAGTCCTCACACCGGAGTTCTGGAAAGGTGGGATTTGGCTGTAAGTCATGTGTAATGGTAGTGGCCACTTCAGTTTGCCCCTCGAGTCCAATTTGGCTCAGGGCATTATTGGCGTTTCCATGCAATTTGCCGGGTCGATGAATGGCTGTGGAGTTATAGGCCAGCGTGGATCCCTGCCACCTCGCTACCTGACCATCTGTGCGCAGGGTAAATGGGTGCCAACACAGAAAGTTTTTGTAATACTTCGTGAAGTATATCGTGGCTAATAATCCGTGTTTGGGGGTCACATAACATTTCTCTGTTTTATTCAGCGTATGCGATCCATAGCCTCTGTGACTTGGGATAGAACGGCGCTAATTGCAAAAGCAGAGGCATCTGTCTCTAGGATAAAATCGAGTTTAGGGTTCGGAAGAGCGAGATTTGTCGCGGTTGTTAATTGGGCTTTCAGTGCCTTGAAAGGCTCATCACACTCACTTGTCCATTCGAAGAGTCTATCCGTTTCGGTGATTTGAAATAATGGCACCACAATCTCGCTAAAGTAATGGATGTACCACCGATAATATTGGCAGAGGACGAGGAAGCTCTGCGTGTTCGTTACTGTGCCTGGTGTCTTCCATTCGGCCACTGCTCATATTTCTCTAGGTTGTGTGACCACGCCATTGGCAGATATAACATGTCCAAGGAATTCAACCGGTTGTCTGAAGAAATGTCATTTCTTTGGTTTGAGCTTTAAGTTGGCATTCTTAAAATGTTCCAATATCTCGGCCACGTTAGCCAAGTTTTGCTCAAACGTGGGGCCAGAGACAATTAGGTCATCCAGATAGCATAAGCAGATCTCCTATTGTACTTTGGCGATGACCTGCTCCATTAGGCGCTCAAACATACCAGGCACATTGCACAGGCCATAAGGAATTTTGCAGAACTGGAGGTTCTCGCAGGTCTAAGTCACCTGATGAGAAACTGTTATGGTATTTATACAGTAGCCGGCGTACATCGTGCTGGTACCCAAGTACAAATCATCTAGATATTCAGGTAGACTATCATGGGACAGTGCCATAAGTGTGAGTGTAAGGGTGCGTGTTTTCACCGAGATCACATCCAGCAAGTGGTCACCGCGACCACTGAGGGTGAGGGCGATAGCGTCAGCTGTGCCATTGAATACCCAGAAAGGTATATGATCCTTATTGGTGGTAGTTATTAAGATATGTAGGCTAATGCATTGTGTAGCCTCCGGGCACGTGTGCTGGTCTGCTGGACATTCCCATTCCGCAGTATCTCTGGTATGCGGCACGGCGGGACAGGACAGCTGGTTAGCTGCAGATCTCAGGGTTGTGGATCTGGTATTGGACGTCGCTGGATTGTACAGAAACTTACTTCTAGACCCAGTGGAATGTTCGCCTCGCGGTCTCGTCCTCGCTGTTGGTGTCACCAGTGTAACGGTTCCACAGCTCCATCTCAAGGCTGGGATATAATTAAATTACTTACAATAATTATATAAGTAACAGTCAAACAATCGTACTCGTTTGCTGCCACGGGAAGGAAGTCTAGAACATGGGGCCGGGTTGATGATTCATCATCGTGGTCCTCGCCAGAGGTACCTCACAGAATAAGATCCGTGAGGCATCCTTGCAAAGGAAGGTCCTACCGTGGCTACTTAGCCAGTTTAATATAAACCAAATTATCCCACACGAATTTTGTTGCGAGAGGAAAGTGCCTCATGTGGGCCTCCGTCACAGGAAAATGCCTACAATGCCGAAGCGGAGGAATAGAGATGGCAAAAAGGGCCACTCTCTTGTGCAAGCCAAATTATGTAAACGAGTCAACCTAGTGAAGTTATATGGTTGTTGTGATTCACGCTGTTTTATGTGATGGTGGGGTGGATGATTTCCGGAGAATTCAACACCACCATCTTATGTAAGGTCCAAGATTCTGTGTTAGTAGTTGCCGTTTTTATTTATGCGGGCCTTCTGCTAATGTCAACCCTATCATTTAGTTTGTGGGTCCAGATCTAGTTTTAGCCGCAATTTGCAATATAAGCTAACTAATCTTTAACATATAAGTCTGATGGGCGAGAATGTTCGATGACCTTGAGGTCACCCTACGGAACACCCACCCCCCACCCACCCTCAGTAGATGCGTGCATACATATCATGAGACGAAAGCTCCAGAATCATATAACGATCCTGTCACCATCAGCTCATGACCACACGTAACATCACCAGAACAAATTACAGTAAATAAGCGTTGGAAAGCACATTTAGCTTTTAGGGTGGGGACAAAGATGCATTTATCCAACTATAGCGACCTTCCCATGAGGGCGTGGTGGGTTCTAAGACTGCACCCAGTCACTTGTAGAGTTAGATGGAGAGCTGGATCCTTTCCGTAACCAGTATCGGATACGGATTATTACTGATCCGTATCCGGGGATCTAACATTTACCTGACGTTAGGGTTATGTAAAATCGGCCAGAGATTCACTGCAGGCCAGTAATTAATTATATATATATGTTTTCGGGGTTTTCTAACTAACCAGATACAGAGGGAATGTATGCGGTGATCAACTCTGGTTTTAACTGCTCTGAAACCAGAATAGTTTCAGAGTCAACTCTAACCAACGTCTCGGATAGAGGTCCAGACAATTATTAAGCCTTGCAGCTTGTGGAGTGTAGACAGAGATAATTACTCATAACGGAGGCCTTACGGTAAATGGCCAATTTATACAATCTACCCGGAGTGCGGTGTTACATTTCCACTACTCTGGAAAAGAGACTAACACAAAATGTCTCCGACCGAGTAATCGTCCTTACTACTATAAACCAATTCTATTGAGCTAGAACAGTCCGGGTTTATTCAGCCACATGTCATGTGCGTGCAATAAGAACATGAACAGTGACCTCAGTGAAAAATTGATGTTGTGCGGGGAACAAGGTGGTACGGATCGTGGTGCTGTATAGTGTAACTTAGTGATACTGCGATCCAAGAGTTTTTATATAAAATAAACAAAACATTTAACTTGATGGTTCCTGCCATATCACTAACTTTGTAAAATACAGTATTCGGAGGTCACTCGACGTTTGCGGTGCTTGTTAGCACGAAAAATAAGGATACTATATACATAATAATAATAATAATAATAAACTATAAAATGCAGTCTCAAATGACCGGGAGGTACCTATTAGTCATCAGTACCTGTTACATAAAAGCAATACAATAATAATGTAATAAAACAGAGTACCTATTAGTCATCGGTACAAAAAAGTCCTATATTCGTGATAGTTGAAGCGTAATACAATTGGAACGCAAAATGGCACGATACGGAAGTTGGCTGTTAGAAAAATATCGCAGGCACACTGTGGATACGGCTCATTCTCAGGAAAAGTGAAGACGAACATTTGAGGAAGCAGATGGCTAGTAGATAGGCAAGTCTACATGAATAGTTATTAATTTAATTTTGTCTAACGGTCCCATACTGGTGCGGAAGTTGAAAGCTGCCCTGTAGTTCTTGAAGGGCTATGGATGAATGTTGACAATGTGGATGCATTCTGATGGTTCACAAGACAAGATGCATTGAATGCCTCACACGATGCATCAAGCAATGTTCCCCAAACTTCGGTCGAAAATGTCAAAATGCTAACACATGATGTGCAGATAAATTTCCACCACTAATTGCATGGTACGGCAGATCTGGCGAGTTATCACAGAGCACGTCACTCGCCCGACATACTGGATGATGAGCTACATCGGGGGCCAAAAGGCCCATCCACCAGAAAGGTCCCTTTGCGGAAGTAGAAGCTTGGGATACCTGACTTTAAAATGTGTATTGCCCCCAGGTGATATCTTCCCAGGAGATATGGTGGCTTGTGCCTTAGAGACGACGAATCTCAAAACCGAAAAGATCCATAGCAGACGTTGGATATCTGCATTAGAGTGCAGTAACTTGCGTTCGTCCTCTCAGACCAGGCACCTCACCACCACCTGACTGCTGTTGAATCTGATTTTTCGACCCTTTATATACTGCCTGTGACGTCACAACTGGAGCGTCTCAGCCAATCAGCGAGCGCGCTTCAGAGGCAGAAAAGCGGGTCATGTGACACGCTATAGTACTTGAGCATCATTTGGCCATAACTCGGCCAATTCTTAACCGATTTTAAAATGGCAAAGAGCTTTGAAATCCTCGATTGAATCTGGTCATGATCGCGACCCAGAACGACGAGAAAGATGCAATTTAAAATGATTACGAGTACCAACTTAGTACTGAATGAGATGCTTTTACTGCCCAATGCTAGCATGCGTCGTCAAGCAATCTCAGATGCCCGCGCATGCACACTAGATGATCTCATGGACTTAGTCATTTTACGATTCTCTCGTGCACGGCTTTACACACACGTATCGTGCTACCCAGGGGTGGGGGGGGGCGTACTTCGAACTTACCCAGCGGTTACGTACCTAGGCGGTCTGGGACAATCCGTACCTGGCAGGTCGATCTGTGCTACAATTGTGAGGCTAGTATGTATTCAGGGCCAGGCTCTAGCATGTGTGTGTGTGTGTGTGTGTGTGTGTGTGTGTGTGTGTGTGTGTGTCTGTGTGTGTGTGTGTGTGTGTGTGCGTGCGTGCGTGCGTGCGTGCGTGCGTGCGTGCGTGCGTGCGTGCGTGCGTGCGTGCGTGCGTGCGTGCGTGCGTGCGTGCGTGCGTGCGTGCGTGCGTGCGTGCGTGCGTGCGTGCGTGCGTGCGTGCGTGCGTGCGTGCGTGCGTGCGTGCGTGCGTGCGTGCGTGCGTGCGTGCGTGCGTGCGTGCGTGCGTGCGTGCGTGCGTGCGTGCGTGCGTGCGTGCGTGCGTGCGTGCGTGCGTGCGTGCGTGCGTGCGTGCGTGCGTGCGTGCGTGCGTGCGTGCGTGCGTGCGTGCGTGCGTGCGTGCGTGCGTGCGTGCGTGCGTGCGTGCGTGCGTGCGTGCGTGCGTGCGTGCGTGCGTGCGTGCGTGCGTGCGTGCGTGCGTGCGTGCGTGCGTGCGTGCGTGCGTGCGTGCGTGCGTGCGTGCGTGCGTGCGTGCGTGCGTGTGTGTGTGTGTGGTTGCGAATGTGTGGTGCGGTGGCCCACAGAATTTCTTCTCGGCCTGGCTCAACTGTGGCAGTGGAGGCCAGTATCGTACATCGATGACTCCGGCCCTAAGGGTATACGGTGGCAGTGTATGTCTAATTCTTGCTGTCTGCAATGTATTACAGGTTTGCTGGCACTTAAAAAGTCGGCGCCAAGAAGGGCATCAGCGACAACTCGTTGTATAAATTGCATCTCCTCTATTTGTATTACGATGTTTACTATACTAGCCACTGCGAAAATAGCACCAGTTGCTGTTTGTAGGAAAATGGATGTAGGCCTAAGTTGGGGACATCTATTAGGTGGGATACTCTCACATAGGCAATTATTGAGCATGGTGATGGAGGCGCCAGTGTCCACGATGGAGCAGGTGGCTATGTCACCGAAAAGAGAGGCGCACTTGTATATAGTCTTTCGAGTTGCCTGGGGTATGGTCTCAAAGGATATTCCTGGGGTTCCTCCTCCATGGTTGTGGGATCCGCTATATAGAAGGCCTGCTTGGCGATTGCCTCTGTTAAAGAGATTGGTGGCTGAGTGAGGAAAGGGCCGACCCATTGGCGCCACTGCTGAGACAGGGCTAGGGGTAGAGTTGTAGCTGATGTGGTCGTAGGTGTTGGAGGTGTAGTGGGCACATTAGGGTTAGTGGCGGGTAGTGGAGTATTGATACCAGCAGTGTAGGTGCATTATTTTAGCTGCGCCGCCCACTTTGGACAATGCATTATTTTGTGCCTATTGGAAGCGCAGAAAATGCAGTGTCTAATCCGCCGCCAATTTCTGTGTTTACGTCTGCAGTGCCTCTGGCTCCATTGAGGCTGATGGTCAGAATCATCAGACACACTACCACTGTCACTATTGGATGCCATGGGTGATGGTGGTGAAATATTCGTATTGCAAACCCATGTAGTTGGCACCATATTGGTGGGACGTGGTGCCAATTTAAACGTTGATTCAGTGGATGCTGTTGCGCCAACCACTCTCCTTTTACAGAGAAAAGAAGGGACAGTGTGTTCAGCTTGGGTGGGAACAGATGTTGCTGGAGAAAGGATTGGCATTAGTACTTTTGGTGCAGTGCTCGTCGCCGGTACGGGCGTAGGCAAATCCGTAGGTATGTGTGTAGAAGTGTGGATGGTTGTAAGTCTGCTTGGAGCAGACAATGGTGTGGCTGTTTGTATGGGACTGTGGCCGAAGGCCTGTGTTAAGCCAGGGCGAGCAGATGGACACTGAGCTGATTCGGTATTTGGTTCCCTGGCTAGTTTAACGCCGGATCCGGCTGTGGTGTGGTATGAGCTGGAGTGCCGGGGTTGGAGGGGCACTTATTTGGGTAACAGTCAGGCTGTCCACACTCAAAACAACCGTCTGGGTGTGGGGCACTGCGCGTATTGTTCTGCACACTACGGTGGCGCTGAGAGTAGTGAATAGGTTGGTAAGAGAGGTCATTTGACTGGTTACCTCTTCCAACCTCATGTTTGTTTGTTGGCTGTAGTTGCTGTTGCCGTTATTTCGACCAGGGCTGTTATTAGAATCCCTCGATGAGACTGGCCTCGGCCTCTGCCCATTTATGTTTGATTTAACTGGTTGGGATCAGGTAGTGTTTCATGGTGTAGTAATGCCTCGGTGGGTGTGGCCGAGGGTGATGTAGGATGTGATGGGTGGTTCGGTGCCGTTTGTTCCACCTCATTTACATGGTGATTCTGGTGTCGTATGTTCTTTTCCTGTTCTAAGAAGTTTTATATTAGGACGCCCATTGCTGTTAGAGTTTGCAAACTTCCATTCTCCAGAAGGAACAATTTTTCTTTAAGAAGGGGTTCTGAGCTTAGGGTATAAATTTATACACAGGCCAAAACTTGTAATGCCTTGTCCGACAACTTGACCGCCTGACATTTTCCCATCTGCTTGTCCGTCCATCGGTTGGTTTGGCTGATTATTTCGAATTGACACCGGTGGTTTCCCCAGTGACCTTCCTCGCTGAATTCTCGTGGAAGGATGACTCGATTTGTAACTCCGGTGCCGCGCTGCTCCTCTGCTTCTTCCTCAGTTTCCAACTCATACCTGCAGTATGTGCTGACCCGACGATGCTGGTTAGGTGGCCTTGGGGATGCGGAAGGGAGACTGTGAGTGACCAGTGAATACAAAGACCGACCTCGAGGGCCAGCGAAATGATCACATTCCAGTGGGACCAGCCGGACATTCCCGGCAATGGTGAACACTACCATGTCGTCCTAGCTATTCCTGTAACCGATGCGTCAATACATAGTTTAGATAATTATATTTTATTTTATATGGCACACCCTGCTCTTGTATCTTTTCAAGAAGCCAGCCTTCGACTCGCTGTGCCATGATCATCTAAACTATGCATAGACACACCAGTGAATAAAGTGATTTGTTTTCTGCTATTGATAAAAGTGATGTGTTGGCGCTGTCTATTTTGTATCATGCCAAAGATACCTAACCTATCCTTATATATATATATATAAGGATAGGTTAGGTATCTTTGGCATGATACAAAATAGACAGCGCCAACACATCACTTTTATCAATAGCAGAAAACAAATCACTTTATTCACTGGTGTGTCTATGCATAGTTTAGATGATATATATACGGAAGGTAGCCCTGCAAGGGATAAGTCCTAGCGCAGCTAATTTGTTTAATATAAACTAATGTCTCAGTTGGCCCAATAAATTGGTTTTGCGAGAGGAAAATGCCTCGCTCAGGCCTCCGTCACAGGAAAATGCTTGTCATTCAAAGCTTAAGAGTATTGAATTATACATGTGTTGTTATCAATATTTAGGGATCCACGCTGGTTTACACGGAGGCGGTGCACAGGTTTCAACAGAAGCCAGCGCATTCGTCTCTATTTAGTGGCTGGTTTAGTCGATGCAGGCGTTATCTTAGTCATCCTTCAATGGGAACTAGATTAGCCATTAGTTATTGAGTCCAAACACATACAGAGATTTTAGGCCTCAAACACCTTATGCCTACTTAACGTTAACGAAGGTTTGCCTTCCTGGCGTATGTGCTTGATCCCCTATCTCGGGTCTGACTCATTGAACAGCTAACTCAGGCCGTTGGCGCATACATGTTGTCTGGGCAACGACTCTGATGCCGAAGAGTGACACCTAACCACGTATCAGCACAACCACAAATAACGAGATACGGACAAGCCAACAACACCGAAGCATTGAATAAGCACCGTATCTAGTTAAGACGGGTCTGAAGAAACCGATGGTAGACTATGGTGCCCTTCCTGGAAGGCGTGGATGGCCCATTCGGCCCGTCCAGTCACCATTGAGCTAGTCTGTGATCAGTTTCTTTTGAAATCGCTGATGTGTCGAGAAAAAGTCGTATGAGACTCGTTCCAACTCGTTCCATGGAGCTAAAGTTTACACTGATTTAGGGTTATGTATTTGCCCTGAGGTTTACTGTTAGGCTGTTCTACTGTAATTAACGTTTGCACAGTGAAATCCTACTTTGGCTTAAAGACTATCCTAATAGGTATGCGTGATGGTACAGGGGGAATGTGTGAGTCATCACCGTTTCGATTCTAACCATCGAGAAACTTCTGCGATTTCTCCGGTCGGTTCTAACCAAACAAGCAGAGGGAGTTACCAAACAATTAGTTGGCCAGAAGTCCGGAGAGGCGCAGAAAGAGATGGTTGCTCGGTGGTAATTTAGAAGGCCGCAAAGTTAGTGGCCGATTATGAAAAGCCCGGATCGCTATGTAACTTTGCTCAGAGCCAGGAAAGAGGAGGCTTTATAGCACATCCAGAACGCAGAGGCAAAGGCCAGAAGAAAGCTAAACATCATGAGGAAGCTGGCAGGAACAAAGTGGGGTGCCAATGAAAGGATCCTCAAGACCATCTACCTAGGTGCCGTACGACCACACCTTGAGTATGGATCCAGCTCATGGATGACAGCAGCTACATCTCATCAACAGACCCTCGACAGAGTACAAAACCAGGCACTGCGCATCATCACTGGTGGAATGAGATCAACACCAATAGAAAAAATGGAGCAGACAGCAGGCATTCCCCCAATTAGCAAAGGAAGGGAATTCAAAGCACTGATCCAAGCTGCAAAGTATAAATCGTTCAACAACCACCCAATGAAGATCAGGCAAGCACAGCTGTCATCAGGAAGACTTAAAAGATCAAGTTTTGTGAAAGAGACAAAAGCACTTCAAATGAAACACCAAGAAATGTTGCCAGCACAAATAGAAGACCCAAACCACACACGTGATCCTCCACCCTGGGAAAACAAACTAGAGAGCATAGCTATTCGCACCACAGTACCTCATCTCACAACCAAAGATGAACACAGTGATGTGAGCATGAAGGCCCTGACCCTGGCCATGCTGGAAGAAATGTACCCTCAGGAGACATGGATAAGGATCTACACAGATGGATCAGCCAAAGATGCGATTAGGAGCGGAGGTGTTGAACTGCACATACCGTATCCAAACGGACAACATGAGTCAGCTGCAATACCGACAGGCAAAGACTGCACAAACTACAGAGCTGAAGTCGAAGCACTGGTTCATGCAGCTAATACCATCAGCAGAACAGCAGACCCTATTGCACAGATTGTCTTTTTATCTGATGCCCGCTCCGTCCTTGAGGCTATTACCAAAGGTAAGCTGCCACAACTTGAAGAAGCACTACAAACCATCAAATGCTTTCGGATAGCATTGCAGTGGATCCCCTCACACTGTGGAGTTCAAGGAAATGAGGAAGCAGACAAGATGGCAAAGGTGGGTGCAGAAGAGAATCAGACAGAAAGCATGGTTATCCAAACAGAGATGAAGACTATCATCAAGTCACTCTATAGAACACCTCAATCAGAAGATGCTTACCATCATCTCTCGAGGCCAGAGCAAGTGACCATTTTTCGTCTCAGAACTGGACACAACAGACTAAACCAACACATGTACAGGCGGTTCCACCTTACGACATCGCCCGCTTGTCCTTGTGGAGAAGCAGAACAGACCACAGAGCACATACTTCAATGTTGCCGTACGTATCAGTTGCTGAGAGAAGAGATCCGGCCTTTGTCAACCTCTTTTCTTGAAAAGCTGTATGGGCATGTGGAAGAACTGCAGAAAACCACAGATTTCATCTTGAGAACGGCTCTCCAAGTGTGATACCAGCGATCGAAAAGAAGAAGAAGTTGAAGAGCTTAAACTAACTACAGTTTTAGCGGGTGGTGTGGTAAAGACTAATGATTACATATTCTAGAGATGCTGTAAGACTAGATTACTGGGATTAATGCCTAAATAGACAGACAGTGCTAACGACTTTGCGTTAGCTGATTCTGAAAACGACAGAGCCATTCAGAACCTTATCGATCACGTATCGCCAGAGGAACTCGGGACGTTAGATCTCACTATTCAACAGGGGTCTGTGGATGTAGAAGTAGAAGAAGAAGAAGAAGTAGAAGAAGAAGAAGAAGAAGAAGAAGAACAAGAAGAAGAAGAACAAGAAGAAGAAGAACAAGAAGAAGAAGAAGAAATGCCATCGCGATTCGAGCCGCTGCCAGATACGTTGAGTTCTAATTTTGAAGACGAGGTTTTTACATTGTCAAACTCACCCATCAATGTTGAAATTTAACCCCTCTGAACTCTACACTGCATAGGTTTGATATTTACCATCAAGATATCTCTGAACGTGACTATTAGAGTTTTGGCACTATAACATTCCCAAATCTACCCGAGACAATGCTACAACTATTTTCGATAACTTATTAAATTTATCAATCTATAATATAGCAGTTAGCGAATGATTCGGGTGTCAACACGACCGACCGTCTCAGAGGGAACACTAGGGTATGGGTTTCTTACGGTCGATCGACAATGTAGAGCTATATTAATTAGAAAATGTGCCTAAAATCGATTTCTTTTGTGCATTGTCTATCGACCCAAATTTATATTGGAATATCTATGAACTATGCAATGCCTGTAAAACTGATTGGCTAAACGATGTACTAAGCTCAGTTTATAAACTGCGCGAATAATATCCTAAAATAAAATTATAGATATAATTATCACCTATAATTATTGTCATAATTATAACCTATAATTATTGAATTCGTTTTTCTCAATCAAATTTCACATGTATTACCGCTAATAAAATTGATATATGATCTGTCTAACCATGTGTTTCTCTATTCGCTAACACTACTCCACAACCTACCCAACCATTGTTATATATAATAATCATGGCCCCGCTCAGACCCGCCTTTCATTCAGATCTTTAATTTGGCCAGGTGTGCCAGGTGTGGGTGTACCGCTAGAGGTTACGTCAAAAACAAAATATCTCTGGGAACGAAAGCCGACTTTGAAGCTATTCTAACTCGAATATGTTAAAACAATCTAAACCCATATTTTTTAAAACATTATCATCTGCAGAACATTAAATAAAGTTTCTGTGAACCCCGTTTTATTACAGCTTTTCCCACTGAATAGCTATCAGGCCATGGTCTAATAACTTTTTGTACATCCCAGATTATCAACTCGTTATGGCGAGTTCTGAATATATTATCTGTATCATTGGGTGCATGGCCTGTCCATGATTTCAATATATATATATATATATATATATATATATATATATATATATATATATATATATATATATATATATATATATATATATATATATAGATATATACGGGTTACTTAATGGACCCGTTTTGGCCTTTAGTTCAGGCCATGGAGCGAGGCCAAACGAGTCAAAATATACAGATTTTCCCTATTTAACGAGCTACAAGGCGATCCAATGCGTGCCTGAAATGTTCCCTGGATCTGTATTAACTATGGGTCTTCTGATGCGATTAGGGATACAGTCTTTAGCAAAAACTCATAGGAATACTTTATCTAATCGCCCATCTCCAGCGCATATGTGATCGATGTATCGCATAGTTAACATATCATATGCTCGAAGTCTATAGAGGTAACACGTCGAGCCTGGGGGGGGGGGGGGGGGGTTGTAAACACACTATTTTTGGAACACTATTCCGAATTATTTGCACTGATTTTAAAAAGTCCAGTTATAGTTTAAGTCAGAGCTCGAACGTTAAGTAAGTTTCGGCTATCAGCTGATATCTGAGTGTTTATAATCATTACCCACGGGTTATAAATCAGTCATATATCCCTATGAATCACAATATCAGATAAGCTAAGATTCGCTTGAAAGCTAATGTCATTATAGGGATATTTTGTCTTTGCGGTTTCTGGGTTGTTCGGCGGGTTTAGTAGTCTGTGGGGACGTTACGATCACTGTCAATACTTATGATGTTATTGAATTCAGCATAACATATTACGTTCATAGTATCTGGTAACGCTGTTTTAAATTTTAGATGGAGACGTAGACTTCGTTGCCTTGTAAGGTACACCTGATCGCCAGTAGAGAGATCTGGCGTGGTCGCAGGTTAAACCACCAAAGCATACAATTTAAACAATTTTATTTTCAGGTATCTTTTCTCTGTGAATATGCATCTTTACTTAGTCACTTACACCTAGATGTAATTGAACCGTGTCAATCTTTTTTTTCTTCTTTTTTTCTTTTTTTAGGAAATCAGTGTGTGCCGTATGAATATTATGCGAAAGCACCAGAGACAAAACCCGCAGCCATGTAGGTGGTGCCTGGAAAAGTCCCAGACTAGCGACCAAAAAGCGTGTCCAAAAGTTACACACCTAATGGCTGACTACATGACTAGTTCCCATATTGCATCATATGCCTTTAAAACCATTATCCTAAACGCCTCCCCGAAGCGTTGCTCTAAATAAGTATAAAAATTGAAAAATATCAGGTAGGTAGGTAGTTTGTTAATTGGTCGCTTACACCTAGATGTATGTGAGCCATGACTCGCTCTTAGAGGTGCTTCCCCGAAGGGTTGAGTTGCTTCTCCGAAGGGTGGCTCTAAATAAAAGTCAAAACTGAAAAAAATCCAAATTTAAGATGTTGCTAGGGGTGTGTGTTTTGCCTGTTGCTTCCTAATGAGCTGTTGTTGGTGGGTGTGGGTGTTGTATGCAGTGTATAGGATGGGTGGGAGGGGTAATTACTTAATTCTCTTGGAGGTGGGATGGGGTGGGGGGGGGGGCAGTCTGTGAAATGAAATCTAAAACGGTAATTAAGCAGAAGGTTTTGAAATAAAAAATAATAAGAGACAAAACTGAATGATAATACTATCAAATAAGAATAAATACCTTTAAATAATGGCCTGTGATTAAATAAACAAGAAACGGGGAAAATTAAACTTAAAATCTAGTGATTGTAAACTAAATATCCAAATTAAAACTTAAAATTATAACCTGTTGCTGTTACACGAATAATATATAAATATACTTAGCGGTGTTGTATGTATAATAGTATATAGATAATAAGAATTTATCTATCTATCTATCGTATTTAAGGATATATATCTCTTTAAAGATTAATGATTTTCAAAAAATGTTTCAAAACCTTTGGGGGTTAATTCAAGATGTGTAGCTCCTGTCAAAATGATTGATATTTAACAACAATAGCTCCCATCCACGCACGTGAAAACAATAGCGGACAGCCGCGTGTGTGAAAACAATAGCGGCCAGTGGCGCGCGACCAGTGATCATTATACCTCGCTTACACGATGATTAACTCATTACCACTCGGTATCATGCCTATATAAGATCATAATTATCCAGTACATTTTCTATACTCGTATATTTGGATTGACTGTGATAATGGAAGGAAATCAGGATTCATCAGTTTTAACTGACGATGGGCGAGCCAGCATAACTCTAGAGCAGATCTTACAGCAGCTAGATGACGCTACTAGTGCTTTAAATGGCACACTTTCTACGTACGAAAATTTAGAACAATGCAATGAAGATTTTATTGAAGCTGATAGTACCATTGACGTTATTGTGCAGTCCCTACACGACGGCGATATCGCGGGTACTAGTATTGAAGAACATCACGTGATAATGGATAGAATTCAGGATTCAACAGTAATAACGGAAGATGAGCTAGCCAGCATAACTCTAGAACAGATCCTACAGCAGCTAGATGGCGCTACTAGTGCTTTAAATGACACATTTCCAATGTACGAACATTTTGAACATTGCAATAAAGATTTTATCGAAGCTGATAGTACCATTGGCGCTATTGTACAGCGTCTACACGATAATTATGCTAGTAGTGAAGAACATCGTGTAATTGATTTTTGCGATACTATTCTAAGCGATGAGATTACATACGACGAATTAAATCAATATTTAGATTCATGTGAGAAACTTCATCATGGAGATCCGATTCCTACTTGTATGGATTCAGCTCTGAGCAACGAGTCTGAAGAAACTCATATTCCGAATCACGCTATTGTACAGCAACTTTCAGACTTTTTCCAACCTACTGATTTGGGTCTAAGCAGTCAGTGCATGACAAACGTTTCATATTTACTTGAAACTGACATCACATTGTACAACAACTATTATGTGACACGTTTCTGCCAATTACGTATGATGAATTTAATCAATATTTAAATTGTTATTTAGAACAGATTGAACCAGATTTACTTCAGCGTGAAGATCCGTTCTTATGGGATCTTTATATAATGACACCGCATCGATTCATAATACATCTCACCTTGGTGGTGGTGTCGATGACTATGACTATTCTGACTATATATCGATGAACACTGTACGTGAATACTATAGTAAAAATATCACATTATAGGTACAGTGTATAACGTATCTTTTTTAAATATCCAATAGCCAATATGCCTATTACTCATTCAGAGTTCGTATTAGGTGCAGTACGAACTATGCTCGATACGTATAGCACCCATAACAACGTTCAACTGAATGATCACATTAGAACTGGTATCGTGTTTTCATCGTTGGAAATGCCTTCATGATGAATTTTCCAACGTGGAATGAAATATCTTCTGAGATTATTTTATAATCGATTGAAAAAGTTATTCAGTCAAATACTAACTGTCATCTCTCAGATGGTTTTGAGTTTCACGTTTTTCGCATTGAGGGCTACAACTCGGGTGGTTGTAATGATACTCTACGCGGTGCTACTGAAAATAAACATTTAAAATGACTAAACATGCATTGTGAAGATTTATCCGAGTACAATCGTGTAAAAATTGTATCGTACCTGTTCGTGCAGAATACCCATTCTGCTTTGCGGCTGGAATATAGAGTTTATCAAGAAAACGAAAAATGAGATCACAAAGCATGAGTGGGATAACCTGAGACATAATAAAACATTTCAAACCCATAAAGCTTGCGAGTATCATATGGCCTGCTGTATACCTGAACGCGAAATTAATAGTGCGGACTGGTACAAATTTTAAGAGCTCTTCGCCAACGAGTTTTGTATCGTTGTCTACTCTGAGTCAACTCATGAATGTGTATACCGAAAGCGTGTCATCCAATCTACCGTCAATCGCTCACGCATTCCGAGCGTAATAACCATATTTCGATAATAACATCTATCGCCGCATTCTAATGGTACGCAATTACTGTATCGACTGGGAGATGTTGTATGGCAACACTCATAAATGCATGGCTCTCTGTTGGGTGATAAATCACGTATCAACGTATGTCTTTTAGCCGGTGAAAAATCCTCTGCAGTCGATATCATAATGTGTAGTGATTGTAATCGTTCGTTTTATAACGAACGCTGTATGGCTAATCACCATGATAGTGGTGCATGCGAAATTATAAAGTCATGTCCAGTATGCTTCATTCATCTACACCAAAAGGAGTCACCTCATGTATGCGGAATGGCAAAATGTTGCCTATGTAAAGAACAATATGTTATTACCGAAGATCATATATGTTACCATAAAGCTATTGAAGAAACGCCGGTATCATTATCGCATGCGCAAGCCCCACATAGCAGTAAAGACGAACTTCAATATGAGCCGTATCAAAAATACATTATTTACGATACCGACACATTTTTAGATCCTATTGAAGCCTGCGCGGGGCTGAGCGATACGTCGTCCACGAATAATATTGTCGGGATTATAGAGTTAATCTAGTGGTGGCTAATGTATGCTGAAACGTGGGCATTGAGCTGTCACTTGAAGCAGAGTGCGAGACATGTCATCGAAGCAATGGATACACGAGTTTTTATGGGTTAGATGCAATGTATCGTTTCATTCAATGGTTGACACGTGTTAAATCAGTGCATGTGAATAAACATCTCCACCGAAAATATGTCTTTAACGATTATTCGCTTCTAATACTTCAGTGTGCATGTAAGCGGTTAAACCTACATCTAAAACCCTCTAACATCATCATGCGTGGTCAAATCGTTTTAACATTCGACATAGGCATGATTTTTTTTCATTGATTCTCTTAACTTTATTTCTCTCTCACTATGGTAACTTCCTGTATCAACTCAACTCACCCTTGCACTGTGGAAAGGTAATCTCGTATCCTGAGAAGGAGGTATTCGGTATTGACAAAATGAAACCTCAGGAATTGGTAGAATTTGATCGATGGTATGACGATCAGTAATCTTATCACACTCATTATGACATTGATACAAATTTTATCGAATATTGTAATGATCACATAATCTGTATTATGCTTAGCAGTGTCTAGATTTAAGACTCTATTCTCAGAGTAAACTGATGGTCAAAATCCATTCATGTCTGGGATAACGTTAGCATCTGCATGCAATATTGCCTACAGGGCTTTATGGCTACGTCCTAATAGTATTCAAACTCTTCCTGATTACTTTATAAGAGCAAAGAGAGCATATAGCATGATCGTGATCGGGTGGATGGAGTGGGTTAAATTAAGTGAAGGGTATCAGATATTTCACGAGCTGAATCATGGCGAACAAACGATATGTGGTCATTATGTAGATGGCTATGACCCTAGCCAGAAAATAGTATTCGTAAATCTCATAGGCATGAGTCTGACTGTTTTGGACAGAATCGTGCCACTACCTATACACCATACTGTACTCAGTCATATGAGGAAGCATACGCGGCACTACAGTGTCGTGTAGTTCTGTTCAAATCTCATGGCTCTACAGTGAGAAGCATGTGGGAATGCGAGTTCAAGCATCTCGTGGCTAATACACTTGGTTTAGATGATTTTATCAATGATCTGGATTTAGCGCATCCCATTTCACCACGTGACGCACTACTCGGTGGTCGTACCTCAGCGATATGTTTATTTATGGAAGTGGACGAAAACGCTAAACTTGAATATTTGGATTGCATGTCCATGTAATAGGAGCAGCTATGCAAGCTTTCTTTTGAATCCATAATTCGTACCATCGAGTGGCTACAATACGTATGCGTGGTCATGCAACAAACCCAATAATCGCCATTTGTCTGCTACAGGACAACACTCTAGACAAAACTGTTTGAATATTTTGACATGTGTTGTCTAAACTTTGACATGGAAAGTTATTAAAGGAGAATGTTAAATTTTATCGGTCATTCATTCTCTGCAATAGACTGAGTACTATATGTGATCGGTGGCATATAGCGAATTCCACTCCAATGCATTGCAGTTGTATTGAGTGGAACCATTATCGCACTGTGGTAATATGGGCACTTATACAAATTGCAATGACTGAAATGCAGACCCGAAACACAGGAATTACAATAAATTAATACATACAAAGTTTCAATTAAGGAACGATAGTTGCATATGTATTTGGTGCCGCGAGAACCATAACCGCAGTTAGTAAAAACACCAACATCTGCAGGCCCTTTTTTAAAGGGCCACCAAATCTTAAAATTATGTTTTATACATATGTGCATGAAATCCATTACGCGCATGCTTACATACATATGAAAACGCATACACGCGTGCACATACATATGAAAGCACACACATAGACACGTAATACACTCATGAAACGCATACATGCATGCACGCATGAACACACACGCGCACGTAATACACTCATGAAAGAACTCTGTGTATGTGGAATGTTTGCGCGTACGTACACGTACTCACACACATCAAAAGCGCATGCATACGCACGTACACATACATATGAATTCACATTTAAATACACGCACTCATCAAAAGCACACACACGTACGTACACATACATATGAAATCACGTTTTTTATTACAAGTGCATGCTCACATACATCAATGTGTCATTACCTTTTTCAATCTTTGGATTGTTATTCATTATTGTTACTGCTAAGTGCGTTACAGATGCGTGTATAATTAATGCTAAGTACACACCACAGCACTAACCGTGAGCGAAAAAATGCGGGGCGGTTCTGACGTAAAATTGTGTGCGTGTGTATGAGAAAATGCACGTCTTGCTCTGCATTGCTGAACGTGGAAGCAAAATTCATGTAATGAGGTGGAAATGGCTCCAGAAATGACACCGTATAAGAGACGTGTTCACCCTGAGGCCATCTTCACCTCGAATTCAATCTACAATGAGAGCACTTTCAACGCCTAGAAATATGATAGCGTGGTAGGCATCACCTAGATCAGTATCGTCTTATCTATGTAGCGTTGAGGTAATGAAACATGAAGAATAACCTTGCATTAGGTCCTTTTTTAAAAGGCCCACCAAATCTTAAAATTATGTTTTTATACATATACAACATCAAAGCATATACCCATACGCACTCGCATACATATAAAAAGCACATACGCACATATGTATTCGCACATGAAAGCACACATGCGCATACATATGAACGGACATATACACGTAATACACTCATGAAAGGACATACACACAGCTGCAACATATCTGGACACGTTGCTATTCCTACACCATTAACCGCCAAAAATTTTGAAACATTTTTTTTAGATTCAACCATTAAATGACTGATACCACCTATCTTTAAAGACATATAATCATTTTGACAGCAATAGCAACCATAAAACACCATGTCAAAATTTACACGAGAACAATAGCTCCCATACACGCAACTAAAAGCAATTGCGCACATACGCACACACAAAATACTTGAAACGGGAACAATACCTCCCATATTCACATGCTCGAAGGTTAAAGCGATGCTAATCTCATCTCAAATGTTGTATTGCACCGATAGAATATGGTTTATAGATTCCATATCATTCATATCCTGTCACATTCCCCGATCTGTATCGCAATTATCTGTTTTGTAATATCGAGTAAATGTTGAACAGTTATCGACACCATTTGGTCTCCTCAAGCTATTGTGTATGATGTCATGTAAACTCCAATGCATCACATTCTTTATTATGTAATGCTCATCCCATTGAATACTTTGAAACTAATTTGACTGGAAGTTGTTGCTGCCTATGGCAGCAACAACTTTCAGTCAAATTAGTATGCCCTGTAGGTGGGGCTTAGAATACACCTTCCGTATCCTCTGCGTGTCGTAAGAGGTGAATAAAGGAGGTAAGGGTGAGGTAACCCTGACAGAAACCTCGAGTGCTGAAGACGGAGGTTCCAGGCCGCACGGCGCACTCTAATAAACCATGGATCCACGCACTTAACGCTTATGATCATGTCGATAGTCACTTACAGGACTGGCGGTATGATCAGCGAACGACAAGAAGAAGAAGAAGAAGAAGTCAAATTAGTTTCAAAATATTCAACAACTTACCTGTAGGATTGCTTTTATACAACATTGCCAAACTATAGCTAGCGCCTCTATGACCGAGCGTATATACCGAGGCAGACACACTAGGGTTTTTCTGATTGGTTGAAAGGTAAATCATGACACCCATCATAGGGCGTAAAAATGTACCAACATTTAACTACTAAATCCTGAATATTTTTCCTTAGCGGTGTGATAAAAAAATATTTTATGACCGGCGTGTTAGATCACCTGAATAGCTATCAAGAGATGGGATTAGTTATCCTTTAAAGGGCACATTAAAAACACATCAATCATTTTTGACAGGAGAACAAATATTTAAATATTTATTCACACATCAATCTCGATTCTGATTGGTCGATAGGTTGTGAGGTCATCTCATTTGCATAACAATAGTTCCTCGGTTCCCATATCATTACTGTTGGGTAGGGTTTGGAAGTCAGGAAAACCTTGTCTATAAATATATTTGTTTAATGTTTTCGTCTTTTTATTGTGTTTTGGATGTCGGTGAAAATGTTGTTTAGACTTATAAAATTTAATCAGTTTTTGCCCTTTTTTACAGTTTCCCCAAATTGAAGGGCATCTACGATGTTGGTGAAGACATCGATATTGGTTTCAGCATCTTCGAACCCAGGCGAATCTTTGATGCTGAATTGTGATAACCCTGATCCTACGTGTGGTCCAGCATCTTTGAAGTTAACTGATGGCGTGGCGCAAGATTCGGATGATGTATCATGCGAAACTGATTTACATTCTCTAACCGCGTTGGAAATCTTTGGACATATTTTTAATTTTAGAAGCTGCATTGCAACGTAATATTAATATTTTAATGCATGTTCTAAGTGATAATGAATTCTTAACATCCGTTCATCATTATCGACCAGTAACCTCACCCATTAACCCCACCCCACCACCCCCACCACCCCCACCACCCCCACCACCTAGAAGCTCACAACCCTATTCTAGGTTATATTATCTGGATTCATCAGCATCAAAGGCCGAGCGTTTACAGATTTGAGTGTGCTATAAACTCCTAGTTGGGGAGGCTTAGGTAATCATCATCAACGAACTAAGGCTAAAGAACTGCACGCTCAGGCTGGTGTGCCTACTGCCATAGCTAGTGGGCCAGATGCTTGATATGCATTCCAAGACATTCTGTCACCACGTGGCATTTCGCTAAGAGTGTACAGGAAGGCTGAGAATAAACACTGTGTTTACAGGGGTGCGGATAAGTGCGTTCAGATTTTGCCCCTATATCTGCATAACGAACATTACGCTTACATAACCAGTGTTAAGGCTTTGAAAGGTTGTGGTTATTACTGCGATGATTGCGACGTTGCTTACCCGCACCTCGATTAACCCTCTTGCATACAACGCTGTCATTTATGTAAAGAGGCACCATCCTGCAAGCAGATTGCTAACCGCTATTGCGAAGCTTGTCGCAAATGGTTTAAGAGCGAGGGTTGCTATGACAATCACATCAACTCAGGAATGTCTGACATACGTAAGTCTTGCGGGGACTGTGAACAACTTTTAGATGTTGATTCTCGCTCTAAACATCATTGCAGGCAGGGTAAATGTCCTACTGGCAAGGCTGAAGTTGATTTACGCGACCATGTTTGTTATATGCAGAGGTATAACAAAGAACATATGAGCTTAACTGTGATGTGTACGGCACGTCACAATAAAACCATAAATAAGGGTTTATCGCCCATACCTCAATGTTTCATCTTTTATTATTTTGAAATGAATCAACTGACAAAGTGTCACGAGATTATTTTTGTCTTTGCTCAGATAGCTTGCTCCAGATGCATTAGCAAACCTCATGAGAATCAGTGCGATGAATGCAATGAACGTCGAAGAGAGGTTACCTTTGAAGGTGCTAATGCTTTAACTGCTTTCATGCAATGGTTACTAGCTACGAAATCCGAGTGCATATATGCATAAGACTAATGTTCTACGTGTTCGTGACTACATTGCTATAGATCATAACAGTTTTTTACTTGCATCTTGTAATGGAGTGGCACTTTAGAAACACAGGGCTTAAACCTGACAATGTAATAATGAATGGTAATAAAGTGGTGTATTTGAATATTGGCGACCTTCATTTTAAGGACAGTCTAACGTTTCTTCCATTTCAACTATGTCACCTACCCACAATATTCAATTTACCTAGCGAGAAAAGATTTTTCAATATCTCCTAGCCAGTAACGTATACTTTGATTATGTCGCAGTGTACCCCGCGATTTATCCTTATGGTGCTGACAGTAGAGGAGGGGCGATTTCGTCACCTTTTCACACCTTTTAAGTTGTTGCTGCCACAACTTTCAGCAGTCAAATTGTGTTCCTTTGTTATTTTGGCACATTTTTCCTTTGATCCCCGACACCTTTTCAAAAGGCGTCGGAGATCAAAGGAAAAAAGTCCACCAGTCTGATTGGATGTTAGATGTAGAGGGTGACCATAAGTCAATACTCCTCATTAAATCATGCTACTCCTGTCATCCAATCAGGTGAGCTTAAGGGTAATTTGTGTAATGATGCTTGACAAAAATCTTTGCATAGCGTAAGTATGAGTGACAGGGTACATGTCTAGACTCCTCCTTTCCTGATGCCGGAAACTCACGCAGTCACGAAGCTCCGCCCCTCGTTAAATCACGTGACTCATAGGGTCCTATATCCTAATGACGCTTGACAAGGGTTACTGAGGGTAATTAAGCGACTTCAAAGGCCCTATCTCATCGAGCCATGACAAACTAACAAGAGTTATTGTATTGCATAATGATTTTTGACCGGTTGCATGTCTGGACTAATCTTTTCCAGGCTCAGAGAAAGCATTCGATAATGGGAGATTAATTCTAAATGCTCAATCTATCATGTAAGGACAATTGTCGAACGATTGTGGAAGACGACCCAGTTAGTCTAATGGGTTGATTATTAAACTTCTGAACCTCAAATCTTTTTTGCCTTGACAATGTACAAGGGTCAATCTATTGCATAAGGACAATCAGTTAGTTATTACTCCAACTGATTAAAATTAATTAGTTGTGCTTTAAAACAACTCCGAGCGCGTGTAATGATCATCAAAGTTGCACAAAGCTGAGGAAATCAATTTTCAATCGAGTTCGGTTAATAACCAGCGATTACATTTTTAATGTGCCTCGAACAGTGACGCAATATTGGGGGAAATTCCAGTGGAAGCTGACTCAGGGTTTGGACGGATTATGGGCGATGGCTCTTTCAGATTTCAATTAAAGTAGCTGCCATAATCAGTAACATCACGCAGTCAAATACGTTTCAAAATAGTCAACAGCTTACACCTAAAGTTTTCTGGAAATTGCTAGTCAGGGAGCTCAGAGATCGATCGATCCCAACACGATTGAGATGTGCGCTGAGCTTAGCTAGAGATGGGCGGAGCATAGCCAAAATGGAAAGGTTCACGTCTATTCCAAACATTAACAGCTTTCCTGTTTACATACCCTGAAATTGTGATAAGGAGATTTTGTCCATGAATGTGTCTAAGAGCTCTACCCCAGTATTTTATATCTCAAGATTTCACAAATTTCATCTACCTCTCGCCTCTGTCTCTCTGTCTCTCTCTCTTTCTCTCTCTCTCTCTCTCTCCCTCCCTCCCTCCCTCCCTCTCTCTCTCTCTCTCTCTCGCTCTCTCTCTTTCGCACTCGTGTGCACTCTCTCTCTCCCTCCATCCCTCCGTCCCTCTCTCTCTCTCTCTCTCTCTCTCTCTCCCTTTCTCTCGCTCTCTCCCTCTCTCCCTCTCCATTGCTCTCTCTCTCTCTCTCTCTCTCTCTCTCTTTCTCTCTCTCTCTCTCTCTTTTTCTCTCTCTCACGTACACATGCACATGCACACCAACATGTACGCATGCCCACACATCTGCACGCCCGCACATACGCACGCACGCATACATTATGACGAAACATCTAACATGATAAATAATGCATTACCATAACAGCTAGTAAATTTGTGATAAGGTATCGTTAAGATTATTTTAAATTGTAACATATTCCACCTATATTTACCCTTTTTTACACTCAGATTTGTATATACATATCTCGATTC
This sequence comes from Chaetoderma sp. LZ-2023a, assembly GCA_034401795.1. Lineage (NCBI taxonomy): Eukaryota > Metazoa > Mollusca > Caudofoveata > Chaetodermatida > Chaetodermatidae > Chaetoderma > Chaetoderma sp. LZ-2023a. The sequence goes on from CM067368.1 coordinate 28,292,139, forward strand.
TGTTATGGAGAGCGTCTGCGGACCGGGAGAGGATTTTCTTCGGGAGCTGCCATTGTAATGACTGGGTAGGTTATCTAGCAAGTCATTCCATGGTTAAATGTCTGTGGCTGGTATTCTTGGTCTGGAAATGCAATATGCTCAAGGTGTGGGTGGAGCTTACCTAGAGATGGGCAGGGCGCAGCTAAAAATGGAAGGGCCATTAGCATGCTGAAGGCAATCTGATATTATGTTATAATCGCTTAATACACTGTCAAGTTGTACGAAATGTATGTCGTTACTATTTATTAAACACTATGAAGAATACTTTGAAAAGTAAATTGACTGGGCATTGTTGCCGCCATAGTCAGTAATATCGCCCGGTCAATTTACTTTCAAAATATTCAACAGCTTACCATATAGTTTTCCGGAAATTGCTAGTCATATGTATTACTGATATTAAAAATTGGTATATTCGCTAACACAGTTTCAACAAGTTTCAAGTTTCTCCTACTCCCGGGTCACTATGACAATGTCTAAGTTCCAGTCATGAAAAAACTGTAATGACCATTAGGCATAGACGAGCTTAGCATTCACTCAAGGCAATATTGGCAACAACTGAGCTAGTTTCTCTATTTGCTAACGCCCCCCCCCCACCCCAACCACACACCCCCCCCCCCACACACACACCCACACACACCATACACCCAAACATTGTTATGATTAATGGCCATACATCCCTGCTTAAACTCGTCGGGACTATTCAACATTATACATTTTTTTAATAACATTGCTTATATACAGTACAGCTCAGGCATAAGATAACATGTCTATAAACGTGAACAAAAAACATGTTAGTAAGAACTGTTCCCGTGTTTAATTTGGGCATAATTTGATTTGAAGACAATTGCTGTCTTAGGCGGCATTGGCTTTCAATCCAGTTATGTTCAAAATATTCGACAGTTTTTATTTTGTTTTGTAAAAATGATAGGTTATTTCTGTGTTGGACTGTACTCGAAATTGATTTCTAACTTGGTCAAAACATGCGTTTCTCTATTCGCTAACACCACCCCCCACCCCCACACCCCTAACCCCATTTATCGTTATGAATAACAAACATCTAGCCCACTCATAATGGTGTGCCGTATTCAACGTTATCAATTTTCTTATGGCCCTTTAATTTGTGATGGGGCATTAGCCAGGTGTGCCAGGTGTCTGCGTAGCTCTAGAGACTATGTCAAAATTATAGATCTGGGAAGGCGTAAACCGGCCCTGAAAAATATTTTAGTCTACATATGCTAAAAATGTGTTAAAATCCATATTGTTATAACATCTGCAGATAATAAAAACATTTTTATGTTATCATCGTTTAATTCATGAAGATTTTTTCGTAGCATTAACTATATACAGTATAGTTCAGTGGTAAGATGACATGCCTATAAACGGGAACAGAAATATGTTTATAAGAACTGTTCTCTTGTGTATTTGGAGTGGAATTTGCTTTGATCTGAAGACAATTGCTAGCTTAGGTGACAATGTCTTTCAATCCAGTTATGTTCAAAACATTGGACAGAACGTTTTATTTTTGTTTCATAAACAGTATAGCTTATTTCTGAGCTGGACTGTATTGGAAATTTATTCCTGACACGGTGACCTGTATTCAACCTTATCGATTTTTCTTACATTCCTTTTATTTGGGATGGTTTATTAGCCAGGTTTGCCAGGTGTGGGCGTAACTCTAGAGACTATGTCAAAATTGTAGATCTGGGAAAAGCGAAACGCGCATTTGAAAGCTATTTTTAAGTACATATTGTAGATATGGGATTGTCTTGTGGGAGACATGACCCCGCTGGATATCTTATATTTGCGAGTAAGTCCTAAGTAAAATTTATGATTTGAAAATACCAGGTGAGCTAATGGACCGGTTGACTTTTAGTTTTATATCTCAATATTTAGTTGATTATTATTACAGCAGCTAGCGCTGATGATACGCAGTTAAACGGATGGTGTGGGAATGTAGCACACCCATGATTGTTGGATAAAGTTTTATCATTAAATTGAAATAGGCGAATTGATTGAAATAAGTCCCACGGTTCTGAGTTGATGTGTATCTGGATATAGTTTAGATGAAAGTTGTTGCTGTTCAGTCGGTATACACTTTTATAGTATTCAGCAGTCGTTTGGATCGATAGTTTAGAAAGTAATCAATGTATAATAATCAGTGGGATCGGACGTGACAAATGGACTTAGTTGATGACGTAGGCATTCTAGATTCTCATACGAGAATAGAACAACATCAGCTGGTAATGAGATCATACAGCTCATGTGCCTATTAACTCTAGCATCCTACAGGCTTATCCATCAATAGGCAATGGACAGGACATGGACATTGTAGCGTCCTGTAGGAATTAATAACATAATCGAAATTTGTATATCAACTATATGTCACTCATACAATGGCATGTAACAACAACACATTCCGTAATGTTGTTAGTTAGCTGACAGATCGCATCAAATCAGAACCAGCTACCACCGCTTTGTATATGTGAGGCATCATCTCCATAGAAGAATAGCACAGAGTTTGATTGGTCAGAATGACGTCACGATAAATGAGCGTCGATCAAACTCTGTAGCAAAGAATTAAACAGAATAGGTTTTGTAATTGAAATCGAAATACAAGGATCGTTGATTGGTCAGAACGACCAACATTTATTAGGTAGAAACTTCTAGGAAGGAATAAGCAGAAGTTGATTGGCGGACTGATTATCCGGGCCAATCAAGCTGTGCTTATAACATACCTAGAGGAATCATCAGAACAGATTCAGGTAGAATCTAAATATCTAGATATTTATAGAACCTCAGAATTAGAGGGCTATATAAGACACACTTTGAGTTAGAGAAAATCAATCAATCCAACATTGTGGTTCACGTAACACATCGGTTGTGTTACGTTTGCGGTAGACTTAGTGTAGCTGAGGTTTTACTTGATTAGTACCAGTAAGGTACAAGTTGTATTTGAGCAGTTTATGCTCCCGTTCAAATATCTTTTATCAGTTTTGTACAGTTGGAATATCTTCAATAAAATTATCCTCTTACATATAGTAAGACAATAGTTTGGTTAAAAAGTTAGAATCATCGTTAGAGTCTGATCCTAGAGTTGGAAGAAACATCCAATCCATACTGCTAGATCTTCAGAGTCTTCACCAATAAATTTATATTAAAATAATATGGTTATCCTATAATCGATATGCCTAGACATAAATAAATGACTTGAATGTGATTCAACTTTTGCTAGGCGACATGACTCGATTCCATAACGATGAAGATAGCTAGAATCTAGAGAGTGGCAATGAATAAATGACAGAGATGAGGAGCGAAGATAATAAGCCAATGGATTCAGAGAGTGAAGCATGTGATGACTCAATGGAGTCCGAGAGCGATGATGACTAAACAGCGTATGAGAGAGATGATGAACGTGAAGATGAAAAAGAGGTAATAGGCAATCAGGGGCTCTTGACCATATTCCAAAATATTAAGCAGGATATAGACGCTGAACAATCAGGTTTAGAAGATGAAGTTGGTGCCACGAACATGGACCCCAAAGGTGCAGACAACGAGTTTATTTCTGTACATGCGGATGCTTTAGTTACAAAGTGTACTGACATAATGTGCCGGTGGAGAAGATTGCAGAACTATATACTCATTAAAATAATTCATAGGGAAACTAAAGATTTTTATCACCAAGAGGTACACATACAATGAAGCCGTCTTTGCAGCATTTCGAAAAAGGCAATTGCTGATCACGGAGTATGTAAGCAATAATCTAGATTCCGACATTGCTGATGACGTTGATGGTTATTCCTATGGTGATGATGATGTATCTGATGCTGAAAAGCATCGATATGACCGAAAGTTGCTGCTGTTACCATGAACAATGACAGGATTTGCAAGTTCCTGTGTCTTCTTTAACCACATTGCAATACCATCAAAGTGCTCACTGTTAATCCGTTCATGATGAAGATGGCCAAAACCGGCTTATACAGTCGTCTTGAGGAATGTCAATGTGTAGGCCGAGAGAAGATGATTCTTGCAAGTTTACTATTGGAATGACTGGGTCGATAATTGAGACAGTCAGTGCAGTGGTAAATTTTCAAAAATATTCTTATCTAGACTTGTAAAGGAACATTTAATAAGTAAATATTTTAGTTTTTTGATCAAATTTAGCCATTAAAGGGATAAAGTAACACGAAAGCCAGGATTACAGCATGGAAACAGTGTTGCTGGAAACTGTTGCTGTCTTAGAGAGAAAAAGTTTGCAACAACATTGTTTCGAAAAAATAACAATACTTATAGTATAAAGTGGAGCGGAATTGAGTAACATAACTTTATAACATCCATATGTATGATTACTGTATTCCGCGGCAGTAGTAGTAGAAACAGCTGCAATCAGTTCTTCTTCACTTTTGCCCACTGTGTCTTGTCCTCAGCCAAAATCCTTAGCTTCCTCAGGTCCATTCTTGACTTGAGCGTACCGAGTCCTGCCTTCTTGAGGTCACCTCGTAGCACGCTTAGAAGATGTATGCAATGACGTCCTCTCATGGCTTTGTATTTGCTGGTTCCGAGTAGGCCGAATCGCAAGGCTCTCTATGCTGGTGTCTCTTCTGGCATACTTAGCACATGGCCAAACATGGACCATCTTTGCTGGGCGACTTTTACAGACAGCGGCAACGTATTACACATCTTGTATAGTGCATCATTGGAAATTATGCTGTATGACCATCAGTGTCCAGTGATGGTGCATAGGTGTTCGCGGTGACAGGCATGGAGTTTGTCTAAAGCTGCCTTTGGAGCTGCCCAGCTGTTACAGTTATACAGCATCAAGGACACGCAGGTTGCATTGTATAAACGTAGCCTCTTTAGCATAGGTATCTTTGACCTACGAATCCATAGCTTCGAGAAGGACTGGAAAGCTTTGTTCCCCATGACGCAGCATGTAGAAATATCAGCAGTACTGCAAAGCAGTGAGCTCAGGATTGTACTTTTACTCCATGGCTGGCCGCCACGAAGTGGGTCATCATTGTCTATAGTTTCATGCGTTGTCGATAGGTATATGTGGGTGAACTCTGTTTTGGATTCATTCATAGAGATTCTCAATTTTTACTTTGCTTGCAGCTGTTTGGAGAAGTTCGTCAAGGGGTTTCTTTTCCTCGTCCATGAAGTCCACATCATCTGCATATTCCATCTCTAGGAGCATGCCCAGTATTGACACTGGGGGTTTGGTCTTGTGGAACTTTCCCGCACAGATTTCAATGTGGCAGCAAGGTAGCAGGTGAAAAACACTGGAGATAGACCATCTTCCTGTGCGGAGTCGATTACCGCCTCAAACTCTACAGACTTCACTGACTTGACTCATACTCTCAGTTTGGTGTTTGCAGTTAGTAGTCTCACTAGTCGTAGCTCATCTTCATTGGAACTGGCCCGACGTAGTACATCTAGAATCTTTGAGCGTTTAATTGCGTTGAAGGCTCGTGACATGTCAATGCCCATTTTGTGGAAGTCCAAGTGTTTGGACATGACTACCGACACAAGCATGCGTTGAGCCCATACACTGTCTGCGCAGCTGCATCTACGTTTGAAGCCACTTTGACATGATCCGGTGAAGTAATCTATCTTGTCTAAGATGTGGCATATAGTAACATTGGATAGGATAGGCTGTTGAGGAGCACAATGGGCCGCAAATTGGCTGGGGCCCAGGTGGCTTCTTGGGCTTGGGTAGTGCGATAAGGGTGCCTCAGCCTACAGCGTCGATGGGAAGGTGGTGCATAACAGCTGAATTGATTAGGTGTGTGATCGGTTTTGAGATAATGTCACTTGCATATTTGAATAGTTCATTGCTCATGCCATCAGATTCAGATGCACATCCATTTTTCAGGGTTTTAAGTGCCTTCACAACTTCTGCTGTTTCAATTGGTGTTAGTAATGGCCTGGGGTCTGCTGAGAATGGGTGCAAAGGCTCATCATCGTTGTCAGAGAACTGTTCCTTGAACCATTCTCGGATCGCCTCGGCTTTTCCCTGCTCAGTTCCGATAAAGTGTTCTTCAGAGTTGTGTACAGTGAGTGGTGGTGTGTAGTCAGTAACTCTCAGGGCTCGGGCTGCCTGAAACATTTTGTGACAGTCATCCATGGCAGTGATTTCATCTGCTAGGGAGTCTGCCTGTTGAATAGCAAGATCTTTTAAGTGTTCACTAATGTGGCGCAGAATACTATTGTGCTCCCGACGTAGTTTGGTGTAGTCTTCACTTTGGCCACTTTGATAGATGCGCAGCCATAATTCTTTCCGCTCTGCTGATAGTTTTGACTACTAGAGGCTAGTCAGTATACCTAGTTTGGTTGTTTTAAAGAACAAGGATTGAGGGCTGACATCCGCATACAGAGGCAACTCTGATTATGTCTACCCTTCTTCAAACAAGATACTGTGCTCGACATCCTCAGACGACGCAATCTTCACAGGAGCTTACCATAGCTACGTGGAATGTATGTGGTCTGAGTTCAACATCAAAGAGGCAAACCTTATGTGCGACTGTGAACACTATAACATCGATATTGCATGCATTCCAGAAACTAAAGTAGCTAAACACTGAGAGCAGCAACTACAGACAGGCCATAAGCTAGTGCTCTTGGAGCAAAAACAGGCCACAGGCCTAGGTGTGAATTTCTTTTGTTCCCTCCCTACCGTCGCTATCTACTCAGTAATGCAAACATCCTATATCTGCAATCAGTCATTCCGCGCTTTTAACCACCGTGAATTGACTTGAATTGAATATGTATTTATTTGGCTGAATGATATTTGGAATATATATATTATGCAGACACGGAGTCCACTAGAGGCATAAACTATGTACCGTAGACCCCCCCCCCCCCCATCCCCCGCCTTACATAAACATACATAAAAATAGTATATACTATATAGAAGACAAAAGAACAGTATAACAGGTAGTCGACATTATAGCATATACTGATCAGTAGTGGGCGTAATAGTGTACTTTTTAGACTCAATCTCTATTGATGCTGTACAATTTAACGTGTACTTGGTTGACTTGTCGGGTGAGGTTTTCATCTACATAGATAATAAAAATGTTTATACCGACTTCCGGTTATAATTTTGCGTTTTTCACAAATCACTGGGAAATCGTGATTTGTGTGTATTCAAGAGTCATTTTACTGAACATAATTGGTGCCGGAACCCGAGATTTAAAGTAAACTTTATCTTGGAGTCAATACTTGCAGCCCTGCCTGTGTGCGGTGAGTGTATAAACACGACTGTTTGTTTCCTAAACTGTGAACTGATACAAAAGGTCAGAGAGGTCATGTTGTTAATACAAGGCAGCACAACACAAGGCAGTGCTACATTCCCGAGCAGCGCCCAGTGGCTGGGTTACTTGAGCCAGAAATAAGTTGGACAGCCTCTGTAAAGTTGCTGATATTTCTGTTATAGAAGTACCTGATGCATTGGATGAGTTTGATCGCAAACTCAGCACTTTGGATCAAAGCCAAGAAGCAGTAGAACAGGCAATGGATTTGACTGAACTAGACAATGATATCAATGAAGCGGCCGATTTTCGTGACATGGCTCGGGTGCCTTGGGTACAGGCAGCAGTTCTATTGACATCACATAATCATCTACCTGAGGGTGGTTTTCATATGTCAAAAGCTTCAGATACAGAGGTTGATGCCAAGTTGCCCAAATTAGAGCTTCCGGCCATCAGTGTGAACATTATCACTTGTACGACCTTCTGGGAACAATTTCAAACAATTGTTCATGTAAGCGAGTTGCCGGACATCGCCAAGTTCTCATATCTCTTGTCTCTTTTGGATGGTGACGCAAAGGCGGCGGTGCGGGGGTTGGCATTGACTGTTGCAAACCACAAGGCTGCATGTGACATTTTGGAAAAGCGTTTTGGGTGGTCAGAATGGACAATATTTTCGCATATACAGGAGTTGCTTACAATCAGCGTACCATGAAAACCCAAAGTGTCTGTTCTATGGAAGATGTACGATGACCTACAAGCGCACGTACGCAGCCTGGATGTTCTGGGCATTAATGGGAAACAGTACAGTGTTGTGCTGACACCACTTATTCTGTCTCGCCTTCTTCCAGAGTTACTGATGGAATGGGCGAGAGATGACGAGCAGCATGAGAGTGACTTGCAGTTGCTGTTGCCATTTCTGCAGCTTGAGATCGAGCACAGTGAACGATCTCAGACATTTTCCAAAGAGCATGACTCAGCAAATGAAGGTACAGCCGTGGCGGTGAATAAAAATGCACCTATGGCTATTGCGGCAGCACTGCACTCACCATCCGAGATGGGTCGTTCAACTTGTTGTCTGTGTCAACGTCAATTCCACACACGTGAGCGATGATACAGCATTACCAAAGCGCCTGTGGGGGCAGCGGAAAGACATACTATGTCGTGTAGGGGCATGTTTCCGGTGTCTGACACCTGCTAAGGGACACTCGTTTCACAATTGTTAGACCAAATGTGCCAGATGCAAGGGAAACATCACACATTGTTATGTTTACCAAAACAAAACATTTCCCCATCTGGTGTTACTAATAGCTCCCCTTCTATGCAGCACACTCCAAACACACACGTGTCAGATCAAGGTATATGAATTGTTAATACAAATGTTAACAATATAAATTATTTTACGGGGATGGCTTCTCATGTTTTCTTACAAGTCGCCTGTGTGTCCGTGCATGGTAAGTGTTGAGAAACTGAGGATATTATTTTATTTGACAGAGGTTCTGATAAGACCTATATTCCAAAACACTTAGTATACAATACTACGCCAGAGTAGATTGGGTCCCAAAACCTTGCTTATGCGAGCTTTGGCAGTGGTCACATCAGCAGGGCAGAGCAAAGAAATATTTAAGGTATAATTTTGCAAGGGCCTCGGGGGAATACTGCAACCTTGTCACCTATTGAGATTCCCGTTATTTGCGTTATTTGTCCATCTGTTTCCCACAGTGTACTAACATTCATTGAGAAAGATATTGAGTTGTGGATATTCCTGTGGGAGAGGAGGTGCGAGTGGACATTTTAGTAGGCCTAGATGCCTATTGGAAGCTGATGACCGTTGAAATGGTATTCCTGCCTAATGGTTTAGTTGTTCAGCGGTCTGTGTTCGGTTGGGTCTTCTCGGGCTCTTTGCCTGTGCCTATACTTGCAGCAAATCTGCCGTGTGTCAACTGTTTTGCAATTATCCGTCTGGCTTAAAAAGCTTCTGGGACTTGGATTCCCAGTAGGCATATGTGATAGTGGATCCAGTGTTGGATGAATCTAACAAGCAGATACAGTTCCCTGGGGGTAGGTATGTAGTGCCTCTTCCATGGAAGTCTGAAAAAGTGTAACCACATCTCCTCAGCAATGAGAAAGTACTAAGTTCCGTTTGGACCATCTGACCCATCGCCTCAGCAAAGACCCAGAACTGGAGTCCAAGTATCATAATGTATTTTTGTGATATGCAAATGGAGGGCAATATAGAGGAGGTTCCTGAAATTGAAACATGTGGTTCTCATACCACCTTTAACATGCCACACCATCCAGTAGTCAAGGAGAGTAGCGGGTCACATAGGTCCGTCCTGTATTTGATGCCTTGGCTAAGGGTTTAATGGAGTATCATTGAATGATTGCCTGGAGACTTGTCCTAGCATGATCCTGATCTTCCTGGTATTTTGTTGCTTTTCAGGCAGTTGTAGGTTGCTCTTTCAGTTGATGTGACAAAGGTGTTCCATCAAATCCTGGTCCGACCTGAAGACCAGGATGTGCATAGATTTCTCTGGAGTAATAGGGGTGTCATCCGGCGGATGGGGTTTGTGTGTGTGTGTGTGTCCTTTAGCAGCAAAAACAGCCCATTTTTATTCAATGCTACTATTAACACTTGACATAGTTCCCTTCTTCTCGTGTGACAGACGAACTGTCTGAAAATATGTATGTTGATGACCGGTTATCTGGCTACGATGATGACTAAGAGGGGTGTGCTTCGTGATGCTGATGAGATCATGAGTTAAGTTGAAATGTCTCTGGAAAAATGGCGTTCAAATAGTGAACATGTTGATGATTTGAAAGAGTCAGGATTTCGCTGACAAGTCGGTAGGAGAAGACTCTTTCAGGGTACTTGGTATGCGGTGGTTAGCAGCCCAGAATTGTTTCTTCTTTGATGGGTTTTGGTGTCTAATGATCTGTGTGTCACACAATGTTTGGTCCCGAGTCTCATCTCGCGTTTATTTGATCCCATGGGATTTCTTTCACCCTTCATCATGACAGCCAAGTGGCTGTTTCAGATACTTTGGAGGCTTGGACTGGCATGTGATGAGTTAGTGCCTGTGGAAATACAGAAGGGATTTTCACAGTGGCTCAAAGGTTTGGAGCTCCTAAGAACATGGATGTTTCCGCGGGGTTACACCGGGGTCGCTTGGTATGGCAATCGTGTACTACAGCTGCAGACCTTTGGAGATGCATCCCAGTCGGCTTATGGTGCATGTGTCTACTTACATGTGCAGCTGCGGGATAGAACGTGGAAGTCATCTCTGGTTATTGGTCAGGCTAAGATAGCCCCCTTGAAGATATTGAGTTTGCCACGACTCGAGTTGTTAGGAGCCCTACTTTGTGCCCACTTAGTGGTGTATGTGAGGCAGGCATTGAAGTTGCCTGACAATATAATTTGTCACTGCTGGACAGACTTTAATGTGACAGTAGCATGGATCCAGAGTGGTCCGCTAAAGTGGAAACCATTTGTTGGTAACAGGGTTGCTGAGATCCAGACACTTATTAGTCCTTCACAGTGACATCATCTTCCTGGTAAAGAAAACACGGCGGATTTGATCGCTCGTGAAATCTCAGCAGAGGAGTTGCTAAAATCACAGTGCTAGCTTCAAGGTCCTGATTTTTTTCAGAAAAGATTGATT
>CM067368.1:28308083-28395583 GCA_034401795.1 Chaetoderma sp. LZ-2023a
TGATCGCATCTTGGGTTGGTAAAATCACGGGGCATCCCTAGCAACAGCACATGACAATTTTGGATAAGTCATTTTCATTGTAACAGTGTTTTGAACAACTGCTCTGTTATCGTCCAACGCATATACTGGTTTATCTGTGTTGACGGCTGGGTGGGGGCTGTACTGCTAGTCAAGTGTTGCTGGATATGTTGATTTGGAATTTGTGTTTCATACTCTCGTGACGGTTAGTTGGTAAATTCGGTCTAAAGACAATCCAATAGCGTTAATTACCAGATATCATATTCAGTCAATCTGTCCAATATTCAGATATTCTTAGCATGGTACTTTAGCATTTACTTATTTATGATTCGTCCTCATAATTACCTTCATCGGCATTATTTGTCTGGAGCGTACGGAAATTATGATCAAATAAAAACACGGTATTTTCATTAATGTTAGTGATTGAAATAGTATTTGCTCACATCGTCATGTAATATAGAATACGCCATATATGCCATGTGCTTTTTTTAACTAATTGCGGAATTGTCCATACGTCGATTAATGGTGATCGATAAACAGCCATCTGCAGTAGCCCGTGTTCAAGTCATCCGACCTTTTAATATTGGTGATTGGTAGCCGTCTATGTCCATCCAGCTGTAGTTAGCCGCACGATCAAGTCGCCCAGCTGTCGAATATTGGTGACCGGTTGAGATTTATTTCTCTCCACCACGGTAGCCACATTTTCTGTTTGCCATTCCATCTAATATCCTTGGTTTCCAGTATCCAACCATGACAAGCCCTATATCCATATATTAATGGTGACCATGCGACCTCATGGTCTACATTATTCTCCACACAGCAGGGTTAGAAATATATGAAAAGATATATGATGGCATTTCATGCATTTTCAGGTTGCTCGCCGCACATTCAAGTTGCTCTTATATGTTAAGCTAAATGACAAAGAAAATTAGAATCGGTATTGTTTTGACAAGTAAATGCTGAGCCACAGTTACTCAGAAACGGCATTAAACATACTGGGAACACTTTCTAATAATTAAATAAATAAATAACTTAAAGCGAAAATGGTTAGACCGTCGGTATAAAAAACACAGTATAGTATTACTCTGCGTACTTATCATGGTTGCCCTGTGTACCATTAACAGCCAAAGTTTAGTTGGCCTCTTGAAGTTCATGTTGGCCCGAGCAACAGGGCAAAAGGATATTTCTATCCCTGCACAAGTAAGTTTGGATGCTTCATTTGTGTTGTAATCCGCGTAGCTTCATGATTTCAGCATTTAAGATTTGCTTTTTATCGAGGAAGTTCTGATACATTGGCCCATTTTAAGTTGAACATAGCTTCGATCTACAACAAACGACACTTCACTGTGAAAAACTACTCTAAGAAAACTGCTACTCTAAGCCATCTTGAAAATCTAATTCACATGTGGAAAAGACACATGCGGAAAAGGCTTCACTATGAATATGGCGGCTAAGCTTTGAGCTGAAATGTGCTACACTGACAAGGTGTTCGAGAATTTGCTTGACAGATGCTATTTTGAATAATACAGTTTGCTCCATTAAGTATGCTCCCTTGTTAAGTCACTATCAAAATAGTGCAAGAAAGTGGTAAACCTGTATGTGAGCCATTTATCACTAAGCAAAGTCATTTCCTTAGCTCAAGTAGTACAGAATACAGACAGCTTGTGTGCGAACTAACAGGAGGTTAAGGACCACCGGTCCGTCGTAAGATTGTAGGCCTACTCATGATGGAGAGTGATTAAACATAGTGAGTTGCTACTTTGCTGGTCTGGCAATTATGGTGATGCAAGGGTGTGTGTCGTGCTGTTCCTTTATCAATTCATGTAGCGTCTCTTGCTCAACATAAACTGAAAAGTTGAAATTCGTTCTAGGCCAGTGTGATGTGACTTAATCCGCTGCTTTGTGAGTTTGGGACACAGTATAATAACACCAGATACTCTAGATACAGTACACTTGGCATAGACCGGGAACAATTATACTGCTGATGGATTGTGTATTCAGTACTCAGATTTCATGGCTCTTCATAGTACTGGAATATACTGGCAAATACTTAACATGATAGGACAAGTCACAACGCCACGATGTGCTCAGTGCGGAGCACCCACACATAATTGATATGTTGGCAGAAGTTACTGGTTTGGTTGGTCTATATCGCGTCACTAATTTCTATGCCCCATCAGGCCATATCTAGATTGTGTCTATTTCAGTATGTTAATTTCTCAGGGTTATATATGGGCACACATTCATTCTCCTGATGCATGAGAAGCAATGAGGAGGAAGGAGGTTGCATATGTTTCCAACCATGGCGACATAGTCCTTTATGTAGTTGAGAACGCTAATAATAAGGCCGCCTCCTTCTACTGACATGTATGTATACATTATTGGGTTTGGGTGTCATCTATTGAGCCCGTGATATCTAGGTCCAATTCAGGTGATATTCGGCTGGTTTTTATTTTTGTTTATTATTGATAACTTCCACAATTTATACGCAGGTACCATTTATTCTCCATTGGGAGATATGCAAGGAGGATGGTGGAAGGTTCCAATGATGATGAGTTGGTGAGGCCTGAACTGGGCTTGCCGGTTAATCAGTCCATCCAGAGCACCCCAGTCACTACAACAAGCTGCGTCCTCACAAGCATGGTCCAACCTTTCCATGTCATTAGGAAGATATATGTGGTGTGATTGACCATGTACTCGTCGGTGATGTGTTGTAATACCATGTGCCTCAGTGGGGTATGTAATGTGGCCCATGCTTCCAGCAACAAGCCAGCTGTTAATTTTGATTCATGAATATGCCATGATTTGTCCGCATACAAATCCATTATCAATATACTACATGAATTAATCGAATTTATTATATGATGATGATGATGATGATATACTATATTCAGTAGCTGTAGTAGTAGAATCATTCTCCTGCTGCAGTCAGTTCTTTTTCACATTTAACCACTGTGTCGTGTCCTCGGCCTAAATGAATACCTTCCTTGGGTTCATTCTTGATCCAATTGTACCGAGTCCTGTTTTCGTAAACTCGCTTCACAACATACTTAACAGATTTATGTAATGACGTCCTATACTGGCTTTATATTTACCGGCTCTTTTTTCGTGTCCAAATATGAATAAGCCTTAATTAAATGTTGTCCTTCATATATTTATATAATTGTCGAGAGATACATGTCTCCACCAGATGAAGATACAGAATCTCAGTATCATTATGACCGTGTTGCCCCATTTTAGCTCCTGCCTGATTGTTTTGCACCAGGACTGCATCGATTATTTCTGTAGGTAGTGACCCATTTGATATACTGTTATTTCGCATGTGCCATGTAGTTATATCTTTTGATTCATTGAATTCCTCCATCTGTTATGGTGTTTCCGGAAACTTACATAAATCAAGTTGCTGGCATCTTCGTCAAGCATGGGAAATTCTCTGCTGACTAACTGGTGAACCAGACTTAATCAACACTGGCATAGTCTATTTGGGTAATAGCTGCAAGTTCCTCATGATCACATGACTCGTCTCGATATCTGACACATATCCAAAAAAACCTTCAAAGTGTATATCAGGTTAATGTTAAACGATCGCAAGCACAATACAATGAATTGTTGGAAGTTGGCTGGGGACAGAATAGCGATGCTGCAGTAACTGAATACTGTGCTTATATACTGGTGCAGCTAAGTGTTTACTAAATGATTAGCAAGAATATACAGCCTTAATATATGCCTGTTTCCTGATTATAGTTCACTTCCTAAAAGAACCAAAGTAGTCTGCTTACAGTCGGCCTTTGTGGGCCATTCTGAATGTATTAACTTTATTATAAACGTTCAAGAATTGTTTCGAAATTAGATTTTCATCTCACAAAGTGAGAAACTTTACATTTAATATGTGTGAACTAGTTAACAATTTTTGTCTGAATAATGTTATCCATGTATCAATTATTGCACTAAACGCAAGTACGTAAATTTATCATTAGAGTATATGTGATGCGAAAATTACGTTTTTATCAAGGTGTTAGGTTAAATTGTGAAATTGAGACTCTTCTTTATATACGCCTATTCAGTTCAATTGTCAGGTGAATCAAATCTGTCACTCAAGTATTGACTCATAATCAATTACGTCACATATACTTTGACGTCACAATAATAATAAAAAGAAAGTACTCCGTCATAAACCTGGAATAGTACGTCTTTACTATTTACTAAACATTCTGTTGAATATTTTGGCAGAAACAGCTCCCAATAAAATTAGTTTCAAACAGGTTACCGGTATAGGTATCATGCACATCGGATTGGCGAATTCAGGATTCAAAGTATTCAAATCAATCCAAAGACACGCAAAGCATGGGAGGAGCGTAGCTAGAGATGGGTGGGGGGAACACTTAAACGTGGATTCATCCATTATACTGCTAGTATTTGCTTTTTCCTGGTGAAGGTTTTGGCATAATTTGGCATGCACTATGTAAGAACTAATTTTGTTTGAAAAGGTTACCTTGAAAACACAGCGTAGTGGTCCGGTACTCGATCAATACTGGCCTAGTAACCTGCATCATTAGCTGACGTTTACCTACTGCTACATAGGTTCACGACAGGCACACCTCAAGAAGGTCTCTGAAGCTTTGTTATTTCCGCCTAAACTGTTTGTATCGCTTTCTGTAACATCGAAATGTTATGGACATCTTATTCCGTAAGCTTTGATTAAAAAATAAAACTTCAGAGACTTTCTTCCTAAAACTATGTAACATACAATACGCCAGTTTAGTACATTGTGCTGCAGAGATTTTGTTCCGGGAAACTGTGTCTGGGACCGATATTTCAAAGGGTTTGGAAAATTGTGAAACATTAAAGCTAGTAATAACCTTTGTTTGAGGAACTTGTCAGCATGCTCGATTTAAAGCTTTGTTCCTGACATTCTTTGTCTTGGGCACGAGACACTGATTCGTTTAATGGAGGGAGTCATTTCTAGCTTAAGCTCCGCCCAAATTTCACCCACGGAGGAATCGATTTAAAATTTCTAAACCCGAATTCCCAGAATATAAATTTCATGGTAACTTTACACTTACAAGTTTTTAACATGATTGAATATAATGGAAACATCCGCTCTCAGTGACGTTTATAAATATTATTGAATATTATGGTCATACTCTCATATTGTGTCGGCAGCTAACACATGGCATATTTGATTATGACGTCAAATACTCGAGTGACAAATCGGATACTTTAATTAGATGGACAGGTACAAAGTGGCGCGAAGTCTGATAAACTATGAAATAAAATGATTTACGTTATTTGCTAAGAGAGTGAGAGACATCTAAAGTTTCTGAAATAAAGTTGCAAACGTAGAGCATTCATGTACTGTTACAAACATTGGTTGCACAACTTCGATATCCAGAAACCCCCATTTCCGCAACAAAGTTTTTGGAGGTTTACACGATGCATGGCAAAGAGCTTTGAGCAGCAACGTTTCTGAAACAATTTGAAGGAAGGTTTGGAAACCGGTTGCTATATGCAGGTCTTTATGAACTGTTTACGCAGGTGCTAGATTAATATGCCATTATCTTATGCTGAGGAAGCTCTCGATAATAATCAATCTACTGATCAATTCACCTTTAAGATACATAACAAGGTGGTTCAATGAGGTAGTAGCGAGCACATTTTATCATACCTCTGTAATGCATGATTGTATTGCAATCGTGGACATTCCTGTCACCAGCTGATGCCTAGACCGCAGGAAATCATGAGCTAAGCTCCCATAACAGCAAATGATACAACGTAACCCTCATTAAATTCCATTATCTTCCTTATCAACTAACAATCTGTTCAACTAATATACGGGTTTCCGAGAGCATATATGAGTAACTATTATTTCGCAGATAGGCTGAATAGATCCAATGCAACCATGTGTAGGATTCTTGACATGGAATATATAATAGCCAGCACATAGGGCTAAGTTATTGTATTGTGCTTGTAATGTCTTCATAAAACAACTGCTAGAGGATATGGTCCAATCTGATAATATCCTATGTACGCACGGGAATGTCTTACACACGCGAAGGTGCATGCACGTATGTACATTTAAGCATGCGGTGGCACGTGTGATTGTAAGTCAGATCTGTTTGCATATATTTATATTCGCATGCCAGCACGTGCATACGTTCACTTATGTGTGCAGCCTTGCGTTCACATAGGTCTACATGCACTATTGCATTTTCGCCGCATACCCCCATACATGCGCATCATTTAAAAAAGGTATTGAAATACGAGCATCATTAAATTATTATTAAGTGATTAAGTGGCAGTTAGATAAAAACTCATTCCATCATACACTCCTGCTGATTAATCAACTATTATGTCAGACCCATATGACGAAACGAGAATAAATCATAGACCTTTTTAAAAATTGTGTCTAATAAGCGAGCTAATGTTACACTTACGAATTCATCATACAACCCTTGAAAGGGTGATATTTGCGAATCCATTTCTAGCTGTGACACGTCCATTTATATCTGTGACACGTTCATTTTTAGCTGTGACACGTCAATTTCTAGCTGTGACACGTCCATTTCTAGCTGTGACACGTCGATTTCTAGCTGTGACACGTCCATTTCTAGCTGTGACACGTCCATTTCTATCTGTGACACGTCCATTTCTATCTGTGACACGTCGACTTTTAGCTAATCTGTGGCACATGGTGGATCATCGGACCACAGTTGGGATAGTTAAGTATTTGGTGGACAATTCTATTCAAAGCCTGCTAGAGAAAGGCGGTGTGTACATTGTCTTGATTTGTAGAAGGACTATGAGATAGGCGGTTGCTCTGATCGTCTGAGAGCTTGATGACGACTTCACATTTGCATATTATGCCACGCCCCCTCTTTCACGCCAAAATACTCGGTTTTGATTATTCTAAATGTTTTGGCGTGAAAATAGGGTGTGTGCTAATATGCAAATGAGATAACGTCATCAAACTCTCAGCGAATTAGTGCATCCACCTATCTCTCCTCCACTGTCTGTGATGTAGATTTATTAATGTCTGCCAATGATTGACAGGTGTAACGAGGTGTGAAACGCAGAGGGGTGAATGAAGGCGCTATGCTTTCTGAAAACCTTGTCAACGTTTCTGATCACATTCACGCTCTATTTGAAAGGATATTGGCAGAGTTTTACACTAATGTGAATTCTAGTCCTCAAGATCTTTGATGGGTGAGCATTAGTCACATGCGCCAGACACACCCGTCCATGTAGATTTTAGGCTAGTCCCTGCGCTGACGGTTGAGGCCATTAAAGCACTATATCAGAAGTCTGTCTCAGAGTCTTCTGTCTCAAAGAAACAATATGCCTGGACTCTGAATTCTGCATTGACGTCTTTCATTTCGAAATTTCTGAGCAGAGCGATAATCTCATCAAATTATACCCCGACTGTCAGAAACTTGAGACTTTATTGAAACGAAGCTGCATCATGGTTCATAATTAGGATAACTTATGCATGGCTCACGCTATCGTTATCGGATTTGTGAGCGCAAAAACCTTAGGTGAATATATATATATATATATATATATATATATATATATATATATATATATATATATATATATATATATATATATATATATATATATATATATATATATATATATATATATATATATATATATATATATATATATATATATATATATATATATATATATATGCCTGGCTAATGGTAACAGCCCTGATAATTAGAAGGTCCTTGAGCCCCATGCTAGGGTGGGCGTGTTACCTGATAAACCCAGCCGCCTAGATGCTCTGGGTGCACTATTTAAGCCATCATGAATCCCCAGGTTTCGCTTAGGGTGTAGAGTAAAGACAATAATTAAAGCTCTATATACAGGGTAGTGGGTTCTACCCTTTGTCTGTTTAATACCCATTATGCCTACATTCACAGTGTTAAAGGCCGACTGGGTTGTAGATATTATTGGGAGCAGTGCAATATAGGTTATGATCACTGCAACCATCACTCAACGTTGCCATTTATGCAAGGCAGAGCCTCCTTGTAAGCAGAATATTAATCATTTATGTGAGGATTGTGATAGATGGTTTAAAAAGTGAGCTATGTTATAACAATCACATCAGCTCTAAGGTGTGCGAGTAAGTGTCACAAGTTACTTAGAACTATTGATTCTCACATTAAGCATGTCTGTAGGGTGGAAAATTGTCTACGCTATAAGTCGGACGTTGATATAAATGGCCACTATAAGATAGCACTATGCACGCGAGTGGTTGAAATGGTGTGGGTGTTATATTTGACCTGGTGTCATTGCTGCATAACCCAAACTATTCAACAGAATATTTATTAAATTGTAAACCCATCAAGTTCAAGGGCACATTAGGATGAAATGGAGAGAGAGAGAGAGAGAGAGAGAGAGAGAGAGAGGGGGGGAGAGGAGAGAAGAGAGAGAAGGGAGAAGATAGAGAGTGAGTGAGGGAGGGAGGGAGGGATGGAGGGAGGGAGAGAGAGCGAGAGAGAGAGGGAGAGAGATGGAGAGGGAAAGAGAGAGAGAGAGGAGAGAAGAGAGAAGAGAGAGAAGAGAGAGAAGAGAGAAGAGAGAGAGAGGGAGGGAGGGAGGGAGGTAGGGAGGGAGGGGGAGAGAGAGGGGAGAAGAGAGACGACAGAGAAGAGAGGAGAGAGAGGGAGGGAGGGAGGGCGGGAGGGATGGAGGGAGGGAGAGAGAGAGGGAGCGAGAGAGAGAGAGAGGGAGAGAAAGAGCGAGAGAGAGGGTGAGAGAGATGAGGTAACAGACATTAATACTTGACATAACATTAAATATATTATACACTATTTTAGAAAAATCAATCACTGAAAATGAAATCCTGACATTACGTCTCCCTTTAAAATATTCATAGCATTATAGACATTATTCAATATATAACAGTGCAATTCTCATTGAAGAAGAAAAATAATAATAATAATAATAATAATAATAATAATAATAATAATAATAATAATAATAATAATTCTGGCAGATGATAGATTAAGCATTCTTCTTGTGTCAATTTATCACTTTAATCGTCAAGTCGACAACGACTACTTCTATAGAGGTTTTAAAGAATGTTCATTTGCAGGTCCAGAGAAGACAACAATAGTCCTCTCCCCGCGTGCAAATGGACAATGAGCATGAACAAATCGGGACTTTCTGGATTATCAACACTTCAATGGTCAGGCCTGCCTAAACGGCACATTCAGCGGTCTTGAGAAACTGCCATTTAGAGGGTAAATATAAAGCTATTTTTGTAAAATAATAAAATAATTGTCTTCATTCTCTTAAAAATCTCGATCATTAAAGGGTTAATTTACATAGTTAGCTTACAGAGCGCTTTGAAGTAATGTTGCCACAAAGGGGGTTAAAATCTTCTCAGTAACACGTCATTCATTTCTAGAGATAAATTCTCGCTTCCATTCAGAATAAAGTCCAGCGTTACAGTTGGTATAAATTCCTCTAGAGCGTTCAATAAGTCTCTTCTTTCTCTCCAATTTTTGGCATTCAAAGAAATAGTGAAAGGACGTTTCTGGCGTTGAACAGTTGGCACAGTTTCCTTCTTCAAGTAGATGGTATCGGAATAAGTCATTGTTCAGCTGACTACAGTTGTTCCCCAGCTTACAAAATAAAGTAGTTTAGCACCTTCTGCCCTAGGTGTAGTACGTGCAAATATGTTCTGAGGCGTTTAGTTAAGATTTTGTAAGATTGTTTTTAAAAACCGAAACGGATGAGCTGACTTTAATGTTGTGTCCAAGTTATTCCACAGTTGAATAGTACTAGGTAGAAAGGACTCTTAAAACCCTTCAAGACGGTGGTATACAATTTTCGGCATTTCTAAGATTACATCTTAAAGCATTGCCGACTTTTTCAGGAATCGTGTCACTTATATAATCAGGGCAATCGTTGTGGACAATTTTATAGAACAAGGTAAGTTTCTTGTACTTTTGGCGCTCACGTAGAGGTATTAGGCCCGTTTCTTTGTAAAGATTTTCCAAAGGTGTGTATTTTGGCAGACCAGTTATGATTCGCATGGCTTCATGGTTTTTCAGCATCCTGGCCCGAGCATCCATCCCAAACTTCGCGCCCATATTCTATTACAGGGCGCAAATATGCAACATAAATTTTAAATAACGTGTTTCTACGCAAAATAGATTTCATATGCCGCATGGTAGCTAGAATTTTAGCAGTCTTTCTTGAACATGTGGTCTATATGACTGATCCATTTTAAATCGTTAGAAATTGTTAGGCCAAGATACTTACTAGACTGCACTTCTGTTACTAGTATGTTGCTTAGAAAAATATCGGGAGGTAAAAAGTTAAGTGTGTTCGAAATATTTAGATTTACGGTTTTTGAGGCATTAAACATGACTAGCCACTGTTTGGACCAATCAGTGATTTTGTTTAAATCTTTATTTAATTTTCTTTCAATTTCATTTTATGATTCACCAATCAGCATAAAGCAGTGTCGTCGGCATATGACCTTACTTTCAATGCTATGTGAAATATCGAATATATAAATTAAGAATAGGAGAGGAACGAGCACCGAGCCTTGGGGAACTCCAGTTTCTACGTGTTTTAAAGGAGATTTATCTTGATTGATTAAGACACACTGTTGTCTTGATGGTAAGTAGCTATTAAACCAAGTAAGAAGTTTCCCTCCTAGTCCATGCTCTTGCAGTTTAAACATCAATCCTGCGTGCCATACTCTGCCAATATCACAAAATACAATGCATGTGGATTTGTGTTCATCAAGTACATTGAGAGGCTATGACACAATTCAATGAACTGAATTCACATCGATAGCTATATGCAAACCGAGAGACACTTATTTTTTTCATTTATCTCAAGAATAATTGTCGATGCCATCGAGCAAGACAATCCTATTGTAAATTTTCTAAAATAAACTTCCGCCCCGCCTTGCATTGCCATTAATAATCAGAAACATATATGAATCTTCTTATTGGATACGATGGGTTACGTGACCTCATTTCCGAACATGATATATATAGCACCCCTAGCTGGACACCCCAACCACTTCGCACTAGAGCTGGGCGGTATTGGCATTGGGATGACGATAACGGTATCTGTGAAAAATACCGCGATAACTACTAATATCGCGGTATTTGGAATAATTTCGGATATGATAGGGTTAATATGGCCAATCTATAAATAGGCATCCTTTTTAGATGTATAAACAAACAAAGCCTACACTTCTTTGTATTATATTTGTTTCAGCACCAAATAAAATATTTTTTCTCGCCTTTTTGCGTTTTACTTTGTCATTGTGAAGAGGAAGATGCGCATAAATGTCCTTAACTCCGTCACTGTGTGCGCAGGAATCTCCAAGGGAAATCCCAAGCGTTCAATCTGATTGGTTAAAAACATCAAGTATCTTTCATTGGTTTTAACCAGGTCATAATCGGGTGCAGTGTTTAATGGAGCATTCACGATCAGCTGTTTTTATTATTACTATAATTGAAAGCTTATAATGAATGCTCCGCGAGAAAGACCACGCGATTAGGCACATGATCAATTAATGGACTAACCAGGTCTGAAGACGCGATCGGCTGCGCGCGTGTATGCGTGTATAAAGATAACAAAATGGCCTGAATTTTTTTAGCAATAAAATAGAGAATGTAGAATTGTAGATAAGAATCGTCGATCACTGATTAAATTATTATTCTTGACGTGCAAAAGTCTGGTACTGAATGGTTAATTATTGAAAATGGTCAAGTTTTATAAGGAATTGACTAATCAACCCCACCTGCCCGCCCAGCCCTTTTAGAACATTGTGGACCTATTGACTGCGGTATGAAAGTCAATCACACACTTCATCCTATAAACTGGACTTACCGGAGTGTGTGAAAATAAATAATCATCAGCTATTTATACAGATTATTTCAAAACAATTTGACTCAAAGTTGTTGCTGTCGATGTCAGTAACAACTTTTGGGTCATAAAGTTTTCAAACTAATCAGCTCTTTATTTATTTCCTTTAAATTTTATTTCCATAAAGCCTCTGCATTCGTCTTGAAAGTGGTTAAATCATAGCCCTATAGATCGATGGTGAGCAATGACCCAGAACGCGTGAATATAGTGAATACAACACATTCCACGCTATAAGATCTGCTGTCGTCTAGAAAAGATGATCTAAGAGGTTATTAGTTATTAATAACTTGTCCGATTTTAGCTAAATATTTTGGAGACAATTTGATTGGAAATTATTGTCATGGCGCAATAAGTTTTAATCAAATCATTTTCAATATAATCAGCCGGGCTCGTTTCATTCATATTCCGGCTGCCTTTAGCGCATTCAGCATATCAATGGTATTACTGGTAAAGACTGATCAATACTCACCCAAGGCGTACATTTATACACACGTGTGGGGTGAATTATTCTTGAACAAGCGAAGAATAGAGGGATTACAGTTATGGCTTCACCGGTTTAGTTAGATCCCTTGAATTTATCGTCATAGTTAGCGAGTGAATTTATCCCGCTAGGATATTTGGATGGTTGTTGCTTTATTTATTCCCTTGTAATGACATCAATTGCGTCATCAGCTATGGAAAGCGAAGGTGGTATTCCAATAATATAATCAAAACGAGGCTGAGTTAAGTTTATTTGTGTTTTACAAATGGCTGCTATTTTGCGTATTCGACGTTGTCAGCAACCACGATTTTCAGATTTAACTTGTCTTCATTGGAACAACATTTAATTGAGCATGGAAGGATAACTATACTAAGAACAGTAGGGGTATGTATATAACACAACATAGACATATATTTATGGCAATAATAGTGCCGAAAATGATTGCTTTTGACTACCATGAATACGGAAATGAAGAGACCAGACTCGTCAAATTCGCATGAAATGCTTTATTATTAAATTATTACAATATATAAATTGTCAATACCGTCGTCACTGACGGTATTTGACGATATTGGTGGTTTTTAGAAATGAGACGATGACGATAACAATAAGAATAATATCGCGATTTTCCCGGTTTTATCGGGAAACCGCCCAGCTCTACTTCGCACCACGTAGATTTATCCAGCACCGATCTGAGATAGGAGAGGTGGCTTTTCTGATTGGCTGTCGTCACGAGACCTCGTTTGGCTGAACATATTCTAACATATCTCCCCCCTCACCCCTCCGTCACCTAACATTCTGTCGATCGTCATAGTAACAAAATTTCATGAAATAAATTAACGTTTGCTCTCTAGATGTGCCAAATGGAATATAAAACTCTCGTTTCAAGATGTTAACATCAAGCTATTCGTTTATTATCACGTTGTCAGTCTCAACAATACACATTTGTCCGATTTTAAGCAGTGGGCAAAATTGTTGACCTTTTGACCTCTGTTAGCCTAATTACTTGATTGATTTGCCTATGCCATATAACAGATGGCAGAAGCCCATAAGAGCAAAATCTTGAGTGGTCGCTTGCTAGTTCACTATGATTGTATGGCCATTTTTGTTAAACCCCCCCCCCTCCCGTCCCCACCCCAACCCTTAATATGGTCGGTTTTGTTATGAGTCATAGAGTCTCAGTTTATCCTATATTGAAAACCAAAACTGGTCTAATCAGCCCATTTCTGGTGAATAGAAAGATACATTTCTTCGCAGTTGTCCTAGAGTTCTCTATGATGTGCTGCATATCTCAGTGATGTGTTTTGTCAACTTAAATTATTTGTGATGTTGACGGTCATATAATTTACTGATGATACAAAGCTTAGGATGATTCCTCTTAACGTGTAGTCGAATTTGATGTGGGGGGGGGGGGGGGCGTCGTGTTCTGGTCCGGTACATCATGTTGCACTTGGCTAGTTGGAAACGCATTTCCCAAGTGGTAGCCCAGTGACCTAACATGTTTAATTCTTGCTGGATTGCTTCGCAGTCTTTCGGGTCATTAATTTCCCAGTAACATACACAATCGTCGGTGAGCATCCTGATCTTTGAAGAAATGTCCTGGACTATATAATTTTATGAGCTGAAAACAGTAGTTCTTTGCGGTATTCTAGACACAGCTTCGACAATGTTTAATTTAGCACCATTGACTATGCGTTGTTTGTGATGTATTAAGAATGTGTCTTTGACACACCATATTTGTGCAATTTAGTTATTTGCGCATACAAAATACACCATTAGACCTAGAATCATTAAATCAAGTGGACATTATATTAAAATGTACGACTTCAATAATATTATGAAATTAGTTCTTCATTGAAACAGCTTAAAGTATGCTATATCTGATTCTAATAGTAAAGTAATGCTCTTTAGGCGTCGGCTATCAAGATTACCCGCTAGAAGTGGTATGCTCAATGCATTCGGGGAAGGTGCTTTCCCAAAATACGCTAATATGGGAAAAGGTCTATTTGGGAACATCAAGGCACAGCTTGTTGTTTGCACTATCGTGTAGTCTCCATCGGAGATTAGCCATCACTTGGTAATAACCCATTTTGTGCATGCCATCGTATTCTACTGCCGAGTTCGAGTTTGAAACCGTCTCTTTGCAAAGGCCACATAATGTAAACAGTGTGGGCAATACTATTTGTCCTCAGATGTCTATAATAATGTATATGCGTTGCTGTAAACCTCTTCGCCATGTGTATGTATCCATTTTTCCTTCCACTGGATTACTTTGTCTGATCTCTTTACGAGTTTCTTGCATACTCAACCTCTTCTGTTCGGTCCATGAGTGTGTTGGATTACAACAGCGAGGAGCAATACTATAAAGAGATGCTTGGAACTACTTCATTTCTTTAATCTGTATACCTCCAGGTATGTTTTACTGATGGTCTAGTGCTGCCTAAAATAACTGCACTAATTGTGCTGTGTTCGGGATTGGTGCCAAGTCGCTGGTGACTTAGCTTCCGCCATGGAAAAAATCCTAGTAAATTAAGTGACTTATGTTCGGAGATTGCGTTTAGCGAAATTACCAATAACCCCATGCTACAGTGGATCCCAGGATATTGTCCATGAAATAGGACTACAGATGACTGCCAAAGAGAGGAGATCCCAAAACCAAATTGAAAATTAGGTCGGCTACAACAAAATGAAGACTGTTATCAAAGCTAGTTTGGTAAAACGGTGGAATATTATACATAAAGTATATCCAAAAGAAATAGGATGCATATTACAAACTACCTCTTAAAGAAAAAAACATATATCTCATACGAGAGAAATGGGCATAACTATCTGAAACACTATACATTCATCGACCAAACCACTTCAGATTGGAAACTGTGACGAATGGCATTGGCATTGGCATTGTATGCTAGTGTGTGAGACATGTGCTGAACATGTGCTGAATGTTGTATGGTCTCCACGTGAAGCTATATTGGAACCTAGCCGACATGAAAAGGTAGCACATCTTGTATGGATAACACTTGTGAAAGCTTATTACTATGGAATGAAATGAAGAAGGATGTATTATGTAATCGATCTTCCTGTACTGTCAAGAGTGTCTCAATATCGAAGCACTGAAACAAAGATATCCTGCTATACCTGGTAAGAAAATAATAACACCTTACTGTTTACCTAGCTTGTATGAAAGACATGCTAATATGTCCAGACGTGGACGTGGTATTTCTCTATCGTTTTCTTCACTAGTTTGTGTGAGATCGACCTATATGCTCATGTATTATACTCTTCTTGATATTCCAGCGAGTCCTCCTTTTTGCACCGAAGTATTCACACATTTCCCATGCCCTTACATAGACTCGTGTGTAAAAGTAGACACATCTGGTGCGCGACATACACAATGCATCTCCGACATCTGAAATAGTTTGAAGCACACTCTGCTCTTTGCCTAGACCCGTCTCAGCCTTTCTGTCTAAATAGCCATGCTTGGATTAGACTTATGCTATACTGATCATGAGTAGGCTGAATTTCACTCTAACATATTGCTAAATATTATGCTAAAATCTATGTGTCCTTTTTTCATATCCCAAGGTTGTGGCTCATTATCCTGACTAGCAGTCAGAAACACTTCCACATCGCTGGCAATATATGTATGGCTGTCTCATCATTTTATGGCACTCAACTGTGTCAAGATTATTCTAATAATTACACAAAATAAATCTGATTATTTAATAAATCGAAATTGCTTTCTAAGTTTTCTTTCACATAAAATCGCCATGATATACCACTCATGAATGCAGTAATCAGATGATGGTGCCCCTACGCGAGGCTGAATCTCGGAATAGAATGAGAAGCAAGATTATGAAATCTAGTTGCACAGCGGATTCTTTAATGGTGAACCTCTGGTCATGGGCCATCTCACTGCACAGTAACCTCAGATATCACTGCCTTCTGTCAGCAAAAAGTTGGAGCAAACTGATGCTTGTGTTCAAATGGACTAAATCTGACAGATCTGACTATTCAGAGTTCAAACTTTACAACTCTTCATAACTCTGGTCTTGCACGCTCTAAGGGCATGAACCTTCATAACACTGCGACACTTCCCTCATATAACCCGTTAGAATATGCCTGTAATGCAGTTCATATCAAGAAAACCAGGATATCATGTCCAATGTGGAAATCCTCTTCTGAAGTGAGGCAGCTTATAGGCAGAGCGAAGTAGCTCAATCAGAAATATTTAGAGTTAGATCAGCCTGGCCCTGAGCATCCTGCTGTCAAGGAAAGAGAAATCATTTAGGAGCAATTAGGCTCTCAGCGGAGGGTCGAGGTTGCTCTGGATATAACTCTTACTACAACAATATGTTGAGCATTATAACTCAAACAACTTTGTCAGGCTCATCAATCGTGTCAGATTCCGTACACATCCTGTCAACTCTATTGCCAGAAATGATGCTTTCTCAACAATAATGTCGTGGCCTTGTAGCGTATTATGGAGACCATGGTTTCCCATCTGACCAGACAAATCCTGACATTGAATATAAAACTAAGGTGACATAATTTTAATCTACTGTAAATGTTGCATGCAGATAATTCAGACATACTCCTATTACACCACCATAAACGTTTCGAATAGTTATCAAAACGCTTCATGCAAGAAAGCCATCAGATGAAAACGGTATCAGTGCTCAACGCCTCATCTATGCTGGAGAATCAATTTTACCAACACTTACCATATTCTACAAATCCATATTATCGAGTAAGACAATTTCAAAAGATATCAATAATGACATTATAATCCCAGTGTAGAAACAGGAATCGGCTGATGGATATTATGCTAATTAAAGATACATAAGAATTACCCTTACATTGTACAAGCACGTTGAGCACATTATTCTTTGAAAATGGAGCAAATGTTACCCAAAATCAAATTAAGTCTACAGTTTGGGTTGGCAAAATGTATATTTTCAATCTGGGTTTCACTTCGGATATCAATAGTTATAACCGAATGCACATACCTTAACCTTGCAGTATACCTTGTCTTTCTAGACAATCAGAAAGCTTTTGACATAGTGGTCCATAATTCACTAAATTGTATGCTGTTTGATCAACGGCTTAATTTATATCTCCTACGCATTATTGATAGACTGTATCAAAGCATGTCATTAAAGGGTAAATGAAAGAATGCACGCACTGACTCGTTTCCAATCTTACAAGGAGTATGTGAAGGTGGTGTTCGATCCTCCGGCCTATGGAAATTCTATATCAATAATCTACACACGCAATTATAGATACTTCAATCAGTAACCTATATCGGTATATAATATACTGGCTCTCCAACTGTAGCAGATGAATTTATAATTATCAGCAACACGTCTATTGAACTGCAGGCTATGCTGGATTTGACATATCGGTGCACAAGTCATCATGAAAATTATGTGATTATCCAAAAGGCTACCTCAAAGAAACCAATTCAGTTAACTACATCTAGGGAACAATATTGTGACCATTCCAGTTATGGCCGTTCACCTTGGCATACTTCGCACTGGCAGAACAAAGAGAGGGATGATGATAAATGTTCAAGGAAAAATCCCATCTGCTCACAGAACATTTTCTAGTCTCATTAGCGCATGGTTCCATGGCTACAATGGCTTGACACCAAAGATCTGCTTCAAAATATTCCTACTTTATCCTATGACACATCCTTTATATAGCCTCGAGATTTTCAAACTTGATAAGACGCAGAAGTACCCATTAGATAGCTTCCATTTTTCAATGCTCAGAACTATCCAATACTTACCGCAGCGAACTGCAAATTGTATTCTATAGTTGTTGCTTGGCGCCAAACTTATTGAGGCTGAAATCCATGTAGTACACTATTCAATGATAGCAAACCGCATACGCTTTGGTAACATAGTATTGATCAACATTGAAAAGCGGCAAATTGCAATGAAGTCCAATACCTCTAACTCTTGGTTTATTTGTGTTGAGCAACTTCTCAAAATGTATGGACTGGGAAAATATCAAAAGACATTTGGAGCCTACAACTATTCACTACAATTAACTTGTATTGGCATAACACCGTCCTGACTGAATTTAAACTTAGGAGTACAATGTCTAAATTCAAGATGCGATGCGTTTCACCCAGCAACCCTCAGCCGCCATTAAAGCTGGTAGAAAGTGACAGTAAGGATGTTAAACGGCGTGCCATTAAATTAGGATTTCTTAGACGTACTTATCTAGTCGAATCTCTTTTATCTAGATTCAATATGAATGGTACTGACGCATTATGTCAATTCTGCAGCATGTATACTGCAACATATTGACACATGGTCATTCAATGTCCAGCTCTACTTGCCTATATAAAACACACCTCAAGACTCTATAATGCTGCTAGTCATTCAGAACGTCGGACAATATATATATAAGTACAAAACTGCAACTGATGACCCAAAATAACTATAGACATACGCACCTATCACTACAGTATATGCTACACATTCACCAAAACCATCTGTCCATCAATCCATCCACCCATCCATCCATCCACAGATCCACCCACCCACCCACCCACCCATCCATCCATCCATTCATTCATCCATCTATCCATCTATCCATCTACCCATCCATCTATCCATAAATCCGCTCACCCACCCACCCACCTATCCATCCACCCATCCATCCATCCATCCATCCATGCAGTATGGGCTAATACATAAGTACCAACGTGCAACTGATGACTAAGATAGTTATAGAGCATACCCAGCTATCAGTCCAGCAAATGCTACCCATTCACCAAAACCATCCATCCATCCATCCATCCGCCCATGCAGTATGGGTTAATACATAAGTACCAACCTGCAACTGATGACTAAGATAACTATAGACCATACCCACCTACAGCATATGCTACGCGCTCACCAAAACCATCCATCCATCCATCCATCCACCCATCCATCCCTCGACTTACCACCCATCTATCCATCCATCCATCCATGCAGTATAGGTTATTACATAAGTACCAGCCTGCAACTGATGCTCAAGATAACTATAGACCTTAACCAGCTATCAACCCAGCAAATGCTACCCTTTCACCAAAATGTTCTCCAGCAATTAGAAAACTGCTGTCGCCACTTATGCTACAGCCGTCACTGTGGTCGCACCTACATACTCAACTTAGGGCATATAGGATGTAAATGTAAAAAGTAAATGGGAAACCCTATCCATCATAAATAATTCCAATATCCATATCTTATCATCCGATTGCTATGTATATTAATTACATTTCTATTTCTACGCACATCGTATATCTAATCTCGACTAACACCTTGCTATTACTATGTGGTGTCTCTCTCCATTCCTGCCTCCCTCCCTCCCCCACTCTCTCTCTCTCTCTCTCTGTCTCTCTCTCTCTCTCTCTCTCTCTCTCTCTCTCTCTCTCTCTCTCTCCCTCCCTCCCTCCCTCCCTCTCTCTCTCTCTCTCTCTCCCTCTCTCTCCCTCTCTCTCTCTCTCTCTCTCTCCCTCTCTCTCCCTCTCTCTCCCTCTCTCTCTCTCTCTCCCTCTCTCTCTCTCTCTCTCTCTCTCTCTCTCTCTCTCTCTCTCCATTATACAATGGGTATAAGTATGATTAAAGGACAATTCCGGGACGATAAAAAGTGCTCATTATTTGAAAGATTATTACATGTTTAATGAAATTGCGCCAGAATAATAACCAGCTAAAAATAGCGTAACCAACTATCGCTAGATAAAGTCGGTAAAATAGACAATTTTTCACACATCGGGGAGCTGCCATTTTATCGCGTTTTACGACGTCAGCCCGCACCATCACTATTGCTATGACTGGAGGAGAGGGGCCAATAGATGCGGGTATATATTTTAAGGAAGCATACGTAAATGATAATAGCAAACGAACCGCTAAAGCGATTCCAATGATTCTAGAGTCTCTAAATAGGATTAATATGATATAATGGATATTAATATCGGACACGAGGTTCAAAAGACTGGAATATATAAAACAATTTTTCATCTAAGATACGATCTTAGAATGTGTTATCCTTTTTTGGGGGTAAAATTCAGCGTGAGATGGTTTTTGTCTCGCGGACTCTTTGCGTATCGTCATTAAATTGTAGTGTGCTTAAAGCTGAAAGAAATGGCTATTTGCCTGACCAATTATAACTTTACTCACGTGAATATTGCCAGAGATATCACCAAATGAATTAACATTTTGACATAAAATCTGGGAATTTTCATCGCCGATCAATATTTCCCGGCAAATAGTAATTTCAATAATTAAGATATTTTGATGGAATTTTTTCCGTTATGTGATAACATTGGAAAGCTTCGGCACATCAAATTCTGTCATTGTTGCTGTAATACTCATTCTGATATGGGATGATGGATAGAGCACTCCTGAAATTTTTGTTTTAAATTTTGCTGGCTTAGTTTTTTCCCGTAGAGCGTATCTTTTGAACCACTAGGCCGATTCTAACATCCCTAGCATTGAATAAATCTTCGAATTTGCAGCTACAGATAGGTATCAAAATTATTACAATCGATTCTGTGGTTCTGGCAATCTTACCATATCATATGTTTTCTTGAAATATAGGCTATATTTACACTGCCTGCGACACACGCTATAACGGTATCTTGAGTCGGCTGAGCAATTTGACAATACGCTCGTGTCAAGTGTGCCACTTCATTTAACCCTTATCACATGGTGTAAAATGCGTAATAGCCTACTTACAGAGCTAGTGTCAGGGTACATTTTGAAAAATAATGTTGCTGAAACGTGTTGCTGTCGTGCACATCAATGACTTACAGCAGCATTGTTGCCAAAATGAACACATTATGATAGGATACAGAAAATTTAATCTATGCTTCAGCGGTCTAGGGGTTAACAATTCTCCACCGACTTCAGATACCAGAATTACCTGCAAAACTTACTAGCTTAACTGGACAATGTCTTAACGATTACAAATTAACACATGTTAGGCCTCCACGCATATACATATTTACTGTACAGCCTTCCTGCTCGATAACGTTAGCGTTGGTACGGGGATGACGTCAGGATCTCGTGAAATCTCGCTCTCGTTGCAAGAAAATGGCGCCGCCCAGGAGATAAAATAATCCACTGTTTACGATGGTATAATTACTCGTATTATTTGTCTATTGTTTTTATTTTTGATCCAATATGTTAGTCATATAATAGTCTTTTAGATAGTACACTTTTACCAATCCCGGAATTGTCCGTTAAGGATGATATGAATGACATCATTAAATTAGAACTATGCGCAACACGAAAGAGTGCCGATTATTATTATTAATAATAAAACAATATAGTTCACTAACTCAGATTTGGGCAAGTGTTTTTGGCTATATTAAAATGGTTCATCAGCATA
The DNA here is from genome assembly GCA_034401795.1 of Chaetoderma sp. LZ-2023a. Lineage (NCBI taxonomy): Eukaryota > Metazoa > Mollusca > Caudofoveata > Chaetodermatida > Chaetodermatidae > Chaetoderma > Chaetoderma sp. LZ-2023a. Next base: position 28,329,883 of record CM067368.1, read on the forward strand.
TAAAAAGAAACTATGTTGCAATTTTGTCCCATCATATCTTTGATTGAGTGGACTATTTGGCAATACAACATATCTAATCAGAATACAATAAACATAGTAATACGCGGTTGGTTGTGCGCGCGTTCCCCAAAAATAAGCATGTATGATCTGCATAGGCGTATGCGGCCATGTATCTTTCATCCATTATTAGTGGTACCGTCTATGTCCATCTCGTACTGCTGTTCCATATATGGCTATGACCATGCTTCAAATAACCTCACATTATTAGGATATTGGGAGTGTTCGTTTTCCTAAGGGATTCTTACTTTATAACAGTGTCACGGGTATATTTATGAATGATTTTATAATGATTTATTGATTTTCTAAAGTTGAGAATTTAAAGTCCCCTTAAACTTAACTGACATTAGTGGCAATGAAGGCATCAGAAACGTCACAGCGGATGGTATATGAGTTCTATATCTGACATGGGAATGCATTCAAGTGGCTGCGTTAATGTAGCCATAATAGCATCTCTAATAATTCTAAGATAAAATCATAACATTTTTATCCTGAAATAATCAGGAGAACCTCTCAAATGTCATTACAACAAATGTGTTTTTGTCTATGCTTGTTAACGTAACATTTTGTATAAAGTTTGTCTCTGGCTATGAACACCAAATGTTTCAGAAAGGTTGCTCAACAAAGTGTACTAAAACATTTTCAACCATTCATTCGACTGGTAGTTAAGCGTATATCAGGCCGTTTTGGTAATCTTGATGAGGAAATGTTGTTCAGGAAACTTTATTTCTCATTCTGATCCACCAAACGCTTCCCAAAAAATGATGATGTTTTCTCTTAAATGGTATTTAGTGATCGAATCAACTTGAAGAATGAAGAAAAAGGCAGTGTAATTTGAATATCAATTCAGCAGTAGCGATTGTATTAAATGCATATTGCCTGAAGCATTGTACCAGGGAACAATTACATAAACAGATCGATGAGTAAATGTCATGAAAACCAGGAACAATAGAAAATCTTTTCAGATGCAAGTGGATGCCATTCTATTGATGGTATACTATTAATGTCAACAAAGAATAATGATAGATATGTCTTTGTATGTATCAAATGCAAAATGGTAGCGCCAGAAGCATGTAGGAAATGCGAATCTCGAATGTCTTTCCCACCAAGTTTGATTAAAATCGGCCCTGCAGTGAACGATGAGTAGTTGTTCAAACGCTTATTTACTGAGAATTCTTTACAAAATTTCAGATTCATATGGAGAGAATCTGTCAATACAACATCTGCATAGAGTTAATGAAGCCTTTGACTCTATGGTCCTTCACGCCAAGGGTCAGCATTTAAAGAGAATTTTGTGTAAGACGAATAGGAATACAAATGATCGGTGAATGGCAGCCGGATGGCAAATGGTGAATGGATTTCAGTCATCTTGGCATAAACGTATTTTGCCGTTGGAAGAAAGACTTATATTACTCCATTTGACTCTACACTAGAAGTTAATGACCAATATTACCAATGAATATATTAAGACTAGAAATTTTTTTCTTGAATTTATATGTCCGTTTATATTGGTTTTAACATATTTCCCATTTATGAGTTGGCTTTAAACCTTTTTTGGAAAATTTATCATATTTTTAACACAAGGGTACACTTCCGAAAATACTCGTTTAAAAAGCTACTTTTAACATGACAATCCGGTAGCTACTCACTGTACCATTAGATTCTATGGTTACCAGAATCAATCCTCGTCCCTTGCCACTTGATGATGATGACGATGACGGTGGCGGTGGCGGTACTGGTGCTGGTGCTGGTGTCCGTGGCGATGGCGGTGGCGGTGGTGGTGGTAAGTGAAAGTTCTCTTCAGCCGCTGGCAGTTCTTATTTAACCTTCTCCGCTGTGTCTCGTCCACTGCGGGCAGTCTAACCACCTTTAGGTTCTCATTTGTTGTTGGGCTTAATTACATTCCTTGATGCTTGATCTCATGACACTTAGCTAGTTGATGGTGTGGCGTCCTTTGCGTGCCTGGTAGCTGTTTGCACCTACGACCGCAAATTCTACTTTTTTCCGAGGGTTGTTTTCTGACAATCGATAATCATGACCGAACGTAGACAATCACTGTTGTGCATTTGTGCTATCTTCACAGAAAGTGGCTCTCTGTTACATATAAGTGTCTGACCAGGTGTAGTTCATCATCCTCATTGCCAGCTTGATGGAGAACCTGAAGAAGCTATGGTCTCTAGTCTCATCTTGTGGAAGTTCCAATACTTTGATAGTACCACTGATGCGAACATTCGTTATTCCCAGACTATGCTAGCCTAGCTACGCCCTCACTTAAAACTACTCTGCCAGTTTCCAGCAAATTTGTCAATCTAATCTCTGATTTGACATAGTATCACATTCTCGGATGCTGTTCAAAATCACTTTTGGTCTCAGGTTGGCAAGAAGTCTGAGTGGTCTCTTTGGTGTTTGAGGTATGATGAGTGCACCTTGTCCGATAGCATCAATAGGGAGACGCTGGTCGAAGGCAGAGTTGTTGAAGGGTGCCATTTGTGTCGAGATGGTATTATCTGCATGTATGCACGACCATTCGTTAGAGACTGTAACGCTTTCCTAACCTCTGCCTCCCATATACTGCGAATATGGTTGGATTATATTTACTTCCAAGGTATAAAAGTGATTTTAGGCGGCAACCATTCTGACATGCACAGCATTGTGTTCAGTCGCCACCACGATTTTGAATGTTTAGAAAATCGGGTCATCTGATTAGCTGAAAGTAGAATGCAAAATCATGTATATATTACATTTACTTTGATTCATAATAGTTTAAAATATATTCATTATCCTATATGTGCCTTAAGTTTTATCGATTATTTATGTTATTCATTAATAATGTTTAAGCCATTCTGGTCTGGTAATACTTTAATTATAATTAACCAACATATTCCGACCTTCTGTAATGGGGAAATCTGATCTGTCATTCAAGTAGCTGACGTTATAATAAAAATACTTCACTGGTTAGCTGATGTCAAAGTCAAGTGACATAGATCATACGAAGGGAAAATGTCTGACTCTGACAGTAGCCATATGAACTGTAATGGTTTTGTGAATTTACATTTTAATCAACATTTTGTTGAATATTTTGAAACTAATTTGAAAGTGTTTTTCTGCTGGCGTAGTGTAATTAATTAATAATATTTTATTTATTCTGATTTTACTCTTCCTATATGTGCATATTATTAGCTTAGCATAGTGCCAAAATGTGTCTTAGAGTAAACATATTTAAATTACTGTACACAATTCTGTCATGCTTAATACGATAGGCTTAATTTCACTTGATTTCCTGCTCGTTCAAATAGTTTACATAGTTTATCTATTGTTTAATTTTACTTAATATAGTATATCAAATAACCTGCCATCTTGTATAAAGAAAGGTTATTATCATTGAAGCTCATTCACAATAATCTTCAGCTAACTGCAAAAACATTTGAGAGGAAATATAAACAATTTTAATATTAAATGGCATTTGACCTTTCGTTATATTTCAAATCTATACATTGATAACATAGCATACTGTACACTGTTGAGCCAGAAATCAATATCAATGGGTATTTAACATTGCACAGATTCGAGCATAAGGAGAGGTCATGCACGGTACTGAGCAGTAACGATTAATTTTGCAATTTAAGTCAAAGCCAAATAAGATTAAAATTGTGCTTGTTTACCAAACGTATATTGGAAAATTTACTATTCTCTGAACGATATAGAATATGGCATGATTCCTTTAGTGATTTTGTTGGCGGGTATGCGTGTTGGATAAAACTATTTTGCGCGCTTCTGGATAGAGCAATGCTTCTACATGGACAACTCATCCATAGTGATGTTATTCATAATGGATGGATTGGAAGATGTATGGATGGATAGATGGATGGATGAACGTGGGGTGGGTGGATGGATGGGTGGGTGGGTGGGTGGGTGGGTGGTGGGTGTGTGTGTGGGTGGGTTGGTGGGTGGGTGGGTCGGTGGGTTGATGACTGGATGGATGGATGAGTGGATTGATGGACGGACGGTTGAATGGACGGACAGATGGTCGGACGGATGGACGGGTGGATGGATGGTCGGATGGATGGATGAATGGATGGGTGGATGGATGGATGAACGGATGGACCTATCGATGAATGGATCGAGAGTTGACCTATGAATAGGGCATATGCATGATCACATTACATCCACATTGACAAAATGAGGTTTATCTATATCATGAAAATGATGGAATCCTGTTTTAGATATGACCCGCCCACCTTTAGCTACCTCCGCCCACACATCTCCCGTGTTGGGATTGATCAATCCCTGAACTCCATGACTATTTATTTCCAGAAGACTATAAAGGTAAGCTGTTGAATATTTTGAAACTATTTGTCTGGATGCTGCTGCCTATGACTCAACGTCTTCACGCGGATGAAAACCACCATATGTGATTTTTCGCAGATGGTTTTGGTAGGGGTTTTACCGAGGATCATCTCGGAAGTCTGCTCACTTCACATCTGATATCGTACCAGTAGCAGTCGATCGGCTGGACACGGTCGCAGCTACGAGCAATATAATACATAAAACCAACATGGTGCTTATATATGTAGGGTTAAAGTAAACAAACTGAATGATTCAAGAGTCAGATGCAGCCCTGTACGATCTTCGAGGTCTATATATATAAATATATATATATATATATATATATATATATATATATATATATATATATATATATATATATATATATATATATATATATATATATATATATATATATATATATATATATATATAACATTTTCAATTTACCATCAGGTAGGGTCCGCATTTCCAACACGGACTTGCTCGATCAACTTTGCGTAGTTCTTGGCACTGGTTTGCATGTGACACGCATTCTATTCATAAACCACCGTTCTTGGTTTGTTCTGTTCCATCGAAGGGGAATAACAATAACTTTCCACCGGTAACACCAACTATGCCATCAACTCCAACTAGAGTAGTACCATCCACTAAATAAGTTAAGAAAGATGGTTCCCAATTGTACAGATGTTACGTCAGAGGATGAAATCTCAGAGCAAGCGATCATATAGGAGAACCATAGACGTGAGAAAGCCAAACAACACAAGGAGTACTATTAGAAGAGCAAGGTTAAGTTCTAGATGTCTCGGCTTCGAGAGCTACTGGCTCCAGACAATGTGCTGGACCGTGAGTGTCTGAGAAATGTATGACTCCACACTAAAAAGTTGACACCGTTCGTCAGGTTATTCCATTGAGTCCCACAATGACTCACCAGAAGATCATACAGGCCATCCAGTCTTAGAGCGGATTTAAGGCTAATATACGGTATTGTTAAATCAGAATGACAAAACCAATCTTAACCCTATCCAGACCTGACTGTTTAGGAAGGCTCTGGCACAGTTCTCAGCTGCATGCCGGCACCATAAAATTGACTCTCAGCGAGAGTTTCTTTCGTGAGGCAGAAAAATACAACAGAACATGCAGACAGTATAAAAGAGCCTATAATAGTCTCGAACACGCAACTGCAGTTAGTTGTGTGATTGGAGGCAGTGGATGTGTGGCGGCCATCGCTACACTCGCTACAAGGGTGGGAGCCATATCTGCTATCCCACTAGGTGGAGTAACTCTCGGTGCTAGTGTACTGGCCACCATCTTGGCATTTGGTCAGCGCCAGATCATGAGGAAGCTTGAGAAGCATGCACAGTATCTGACATAAGTACAGAGTACCCTACGGTCTATCGATAAGTCTGTCAGTAAAGCTCTAGAAGATGGAAAGGTTATGGGTGAAGAGTATCACTACGCCCGGAAGCTCTAGGTTTTGTACCACCCAGAAAATCCCAAACTGAGTCAACAATTCCCCCCAAAGGCTCCGGGAGATGGGTAGTTATGGATGAGTTAATAAAAAGAGATCAGGTCTTTACGAATAGGCTGCTGCTTCAATATGACCAGTATAGGTGACATTCCTAATAAACCTCACAACCATCATCCAGAGCCAACCGACTACTCCTGAATACTCCTTATTGCCTGCGACCAGGTCTGTTGGATGGCATTCCATAATTAACACTGATCTCAATTGTAGTCGAATGACGGTCATGAAATAGTTTCTCCACCAATCCACGGCACTGATCAACATAGCTTTCAACATCAAAGATGCAAAGAAAGCACACACATTGATGATCGTCCAAAATCTATCATTCTGGAACCAGCAGTTAAACTTTGCCGTATGGTGTGCTGCACCAGGATGTGTGGCTAGGGCTGTCTTGCCCCATTCTTATTTCATCACACTAGTAGCAGTGCTAGTCACCAGCTGTCTCACATTTCATGTTTACTACATGGTGAGACGAATCCTCAATGAACTGGACTTACAGCTCATAGTCCAGGAGCTAAAGCTAGGGCAGAATCGTGACGTAGCACACCCAATATTCGGAAGGTCTGACACTTGCTGTGGCTTGGGGGACATGTCCCACACATTTTAAGCCCTGTTGTACAAACAAATTGTGGTAGCACTAATTAGTTATCCTGATTTCTTTGCATAGGGGGTCTAGGCTTTGGCTGTATCCACAGTGCACAACGATATAAGCATGATTGTGTCATAACTCAAAGTAATATCGTATTAGATTCAACATATATGATATTTAGACGGATATCGACCTAACATATATCCAACATACATTTTGCATGCATATACCAAAGGCGAGGGTGAAATGTGAAGGTTATATTTTATGTATGTATAAACGGTAAACAGACAACTCACTCAACGACAATGGTGATGTTCCAACGAATGCAATTTGGCCCAAGACCAGAGCGTGTCATACATGCTGAACACTCAGTCAGGAGAAGGGCTTTGACAGCACCAGGTACTGCAAACAGAATTCTTGATTGTGGGGTGTTTGGTAGAAGACCAGTTGTGACCGCGTTCATAGACACTGTCAAAAAGGGTTGGTACCAATGTGATAGCTCAATCCAGGAACAGGCATTAGTCATGGATCTTGCATGGGCCATCGTTCGAATGTGTCCAATAAAATTGTTTGCGGTAGATCTTGTACCCATGATGACCACAGAAACACAAACAGTCCCTAGTTGGAGTGGATTTAATGCACTTGTATCATGTGCTAACGCACCTTTTACACAAATCGGTTACTGTCCAATGATTTCCGGATCACCAACTGAATTCAATACGGTGTATACGGTCATGAAACAAGTTCAAAGAACGATGACAACACTAGGACAGAATGACTCGGTCATTACATTCGACTTGGCCATATATGTCAAGGCAAAGGAGATACAGTGGCGATATAAAGAAGAGTTTAGTGACACTGTGATCAGACTGGGGGGATTCCACATTGCGCTAAACTACTTAGCTGTTATTGGAAAGATGTTTGATCACTCTGGCTTAGAAGATCTCCTCATAGAGGCCAACACATATGGTAGCAGCACGGCTGCTGCTCTACTTAAAGGGAAGTCATATAATCGAGGAGTGAGGGCTCACAAATTGGTTATGGAAGCGCTGCTGCGATTACAATGGCAGTCTTTTTCCAAATGGGTTCAACAAAATAGACAACATGAAGACCACATTACTCCAACAGAATTGGAGAGTCTGGATGAGAAAATTAAGATGTGCCGAAGCAGCATTGACGACTTAGACGCACTGCAAGAAAATTTCAAAGAGGTGTGTATGTACGTGAATAAATTGCAACAGCTGTTCAAATCCTTTAAAGTTGAGTCAAGCTCGAAATCACACCTGTTCGCATTTTGGAACTCATATATTCATATGGTAGAGCTGCTGCTTGGATTCATAAGAGCTGAGAGAACTGGAGATTGGCAGGCACACCTATCTGCTACTGCTGCTATGGCGCCATATTTCTACAGCATTGACAGAACCAATTATGCAAGATGGCTGCCAATATATCTTGCGGACATGAAGATGCTTCCAAGTACACATCCCCATGTACATGAACAATTCTTGAATGGAAATCATTCCGTAAGTCGCTCAGACCATCCATTCAATCAAGTGTGGACAGATATGGCCTTAGAGCAATCGATTAATTTGGATTCCAAAAAGCGAGGTGGTATTATTGGAATAACACAAAAGCCAGGAGCTCTGGAGAGGTGGTTTTTAACTAGCCACGAGAGGGCAGCCATAACAACGGTCACAAAGCAAATGTGTGGGTTACAAGATAGTCACATGTTTGGAGTACATAAGGAAATGGGGACTAATCGAATGAACAGGGATGAAACCGATGTGCAGAAGATACTTTCGATGTTCTCATCAGATATAATGACCAATCCCTTTAATATTGCGGAAAACGACGACAGCGAGTGTCTTCCGCTTGTAAACATTGCAACTGGCGTGGTATTGCCTAATGAAATCGCCAAGAGACTTGTTTCCGCCTGTGACATTGGTAAGGAGATTATGGAAAATTTTGTTCAGGAGCGGCTGGACACTAACACGAGAAGCTTTTGGGACACGTTGCCACACTTAAAACTTAAAACATTTGCCAGCCTAGCGCAGAAGAAAAAACTCAAAACAAATGATGAAAAAATTCACAATGTGAGATCTGACCGCGAACTATTTGGTCGATTAATTATTGCCGCAAGGTCCAGAGATGTTGATTTAAAACTAGTGATGACGTATGAACTGTCTGCTGTTCCACTATCATTGTCACATACGGATGGGACTCTAAGAAAGAATGTGAAAAGTGTTTTGTTAAGTGAACTAGAAAAGGAAGTAAATGTTGATGGACGGCTTCCACCTGTTGACAAGACAGGCGCAACAGCTTATGTAGTAGATGGCATGGCAATTGTGCAAATGGTTAAAACTGGAGGTACGTCTACATTTGGAGAATTGGCTGATAAATACTGGCACATCTTTACAGTTCCACTGAATCAAGAAGACTGCAACAGAGTAGATGTAGTTTTTGACAGATATGATAGACTAGAATCTCTCAAAGCGGAAGAGCGGCTAAAACGTGGGTCATCAACAGCATTGGAAGTAAAGATTGCTGGAGAAAATACTCCCGTTCCAAAGCAATGGGCCAAGTACATCAGCAATCCAAGCAACAAAAGTAACCTGGTTGCATTTCTCAGCAAGCGGTGGCGTGATACTGGTCCAAATATGCTATCTGCCGACAATTGCGTCATTCTTGCTGGTGGCTTTAACGATGGAATGGATGTTGTTGTCATTTCAGCGAACAATTCGTCGTATTTGGAAGAACTTCGATCAGATCACGAGGAAGCAGATATGCGTATGATGTTGCACGCGCTACACGCTTCAAAAGACCACATGCGTGTTGTTATATAGTCTCCTGATACAGACGTGGCAGTACTTAGTATATATACGTATCGTTCGCTTCACTGTTCTGAACTATGGTTCCGTACAGGCACAAAGGACAAATTGCGATACATACCAATACATACAGTTGCTCAAGTACTGGGCCCAGCTATCTGTCTGTCTTTGCCTGGGTTTCATTCTCTTACAGGTTGTGATAGCACTAGTGCATTATTTGGAGTCGCTAAGAGAAAAGCATTCAATCTCTTAAAGTCATCTGAATGTCATCAGCTTAGCTTAGCCCAACTCGGCGAACATGTTGACTTATCACCGAATACTGCAATTCTATGTGAGAAATTTGTCTGTGAGTTGTCTACCACCAGGGATGTGATGAAACCCGTTATTGGCTCTTTTGTCAAAAGAGACAAAGAAATGAAAATCTTCCACCTACATCGAATAGTCTAAAGCATCACACCGAAAGGGCCAATTTTCAAGCTCTTGTTTGGAGACGTTCATTGCAAGCTGTTCAGAATCTTCCATCTCCAAATGGACATGGCTGGAGTATAGTGGATGGTCTACTCAAGCCTGTTCTAATGTCAAAGGATCCTGCTCCATTTGGATTAATTGAACTCAAATCATGTAGATGTCAAAAGTCTGCCTGCAAAAGAACAGATCTCTGTCAATGCAAGGCTAACAATCTACTCTGCACTGAAGCATGCCTTTGTATGGGAGGTGAAATGTGTGACAATGTTCAGCATACAATTGTCGAAGATGACTCTGACACGGATGAGTAACATTCTCTCATTTGCTCACGTGATAAATATGTCCTGCCAGCTTGTGTAGACATGCACTGCATGTCAGTTAAAAGTTTAATTATGAAAAATGTAGAAAACATGGGCATTGTTGTAGCTAAGGTATTGCTAGTCACAAGAAGACCTAAGTGCCCCAATATGTACAAAGCAACATACGGGTGTCTTAAACGAGGTTGATTATGTATAAATCTGCGATATACGATCACTCCTTTCCATTTTGGTTAAGATTGTATTGATATAACATGCGCTTAAGTTTGTGAAAAATTTACCATTGTGAAAATTGTTTGAGAGCTACATTCAACACCTATTGTAAATGGGCTTCTCACGGGTTAGTGATACCACAATTTTCTTGTACAACACGGCTCAGAATATACCCAAGACATCGGTCTAGCATAATATAGAGACACACCTTCTGAATACTGGGTGTGCTACGAAACCATTCTTCTAGACCCCTTTTGAAAATTGGCTCCCGGACTATCAACAGCCATAGCATGTCAGAAGCTAGTAGACTCCACCGAGTGTTCGGTGCACACTCAGATTACAGATTCAAGTAGCAGTATCCTATGTATTATGTATGGTGATCAAAGAAGAGGCTACTTAGGACTTCCGGATCAAACACCCAGAAATATCTGTCGACGTAGACCCCAACATTCTCATTTGATCCAGACTCAAAGTCTGATGAGCTGTTACAGAATATGCACATCACCATCATTAGGCAGGACCACCCAAATGTGTGGAAGTACTTCGTCTCTCACACATCATTGTGGCTCACACTGGAAGGGATCGATCGACTCAGCCAGTCATTAGAGGCATTGTATTACTCTTTCCTTACTTCCCAGAGCAAACTGCAACACTCTATCGATGGTGTGAGCAGAAAATGGCTACAGGTTAGGTTTAGCCATCTTGTTGAAGATATGATCATCATCGCAGACACGAGTAGCCTCATTGCAAAGTTCCAACATGCGTTGTAGACTGCTTACCGACAGCCTGACTTTCCCATTTCTCCACCCCTCGAACTAATTCTGAGTAATCTGATCAGGAAATGACTTGGTGGTCAGAAGGTATAACAACTTGATTGTCGAGGGAAATTTCCTTCAAGTCCAGTTCGATTTCAATACAGATATTTACTCTCTCGCACATGTCGAGACATGTGACAAATCAAGACACCTGCAGCCAAGATAGCACACGGTGCTGCCATGAAAGATACAACTGCGGAAAAGAAAACAGAACACTCCGCCTCGCTGTTATGGAGTATTAGGGTGATTGTCCTCCAAGCAGTGTAGGCCTGGCTATTGCTGTGCTCTTTACCGAACTCCTCACCCATTAAATCTACAGGAGCTGTGGCGGCCATCAATATGAGACCAAATTGTCATGTCCAACTGCTTCCACACACGCCGCTAGCATACAAGACCACGGACTAAACGGATTCTGTCCCGACACTGTCATGCCAACAATTGTTCAAATTGTAGTAATGCATAGCCTTGTTCATCTCAGAATCCTTAGAGTCCATGGCTGTATACAGTAGCTGAAAGATTTCCTACAGATATTCCTTATCCTTGCAGAATCTCTTAGCAATAAGATCTGCAGAAAGCTCAGCACTAGCAAGCTGTGTGAACCCATCCGGTATTTTCTTGTTTCAACTCGGTGTGAAAGATGTCAAAGTATTTCGAGAATTGGTCCATAGTTAACCTTGACATATAGCATGCTAGAGAATGCTATACAGTACAAGAGATATATAAATATACGGAAATTCTTGAGTACAAACCGTTGCAGCCATTGACAGATGCAGAATGAGAGGATTTGATTGTCTATTCTAAGGCGGAACACATAGTTTAAACAATGATATCGACGGTGTAGACCAAAGTATCAACTTCCAAAGGTATTTGTCCAAAAGGTGGATAAGCTGCTCAAGAACACAACCCAGCAGGTACTGACGCAGGCTAAGCCCATGGAAGTTCATGTTTCCTGCAATTTGGCTGCGAGTGTTGCCGTGATGAAAATGGCAGGCGGATATGAGATTATTCCTGTCGTCGGAGCTGCTGTACTAGCTACGGTGGTGAGTGGGGGTTTTCTATCACTGTTTGAGAATAACTCACCCCATCCATAAGATTGAATTCAGTGGCGCCTCATATACAGTCGCTGCAAAGATAATGGGAGAGCATGTCCTAACAATGGAAGCAGTCGTGTTCGGTCTGGTTATGGTTACCCTGCCAAAATCAGTCTGGCCTGTATTTAACACGGATATATGGAGAATATAACTATAGAGATAATACCATAGATAAAAAAAGATAACCATGTCTCTGTCACCTGTGCTCCCAACTCTTTTCTAGAAATTGACGAGAGCGGAGATCCCCGGAAGACACGAGGCACTATACCAGCCAGAAACCTCATTGGAACCACTGACACGCTAGTCCAATCGGCCATCAACAAGGCCAAGAGTGTGTACACGGGAATGGGAATCAATGAAATGACCGTGCTGTGTGGAATGCTTGGGGTCGACGAGGTCGGTGCCATAAAGGTGAAGGCTGAATCATATGTAGAGGACCTCGTTCAAGACCTGCTAAAATCGCGGCGCTCATACCAACATGATGGAGACAATATAAATGTAGGCACCATCAGTCTTAGTCATATCACTGTAGATAGCACAGCAGGCGCAAGCCACAAGCTCCAACTACCAGAGGTGACAAAAAACAACGTTAGCGTCTACTATTTAAGGCCTAATAACATGGTAACCCATACTTGCATCACACAGATAATCGACGTCCTAGACACTGCAGTCCACTCAGCTGACAAATGACCTTTGTGACACCGTCTTAATTGTTGTTGGACTTTTATTCCCGAGGCCTCCATTAAATCTTTTATCACGTCCGATGGTACAACACTCTCCACTGCAGAAGCAAGAGAGCTCGTACAGAATCTCTTAGATATAGACGACGCTACAGCTGAATAAGTGCTAACCATCTTTCGAGAACACGCCATACCTTTCAACAGTAAACGAGACAATGCAGGAGAGGTTGTGTTGACTATCCCTTCATCGGGACAAGGAAAACATATCTTACTGCGAGCTCTGATAACAGAACATCTACAATCTCATTACATATGTCTTGTGTCCGACTCCAACAACAAATTGCTTGACAATAATGACCAATGGTATAAGGATCCAACCGCAAAGACAATGAACGTACATGGACATAATAACTGATGGAGAGGCTGCTGGAATCCCGACTGATTGAACCACCTTGTCATAGCCATCGATGATCCAATCCATGGACCAGAAGACGGTCACCTATCGCAGAAACATCACCAGATACATCTAAAACACCAAGATCACTGTCTTCATACCTTTTCAGAAGTACACCGAGATCTCACCAGACATCAGCCACACGGCGAGGCTTCCATACCTCAACTCGATAAGTCCATACGCCATACTCGACACAATATATTATCGTCTAATCCTGAAAGAGACTAAGCAGAACTTTTTCGGTCATACAGACGACAACTGATCTGAACCGCGTTATCCTCAGCAACAAGGAGACTGGGGACCTCTCACTTCTTTGGGGAAGCGAATAGCTTGGACTATAAGATGAATCCAACCCTGAAACTGGCTTGATGTGTGAGAAGACACAGACTGGTCTGATCGAACTTGGTTTTTTCTCACCGACGGCGTCTTCGCTGTCCTTCACCATGCTACTTAAGGAATTTCGTCAGGAATTTAGTCAGGAAAACAGGAATTTCTTCACGAATTTCTTCAAGAATTTCAGCAGGGATTTCTTCAGTAAATTAAGGGACCTCATTCGTAACTTACGGAAAACATCAAGAGTTTCTTCAAGAACATCATCAGGAATGTCTTAAGGAACTTCATTAGTAACTTAACGAATTTTGTTAGTAACTTAAGCAAGTGCTTCAGTAGCTTAAGGGACATTGTTAGTAAATTAGGGAACGTTTAATCTTAATCTATATAGCGAGATTAAACATACAGCAGTCTGTACAACATCAATATGGGGCAGTTGAACCTGCGAACTCACATCAGAGATACCCACGAAAGGAGTTCCTGACAGTAATTATCTCCATTATTCATGATGATCTCACCTTCCATCTGGTCATGCCAGCTGTAGACCATGCCCCACCGATGACACATGATGGTGTACTGTTGACCTTGGTAAAGTAACTGCAGATCATGTTCGAGAAGAATGAAGTGTGGTATCGCGCTGACCCAGAGGCAAGTGGCAACCATGGGTGCCGCCATATAGGCCCTCAGCAGTTATTGACCTTGAAGTCACCCGCTTTTTACTGTTGTGAATCAATGGACTATGTGGTTGTTTTCTGATTAACGATATTATAACATATACATAAACAAAAGAAAGGCAATTTTGCCTACTGCGAAATTTTTTTGTATAAAATATAAAGTCATTTTATGTTGGTTTGATTTTTTGAAAATTACCTGGATCCATATGTTATAAAAAATTAATAATTTTGTGGGAGCATATCTTTGAAGTATCATTCTACGATGTCGTCTGTCGTCTACAGATAAGTTCTATACACCATTTGAACGATAATCAAATTTCTTTTGCGAAGATATACATAACCCCAAGTTGGGAAGTTTTGCCGTTGTAGTAGACATGCTTAAATGTGATGTGATACAATGTCGCGCTAAGAAATTACTTTTCCTTAAGGTGCATACCATCAAAACCGTAATATTCTTCGAACACTTTTGGCATAGCCCTTTATGGCTTACACCATTGGAAATGTGAATTTAGGCCCTTTAAGATGATATGCATAACATATATATGATAATTAAGTAAACATGGAAAAATAATAAATTAACGCAGCGTATCCCTATAAAAATTAGAGCGAGCGAATTGTCAAAATTTATACGAGGGTATGGTAATTCAAATGCGTCTTATTCTAGAACGCCCGATCGAATTTTTGTAAGTTTCCACGAAGAGATTATACAGGTAGACTGTATTTACTTTCGTCTACTTTATATTTTAAATTTGGAAAAGAGACTTGAAATATTAAGCAAAACATGATTTTCGGATGTCAAATTTCAGCAATAAATTTTAGATATTTATCAGAATACGAGAACTTTAAGTGATGGTGTTGGCAGCCATTTTGAACTTCACAGGCATCTTAAATTATATTTTATTCATGTGATATAATAGAAATGATCTGGAATTGAAAAACATGAAAAACATGAATTGAATTTGGAAAAGCAGTGTTAAATATTGAGGAAAATACGATTTCCGTATGTCAAATTCCAAGATGGCCGCCAACATACCGAGATGGCCGCCAACATACCGAGATGGCCGCCAACATACCGAGATGGCCGCCAACATACCGAGATGGCCGCCAACATACCGAGATGGCCGCCAACATACCGAGATGGCCGCCAACATACCGAGATGGCCGCCAACATACCGAGATGGCCGCCAACATACCGAGATGGCCGCCAACATACCGAGATGGCCGCGGAAAAAATGGCAAGCACAATTTTCCATAAGTATGTGATACATTAATGGTAAAAAATACGGTTGGAAAAAATCTACCCACAATTCCCACTCAACTATACACTCTTCCATCCATTCCTCGCCTCGTTACACCATTAAGACTCAACAGCTAAAAATAGACCCGACAGCTAAAAAAGACCCACCAATAATAGTTAGAAACTTATGAAAGTCCGGACAATTGGCCAAGTCTAAAACTATATATATATATAGTTTTAGACTTGGTCAATTGTCCGGATTATTTATTTGACAATAACATGTTTTACATAATTGAGTCCAGGTTGTCCACCCAAGACACAATCTATAGTTCTGGCGGACACCTTATATACATATATATCGATTTCCAGAAATCAAACACTTGTTTCTCAAACGCATCTAATTCAACTTCCTTCTTTATTTCGATAAAACACCTGCCAAAGCAATAGGTAAACTACAGCTTCGTCTCGATTTTTGTGTTCTAGTCCCCCTCTGCTTCCTCAAGGGATGATTCCGTCAGATTCCCCTGGCCAGCTTGACACCTGAGGTTGACAGAAAACGTGTATTAGACGCTGGAGCCTAAGAATAATCCACATGTCCCTTGTCACTCGTTTGTAATCTTCCTGGCAAAGTACCACTTAGAACAATCACGAATTCCTGACATAGCAAGGTTTTCTAACTACACGTGGCGATCACATCCTTGAAGACTTCATATTTAAATAATATGCCTCTTACCTGAATCGGGAGGTCTACCCCTCCGGATAGGTTTATATAAAATCCATTGACATCACATATCCGGGACTGAAATTATTCCAATATATGGCAGTCGTCACCCACCACATTCTAGTGTGAACGTGCACCTTTAAAGGAAAGCATACCTTAGGCATACCTTAGAATGTGCCACCATGTACTTTGAGGAGCAATGAGATCTGTATACATATAAGGTGTCCGCCAGAACTATAGATTGTGTCATGGGTGGACAACCTGGACTCAATTATGTAAAACATGTTACTGTCAAATAAATAATCCGGACAATTGGCCAAGTCTAAAACTATATATATATATATAGTTTTAGACTTGGTCAATTGTCCGGATTATTTATTTGACAGTAACATGTTTTACATAATTGAGTCCAGGTTGTCCACCCAAGACACAATCTATAGTTCTGGCGGACACCTTATATACATATAAGGTGTCCGCCAGAACTATAGATTGTGTCATGGGTGGACAACCTGGACTCAATTATGTAAAACATGTTACTGTCAAATAAATAAACTATTATTGGTGGGTCTTTTTTAGTTGTCGGGTCTATTTTTAGCTGTTGAGTCTTTGTTTGAATTAGTGGGTCATTGACCCAACAATTGTCATCATTTATTGGGTCCTAAACTATCAGATCACAAATCAAAGTCAATATATTTTCTGAAATCAGCCATGATAACTAGAATATTAAACCACTTGCACAAAACAGTTTTAACAACATAGCGAAACAGTAATGCAAGCAATATGTGCATAGAAATATGAATACAATTATTAAGAAATGTTGCGCAAACGAGATGACGAAATCGCTAGAGAACATCGGTAATTCGCAGAGAAAGGGCATAATCGAGATGAAGAGAACGCCAGAGAACATCGGTAATTCGCAGCATAAACGAGATAAAGAGTAAGCCAGAAATAGAAGGAAACACGGACGTGAGTTGAAACAAATGGAACTCGAAATTATTGAGAAAGGTGCGCTCGCAATTTCAGGTAATACGTCTGATTACCATGTACATAATTGTATGAATCCTAAATTACCAAATTTTGATGATGGAAAATATCGAATTGATGCTTATCTTGAACGATTCGTATGCTACGTGAGTGTACAAGATTGGGAGGAACAGAATATGGCAGTATTCCTTAGTGCGTTCTTGACTGGTAGGGCACTAGACGTTCATTCCCGTGTTATCCATTGAAGAAACAACTAGCTACACTGCGTTAAAAGAATCATTATTTAAAGCTTATGACATGACAGAAGATGGATTTCGTAGATTATTCTATTCTTGTTAACTTGAAGCTGACGAATTACCCAGTCAATTTATATTCCGTATAGAATCTTATTTTGATAGCTGGATCGCTTTGCCCAGCATTAAGAAATAATGTCCTGAAATTCGTCGGTTATTACTCGTCGACAATTTTTGTGAAATCTATTCAGGGATTTAGTAGCATTTGTCAAAAAAAATAAAAACCATTGCTGAGTGCGGGAAACTGTCTGAAACGTATATGAGTGTGAGGGTGATTCAGCATTTTGGAATT
This sequence comes from Chaetoderma sp. LZ-2023a, assembly GCA_034401795.1. Classification (NCBI taxonomy): domain Eukaryota; kingdom Metazoa; phylum Mollusca; class Caudofoveata; order Chaetodermatida; family Chaetodermatidae; genus Chaetoderma; species Chaetoderma sp. LZ-2023a. The sequence goes on from CM067368.1 coordinate 28,347,777, forward strand.
TTAGGCAGAGGTCGCGGAAATGGAGTTCATACAAAGAGAAATAAATTAAATTCATCACGATAAATGGAAATGCATATAAGCAAGGTGGTCATCGTAATATAAAACGTTTTAAATGCCAACAATAGGTCACGTGTCACGTGATTTACCAAATAATCTTAACCCTTTAAGCCTTAAATTTGTTCAAGAAAATTTCATTTTCTCATAGAAAATGTCCATTTGCAGGCCAAAAGAAGGCAGCTTTTGAAAATGTACCACTGCAATGACTGGCTCGGATATCGAGTCAGTCATTCCAGCGGTAAGTTTTCAAAAACAGTCTTCTTTTGGTCTGCAAATGGACATTTCTCAAGACTACTACAGAAGCCGTTTTTTGGCTGATATAAGTGTTAAAGGTATAAAACAGTAAATGTTTGTGTACAAGAAAATGATTGTACAGTAAGTAGCATTTGAGACTGGTTCAAATTCATATTTAGCTGATTGTTCCACTCACCAGTGTTCAATGGACCTTTCCGGTTTTAGCCATCTCTAGCTAAGCTCCACCCACACCTCGCATGTGTTGGGATCGATCGATCTCTGAACACCCTAACTATCAATTTCAAAAAACTACACAGGTAAGCTGTTGAATATTTTGGAACTAATTTGACTGGGTGCTGTTGCTGCAACAGCGCCTAATCAAATTAGTTTCAAACTGTTCAACAGCATGTTTATTAAATTGCAAAGAATTACAAAGCCATACAATTCATAAAAAGTATCGGAGTATTTGAGATTTGTTGACGGTCTATATAGAACCCTTTGTGACGTAATGATTGTGACGTTATCATACACGCGCTGGGCTGATTATGACGTCTTACGAGGTCAGATGATGGATGGACACTCTAGAAAGGTGAATTGAGGTCGCCTGTTTAAAGTGCGGATACACGCTGCCATTGCTAAGTACATGTTCAATGGATCCTAATGTAAATGTCTCATCTCTACAGTTCACATGTGCCATTATATGTGGTAAACGTGTGTGCGTAATGCGGGGCACAGGGTGTAATAACATTGTGGTAACAGGTCGTTAGTGCTAGACAAATTGCTAACAGGAGAAAATCAAAGGTATGTAATGATCGCCCAAACTGATTGAATTGCTCCATTAGCAAGTGGCACATCATTATAACGCTTAAATACCGTAAAACCTGTTTAGTGTGACCACCTTTTGGATCACAGACAATGCAGCGATCCAGCTCTAGCTACGTCCCGCCAAGGTCTGTCAAGGAAGGGTATGACTTGGAGGCAATTGATGAATATATATAATTTTAACGGCCCGGGTCAAATAATTTCAAAATATACAAAAGTTTACCTGTATAGTTACCTTAGAATTTATATTCTGGGATTTCGGGTATCCAAGTTTCGAATCGATTCCAACACACATACAAAGCCCGCCTGGATAGAAATGGGGCTAGTGTAGTAGGGGTGTATAGCTAGAAATAGGTCCGTCTATTGTATAAGTAATGGAGAAGTATAAAAACTCAAGCTGATATCAAAACAACAATGGACCTTTCCAGTTTATCCATCAATCATGTGACGTCATAATCAATTAGATATTGAATAACGTAAATAAGTTCATCGCAAACGCTTAATTGATGATGCACTAAGCACTGTTGTACGAATTGTATGTCTTTACTATTTAATAAAGATGTTGTAGCAACAACAACAACAACACCCAGTCAAATTAGTTTCAAACTATTCAAAAGCTTACCTGTGTAGCTTTCTGGAAATCGATATAGATGCATAGAGGGCGGGTAGAAAGGCTTATACCAAAACATATTGGCTCCCTCAGAGGCAGCCTATACATAGCATCCGTTCCCAGTGCAGTAGAGATGGATACTCTGTCTACCTCAGAATGTAGAATCGAATATATTTCAGTTACAAATCTCCCAAATCACAAGACCCCACCACAACAATGTAGTCGGCAGGATATGTAAAATTCCATCGCATGGTCAAAATGAAGTTTGATGCAGGGAAAGATACATTTTCCATACGTAACGGTGGTAGATTAATAAAGGGCTTTTCCTATTGACTTTTATTCATAGGACTTGACGGAAGTCACAGTAGGTCACGTAATCCAGGTGGTAGCTAGAACAGTAAGTAGTTTGTTGTTCTGGGCTATGTTTTTTACTCTTCTTCAGAAGGACAGGTTAACATATATATGTATATATCAAACACTTGTTTCTCAAACGCATCTAATTCAACTTCCTTCTTTATTTCGATAAAACACCTGCCAAAGCAATAGGTAAACTACAGCTTCGTCTCGATTTTTGTGTTCTAGTCCCCCTCTGCTTCCTCAAGGGATGATTCCGTCAGATTCCCCTGGCCAGCTTGACACCTGAGGTTGACAGAAAACGTGTATTAGACGCTGGAGCCTAAGAATAATCCACATGTCCCTTGTCACTCGTTTGTAATCTTCCTGGCAAAGTACCACTTAGAACAATCACGAATTCCTGACATAGCAAGGTTTTCTAACTACACGTGGCGATCACATCCTTGAAGACTTCATATTTAAATAATATGCCTCTTACCTGAATCGGGAGGTCTACCCCTCCGGATAGGTTTATATAAAATCCATTGACATCACATATCCGGGACTGAAATTATTCCAATATATGGCAGTCGTCACCCACCACATTCTAGTGTGAACGTGCACCTTTAAAGGAAAGCATACCTTAGGCATACCTTAGAATGTGCCACCATGTACTTTGAGGAGCAATGAGATCTGTGTGTCTTGAAAGATGTGATGAATCTGACTGCCTGCCAACAAGGACACTGCATGACCCACTGGATGATACCCACCAGACACTTTTCGCAACTTAGAGAATTCGAAGTTAGAATTGTAGAAACACAGCATATATGACACCAGCGTCGTCGTCATCACCATCACCTTCCAAGAAACTGAATCAGATGCTCTACTACAGCTGTGGCCGCATTGGCTATACGAAATAACAACGCCTAAAGAACAATAAGCCAAATCAGTCTCGAAATCAACCATAGCAGAACAGTGATATTAAGAGTTTGAAGTGTTACAATTGTGGTAAACCTGGACGCATTGCAAGAAATTGTAGGAGCGGGACCACGAACAATAATCTGCGAAACCAGCCAACCATTCAGCCAACTTGTCAGATGATTACAAAACCACTGCCAATTTGCTGGACGTGTAACCAGCCTGGCCATTATGCAATGCAGCATCCAACGAACCATCAGCTGATGGCGGTCGATGAAGTGTATGCAGCTTGGAGATTAGCAAACATCTGAAAATAAAATAAAAATCTCCTGACCAGATATGATGAATACCATGACAGAGATGACCTTGTCTTGATGGGACCCAACACAGACGCCCATGGTAGAAGTGGTCGTGGAAAAGACCGCCATACACCTTGTGTTGAGGGCCGCCATGTAGAGGAGGGAAAGCCGTCCAATATCAGTAAACAAAGCTATGCTAATCCAATGGTGGACTTGATGACCAACAAAACCATGGGAGTAGATGGTCGGAAAACAATGATGAAGGGAACCAACGACCTAGAAGTTTCTTGTCCAGCTATAACTAGCTACTTACAGTCACAATGGAAACATTGATATTCTAATAGATACTGGTGTCAGTACATCGATTATTAGAAGCAACGTTTGTAAGTGTCTTAGGGGCTATACCCTTAAGGAAAGTGCAAATACGCTTAGCCATTAACGGATCCTCCATAGTCCATAGACATGCTAGGTGAAGTTGAGATCAAGTTTCAAGATGCAAATCAATACCTGTCATAAGTGTAAGGAAATGAGTCATGGAGTATTAATTGGGAGAGATGCATGGCATGGGCCGTGGTGGTTATAGATTATATGAAAATGGAAATGCAGTGGTATGAGAGGACTTATAAATTATATATTCCCTTTAGGCACCAGAGTTAATACTAAACTGATGCCAGTATCACAGAAACGACGGAGTATAAAGTCATCGACAACATTCTCAGTGACTATGCCAATAATTTTGACACCACTCGCTCCAAAGATAAGGCAGGGCTCCCTAAATGTTCTCTCACTAGGCAACGTGCATATAACATTACTTTGTTAAAGGTACAAAAGGTTAAAGATCAAGTTACAGAAATGCCGGAAGCTGACATGTTTAGACTATCCTCGTCACATTGGGTGTCAGCTATCATACTGGCTCTTGAGAAGGATGGGAGCACAGGCTTCTGCATTGATTATTACCATCTTATCGAAGCCATGCTCAGAAATAATTATTACCCATTTCCGAACATTTCTGACATTTTGACAGCATGCAAGTCACCATGTTATTTTCTACGATGGATGTGAAGTCCGGGTATTGGCATATACTAATGGCCAACCAAAACATCGGGGAAAAACAGCTTTCATTTGTCCTGAGTGTCAGTTCGAGTTGCTCTGCATGCCCTTTGTCTATAGAAACACATGTGCCATACTTCAGATGGCAATGAATTCATCTTTTTCAAAGAAACATAGGAATATGTATGCACGTGTTTGTTCACGATATTACAGTCCACTCTAGGAACCCTAATGAACACGCTCATCATTTAGCTATCATAATGGCGACAACTCATAAGCCTAATTTTTTAGTTTAAATGGAAGAAGTATGATTTCACAAGTAAATTGTTTGATTTACTTGGTCATTACATCTCTGTGGCAGGTATTTCCTCTTAGAATAATGGTGCGTCATATTACATTCATGCTCTGCTAGCGTTGGACGCTGAGTATCCTGGTCTTGTGTTATCATCCAGATGCCGTAAACACGTACTGTATGAGGCACATAAGCATGCCATTAAGTTTTGCATAAAATATGGTTTCTTAGCCATGATACTTTTCTGTGGAAAAACTTAAGAAAAGATGTTCTTCAGATGTTAGATCGAATTATTACCACATGTTCGAAGTACACTGAGATGCAGGTGAATATGTATACCAAGCAGATTGTTGTCGTGGACCTGTGCAGACCATTCATTTCAAGAGGGCAGGGGAGGGTAAAGACAAGATCTTTAGCAAATATTGTACGAGACATTGTGTCCCTGAGAATCTGATAACAGACCAAAGGGAGTTGAAAGTCTCGACAAGTACTATGGGCTTGATCATCATAGAACTAGTCCTTACTATCATCAGGCAAATGATATAACAGAGCGATTTAACTGCACCTGGAAAGGGTTAATCAAGAAGGAAGTTAAGCTCGAGCATGTGAGAACGAGTTAGAGTCTGCCAATGTGCCCTATCGAAATAATTCTCATGCCACGACTGGTTATATGGAAACCGCAAGAGCACATCTTCGTTAAGCATTTCAATGCAGCCATTTTTCTGGTGGGAGATTATGTTGTAGTTTTGGTGAATAAGCCGATGATACTCACCAACTGCAATGATCCTGAGCATGAGATTTATCAGATCAACATCCGAATGACTCATATCTGCCCTCAAAGATTTGGTAATAACTTTATTCTGAATGTCTTTTACAAATCGATCGTGAATTGAATATTAGGAACCCTGGTAAAGGTGCCATGGCTAGTTAGCCTGATCTGGAGAATTCTGTTCTAGAAAAATTAGTCATGTTCTGAAAGAAGCCACCAGCTCATATTATGCATGAAGGACAGGCCAGTTTTTCTAATGAAGTTGCTTTTGAACAGGATGAGACTATGCCGGTTGAGAACATGCCTATTGAACCACTAGTCAATGATGAAGAGATGATCCAATCAACCATAAATGATGATAACGCACCCATGGTGAATAATAATGAGGACGAGTCTTGGCACATTTGGGCAGCGCCAGCTTCGAGATAACACTTGCGTAAGCACCCACATAAAACGGATTATTGTATTGTCACATGCAGAAAGCGACCTCAAATTGGTGTTATTGATTGCCTGACGTCTGATGCACAGTTTCTCCACTATATAAATATTGTCATCAACCGCAATATTTCACTTGTTGCTCACTAAGCAAACGATCTAATTCATCTTTCCAGAGTATTCACCCATCATATGACCTCGTATGACGTGATAATCAGCTCTGCGCGTGTCTGATGACGTTATAATCATTACGTCACAAAGGGTTCCATATAAGCCGTCATCTTTGTAATTCTCTGCTATTTAATAAACATGCTGTTGAATATTTTGAAACTAATTTGACTGGGCACTGTTGCTGCCTTGGGCAGCAACAGCACCCAGACAAATTGGTTTCAAAATATTCAACCGCTTACCTATGTAGCTTTTTGGAAATTGATAGTCAGGGTGTTCAGAGATCGATCGATCCCAACAAGAGGGATGTGTGGATGGAACTTAGCTATAGATGGGCGGGGCATAGCTAAAACCGGGAAGGTCCATTGACATTAGTCTTGTTCGCACTATTAATCGTAATAGTTTGCTCACAATGTCTCGCTTTACAATGCAAGCATTATTCCTAATTATTTTCCCACCGATATCTACCAGTGGAATAACATTATCCTATGTTCAACAGATAGTGACTGACGTGTCAATTACACGACTATTTCAGTTATCAGAGTGTCAGCTCAAAATTTGAAACGGCGTATATGTATTAGGTCGTAATCAATCTCAGATAGTTAAACACCTTAATGGGGTTGTTTATGGAAGATCAAATTAGTATTTTGGCACCGTTATCTGCGATGGATACCGAAGCGTCGGCATCAAGGGGTTACACAGTAGATCTGTTATTACCATTGCCTTATCAGTTTGAATTTTATTCGTAGTTATTTTCTTTATTTCATAAATTTAAGCTATGCTGTATCTACAAACGGCACACGGGTGGAGATGTCTGAGCTAAAGCAGATCTGGGTCGGCGCATCATCTAGGTTTGGCGAGTTAATGGTAGATCGCACAACATGCGATCAGGTAACGCCATCTGTTCTGACCTTTACAAGCTTGCAGATCATGGGCCTATCCTTCCAAGGCCCCTTTTAATCTGGTATCTGATTGATCTGTCAAATACTATTCACTGCATTGTGGTATTTCCACCTCTTGTAAACTGATCATTGTTATCGCCAATGTTGACTATCTGTATTGTCATTGATTGGGTATTATTCAGATATGCATAGACAGTAACAGAACCCAGTCAAATTAGTTTCAAAATGTATATTTTTCTGGAAATCAATATTCAGGGAGTTCAGAGTTCGATCAATCTCAACAGGAGCTAAGCGTGGTTGGAGCTTAGCTAGAAGCGGATTCATCCATTTCTTGCACAACATTACGTAATCAGATTGTAGATATGGGATTGTCTTGTGGGAAGTCATGACCCCGCTGGATGTCTTATATTTGCGAGTAAGTCCTAAGTGAAATTTATGATTTGAAAATACCAGGTGAGCTAATGGACCAGTTGACGTTATACTTAATATTTAACTTATTATTATTTACATCAGCCAGTGCTGATGGTATACAGTTTCTGCGAAATGGATGGTGTGTGAATATAGCACAATCAGGATTGTTGGATAAAGTTTTATCATCAAAATTTAAATAGTCGAATTGATTAGAATAAGTCCCACGGTTCTGAGTTGATGTGTATCTGGATTTAGTTTAGATGAAAGTTGTTGCTGTTCAGTGCATACACTTTTATAGTATTCAGCAGTTGTTTGGATCGATAGTTTAGAAAATAATCAGTGGAGAAGAAGCACTGGAATCGGACGTGACAAAGAGACTTAGTTGATGACGATAGGCATTCTGATTCTCATACGAGAATAGAACAACACCAGCTGGCAATGAGATCATACAGCTCATGTAACTCCAGCATCTTACAGGCTTATTCACGATAGGCAATGGACAGGACACGGACATTGTAGCGTCCTGTAGGAATTAATAACATAATCGAAATTTGTATATCAACTATATGTCACCCATACAATGGCATGCAACAACAACACATTCCGTAATGTTGTTAGTTAGCTGACAGATCGCATCAAATCAGAACCAGCTACCACCGCTTTGTCTATGTGAGGCATCATCTCCATAGAAGAATAGCACAGAGTTTGATTGGTCAGAATGACGTCACGATCAATGAGCGTCGATCAAACTCTGTAGCAAAGAATTAAACAGAATAGGTTTTCAAGTTGGAATCGAAATGTAGTGATCGTTGATTGGTCAGAACGACCAACATTTATTAGGTAGAAACTTCTAGGAGGGAATAAGCAGAAGTTGATTGGTGGACTGATAGTCCGGGCCAATCAAGCTGTGCTTATAACATACCTAGAAGAATCATCAGAACAAGATCTAATTATCTCAATATGTATAGATCTGAATATCTCGATATGTACAGAACATCAGAGATTCTGAGGGCTATAAATGAAGCACTTTCAGTTAGAGAAAGTTAATCAATCCAACATCGTGGTTCACGTAACACACCGCGTGTGTTACGTTCGTGGGTAGTGTAAAGTAGAATAGATTAACCGTTACTTGATTAGTACCAGCCAGGTACACTTTGTCTGTAAGCAATTGATGCTTCAAATTACAAATATCTTTATCCGTTTTGTATAGTTAAGTTTATCTTTAATAAAATTTATCCTCTTACAAAAGTAAGACACTAGTTTGGGTAGTATATTCAAGTTCGACATCATCGTTAGCTTTAGACTCCAGAATTGGAAGAAACATCCAATCCGAATCAGATATTCATAGTCAGATAGGCCCGACAGTCTCAAATAAATATTGTCATAATCATCTTCACGACGAGGCGAGCCGACTGTCAGTATCCCGCTTCATCATCGGTAAGAGGTTGTCGCAGCAACCGCTAACATCATAAATCTTACCGTTGGTGGAGTGGAATCGTCACTTATAAACAATTCACCAAGTCATACCCGGAGATCCAAAATCTTCAAGATGTATTCACACAATCGCCTTTAAATCCAATAGAACTTTCAACACATACATGCATAGAACTGACACGATATGCAGCCCCTGTACAGAACACATATATAATAAGATAAACCAGTATAGTAAGTTTGACGATAATGCATTAGGGATCCGAGAACTATTGGAATTCAGAATTAAATGACTGATTTAAAATTGTCATGTACTGTTGCTAGACGTCCACTGAGGATGTACAGTTAGTCGCGGTGTATGTGAGGCGTCGTCTTGCATATATGTACTGGGAGGAACATTAAATGATTCATACCACTTGATTCCAATTAGACTAAGTTAGATTTGGAGCAAGACATATAATGGTTGTTATTGATAATACTAAACGCATCACAGTTACTGATCGGTTCTGACGTTTGTTCTCTTCGCTGATACAGTACCCATAGACCCTTCCAGTTTTAGCTATGCTCCGCCCACCTCTAGCTAAGTTCCCCCCCCCCACCACTTGGCCGTACTGGGATTGATCGATCCCCGAATTATCCCCGACTATCAATTTCCTAAAAACTATAAAGGTACGTTGTTGAATATTTTGTAACTAATTTGACTGGAGGTTGTTGCTGCCTAAGGCAGCAGCAGCGCCCAGTCAAATTAGTTTCAAAATATTCAACAGGATATTTATTAAATAGTAGAGACATACAATTCGGGCAACAACGCATAGACGTCTTCAATTACGTACTTATCTACGTCATTCATGGCGTCATAATAACCTCATCCATTATGATGGCAATCGACACGTCACGTAGTTGATTATGACGTCATGTGATGGATTGATAAAGTGGAAAGGTCCATTGTTTTATTATTGATCCCCGTTGGAGTTCTTAGTTTAACTATGATTGCTATGTTGCTTACACATAATGATATCAACGGAATAAAAACGAAAAATACACCATCAACCACCCCCAACTGTACAAAGAGCTTTTCATATTTAAGCTTGAGCATACAAACAAAAGCTTGATGGAAGTTACTTGGAACCTGTCTGATTTCATATATAAATGTATGCGGTATACAAATAATGGCATCCAAGATGGCAAGAACGACGATGGATCGACGAGCATCAGCGATTGTACAGACCCGAGCCGCTTTCAGAGGGAAGCACACAGCAGCAACTCTAGTGTTAACAGCACAACTAACCATATTGGCATGTGTTGCAATAAGTAGCGAGCAGTCCATATGATAAAACAGCCTGTGTTCGTGTAAGAGATGCCATCAGAGAACATCCGCTTCACTATTGGCAGAAGCCTTCCAAATGAGTTGCATTTAATCAAATACAGCGAGAAGCATCATAATAAATAAAGATGACGATAATGGCTTTATCCTCCTCAGAACAAAGAAAGATAGAATGTTAATGGAACTCCGATAGCACTGTCAAGGATAAATGAGTACTACTTACTGATAAATTGTGCTGCTTTGTATACAGGATTCCCAAACAACTCCGTAATCCTGGAGACGGCGTTGCTGAGTTCCTCACTAAATGATGTGACATTGGCAATATAGTAAGTGGCATTGAAAGCCGCATATAAGGGTTACCATAGAGTCAATCATATAAATGTCTGCCAAATCAGATTCTGGTGCTCATTCTTCATCTGCACTGTCTGTCAAAACTATAAAGTATAGATGCTTAATTCGAAAGCAATATAATTATACTAATCAATATTTCCGCCCATATTGTCTAAGTATATGTAACTGTTTTACTTGCAGCACATACATTTATAATCGCGACTAATGCACCTTTCCATTTTAGCTATGCCCCGCCCCTCTCTAGCTAAGCTCCACCCACACCTCGCTCGTGTTGGGATCGATCGATCTCCCTGACCATCAATTTCCAGAAAACTATACAGGTCAGTCAGTGCTGTCTATCTACAATCATGTCATCCTTAGTGTTAATTGTAACAATGCAAATGAGATATTAATAACCAGGCGATATACATATTTCATCTTTGGAATCTATACTTGAACCTGTCTAATTAATAAATCGGCAGGCGCTCAAAGATCCTAGATGTACTACGCCAGACTAGTTGCAATAAAGATGAGCTACGACTATTGCGACTGCCGCATGCAGACACCAAGCTAAGGGTACAGTGAAGTGTGTGGAGTTTGAGATATCAATCGGCTCTACACAGGGAGACGGGCTATCTCCGGTGCTTTTCACATGTTACCTTGCTGCTGCATTGAAATCTGTGCGGGAAAATTCCATAAGATCCAGTCCACTTCCCCCCCCCAAGTGTATGCCGCTAGAGATGGAATATGCCGACTATATGGACTTCATAGACGAAGAAACGAAACGCCTTGACGAACTTCTCCAAAAAGCTGTAAGCAAACTAAAAATTTAGAATCTCTTTATGAATGAATCCCAAACAGAGTTCCCCCACATATACCTATCTGCAAAGGATGAAACTAAAGAAAATGACGATCCACTTGGTCACCGCGAACCATGGAGGAAAAGTAAAATCCTGGGCTCGCTGCTTTGCATTACTGCTGACATTGCTGCACGCTGCTTCATAGGGAACATAGCTTTCCAGTCCTTCTGGAAACTATGGATTCGTAGATCAAAGATGACCTTGATAAAATGGTCACGTTTATGCAATGCAACCTACGTATCCTTGCTGCTGCATAACTGTAACAGCTGAGCAGCTCCAAAGGCAGCTCTAGACAAACTCGATGCCTGCCACCGTAAACACCTACGCACCATCACTGGATACCGAAGGCCAGGCAGTATAATTTACAACGATTCCCAGCAAAGATGATCCATGTTTGGCCATGTGCTAAGGATGCCAGAAGAGACACCAGCACAGAGTCCTGGAATTCGTCCTACTCGGAGCCAGGAAATACAAAGCCAGGAAAAGACGCCATTGCATAAATCTGCTAAGCGTGCTATGAGGTGACCTCAAGAAATCGGGACTCGGTAAACTCAAGTCAAGAATGGACCTGAGGAAGCTTAGGATTTCGGCTGAGGGAAAGACACAGAGGGAAAAGGTGAAGAAGCTGGTTGCAGCTGTAGGATGTTTCTACTACTACAGCCGCAGAATACAGTAATCATATATGACTGGAAGAAGTCTCTCGCCCCGCTGGTCTACCTCCACACCTCACATTATACACAGCATCAGAGGGTCTTTGGCCAGTCTTTAAACACTATGGTAGTCAATATTGGGAATGCGAAGCTATACGCGTGTACTGACTCAGTTCGAAATTGGATGGACAGCTGTGCCCTTACGCTCGCCGCTCGCAGTTCCGGCGCCCTAAACATTGTAGACGAATGTTTAACATTTCAATCTAATCTTCTCATGCAATAGAGGGGTCCATTTCTAGCTATGCCCCGCCCATTTCTATCTACCCTCCGCTCACACCGTACGTGTGGTGGAATGAATTTATATACTTTGATCCCTCAATAACCACACCCTCAAATTCAAGGTAGCGATAACAGGTAAGCTGTTGAATATTTTGAAACTAATTTGACTAGGGTTATTGCCGCTTATTGCATCAGAATATAAATCCATCATTGACATAGAATCCATACCCATGACAGATTTTCGAACTGTATGACTGTATTGGCATTGTTGTGACTGACAAGGTGATAATAAATGAATATCTTGATGTTAACATCCGGAACGCTGAATGATAGACAACATTTCATGAATATTAAGATCAAAAGCTCTCAAATTGTGGCTGTTGTTTACTTAACCCCTTTGTGAACAAATTTTGTCAAGAATATTAAAATATTTCCTTATGGAATGTCCAAGAGAAGTATATTTTTGAAATTTTACCACTGGAATGGCTGGCTCGGTTACCCACCGAGCCAGTCATTGCTGTGGTAAATTTCCATAAATGGTCTTCTCTTGGACTGCAAATGGACATTCCTCAAGACCGCTACATATTTGTTGGTGTTATTCTCATGAATAGTGACTGATAGGCACCCTCTGACTGATGTAATGAGCCAATGTTCATTTATTTAGTGGAATAATGCTAATATGGCAACCCACAGAATTCCATTGTTTAATTAGTAGAAAAATGAAATTATGGTGTAAGCAAAAATGAAATAAATATAACATTGCATCTAGATAAATGTAGTGATTTCCTTGTGTTTGTACCCTCAACATACCAAACATTAAATCTGCTAATTGTATTTTAACATATCATCTCTCGCTTAGTCACTGTCCCTATCAAATGCTGATTCAACATGTGCATTGCAGCTATCATCATTAGTTGAACTGTTCACGATAAGATCTCTACAATATCAACGAGCATACTAAGCAATTCACCTTTCCAGAGTATCCATCGATGATCCGACGTCATATGACGTCATACTCAGCTAACCTGCTTGTATGATGACGTCATAATCATTACATCATAAATTATGCTATTAGGCCCGTCTTTAACTATTAATAGTCCGACGCGCTGTACGAATTATATGTCGCTACTATTTAATAAACATGCTGTTGAATACTTTGAAACTAATTTGACTATGGCAGCAACAGCGCCCAGTCAAATTAGTTACAAAATATTCAACAATTTACCTGCATAGGTTTTCAGGAAATTGACAGTGCGGGCATTCGGCGATCGATTAATCCCAACACGGCGCGGTGTGGGTGGAGCGTAGCAGGAGGTGGGTGGGCCATAGCTAAAACTGGAAAGGTCTATTGTTTTTAAAGTATTCAGCCTATCCAGAGTAAAACATCATGAAAACTGTAATCTGCCGAAATTCAGCAGACTATATACTCCTATTCTACGGTATCTGATTTCCTAAAAACTAGTACAGTGATTATGAAATACAATACCTATGGTTTACTCCTATGCACTCGGATGTGATCGTTTTGATCAACTTTATTTCATGCATTGACAAGGCAAAGTAAGTCGTGACAAATCAAGTATGATAATGCTCGGATGCTAGATAGTGTCGTGTTATATAGTTGAGTGGGAATTTTGGGTAGATTCTTGCTAACCATATCGTTTACACTTAATATATCATAAACTTATGGAAAATTGTGCTTGGAATTTTTTTGGCGGCCATCTTGGCACATTGGCGGCCATCTTGGAATTTGAAAAGTCGTATTTTCCTCAATATTTCACACTGCTTTTCCAAATTCAATTGTATAAACTCATGTTTTTCAATTCCAGATCATTTCTATTATATCACATGAATAAAATATAATTTAAGACGGCTGCGAAGTTCAAAATGGCTGCCAAAACCATCACTTAAAGTTCTCGTACTCTGATAAATATCTAAAATTTATTGCTGAAATTTGACATTCGAAAATCATATTTTGCTTAATATTTCAAGTCTCTTTTCCAAATTTAAAATATAAAGTAGACGAAAATAAATACAGTCTACCTGTATAACCCCTTCATGGAAACGAAATTCCGAGCAGCCGTTTTCGAGTAAGACGCATTTGAATTACCATACCCTAGTATAAATTTTGACAATTCTTTCGCTCTAATTTTTATAGGAATACGCCGCGTTAATTCATTATTCTGCATGATTACTCACTTTTCATATATGTACTATACATATCATCTTAAAGTGCACGGAATCACCTTCCGACGGTGTAACCCATAAAGGGCTATGATAAAGGGTTCGAAGAATATTACGGTTTTGATTTATATGCACCTTTAGGAAAAGTTGTAATTTCTTTGTGCGATATTGTATCACGTCAAATTTAAGCATGTTTAGTACAACGGCAAAACTTCCAAACTTGGCGTTATGTATATCCCCACAAAGGAAATTCAATTATCCTTCAAATGATGTATAGAACATATCTGTAGACTGCACACAACATCGTAGAATGATACTTCAAAGACATGCTCTCATAAAAGTATTATTAATTTTTTATAACATATGGATCCGGGTAATTTTCAAAAAATCAAACTAATGTAAGTTGACTTTATTTATACAAAAAACTTCACCGTGAGTCAAAATGTGTCGTCTGCTGTAGAACTGTCTCATTTCACCATAAACAAGCTATTCAATGACGGCGTTTCCATCGCAAATCGCACATGTTATAAGTGTAGCTTAACTTTCCGTTGCTCTGATATATTTGGAATAAACAATAGGGCCGATCAGATAACGACGTCCTGAAAATATGGTAGAACCACCCCAGAAAAAAGGTGCATAGAAACAAACTTCGACCTGTGTATTAAATGCCAAACATCAACAAATGAGCCAGTTAGAACGAATCCAAAAGAAACTAGCTATGCAACATTTCTGACCAGTGTACATCAACTTGGCGGTTATAATGATGAAGAGTTCATTCTAATTTGGGAATGTCTTCGTGAAGTGACTGTAGATATATTGAAGAGCAAAACGGCTAGATGGCACGGCTCATGTTATCCATTTACAACTCACCATAAACATTCTGATTGAGCTAGACACCGATATGAGAGAACTGTTGCTACTAAAGATGCCGGACAACTAAAACGAAAGAGAAGTCGTCCATCAGCTACAAACCTAAATCCTAAAGGTGAGGAATCGTCTACCGTAGTGAGCCCTACGCGATCAAAGATATCTAAGTTCGATAGGAAAAAGTGTTTCTTTTGCCAACGCCAAATATTTGGACACTCTTCATCAATGCAGTTCAACTAGGTGCAGGTGTTGGCAGGTGAACTATGACGCTCTATGTGAAAATGGTGCACTATCAAGAGACTTAATGTATCACAAGATTTGCCTGACACGGCAGTGGGAAAAATACTGTATTCCTAAGAATGAAGAACTGTGTTTTTCATAGCTGCTGATATGCAGTTTTACAGTCAACTTAATGGCAATATATCTTCTGGGTCATATGTCTCAATTGATACAGCAGTGACCGATTATATAAATATAATGAATGAACACAGTATGACGGAGACAATAATAACAAGGCGAAAGCTGAAGGATAAGATTAATAGAAACATTGGGAATGTAGAGTTCACACGGCCACACGATAAGTCTAAGGCGACATTGATTCATTCCACAGCTGCGCAAGATGCAGCAGCACGAAATAATGGTATCGAAGAGGTGCAGATAATGTTTCAATGTGCAAAAATTGTATACAAGGCCATCGAACAATATAATACATGGGTATTCATTGGTTCCCTAAATAGAAACAAAGGATACATCTGAGCTTGCAATATTGCTACGATGGATAGTACAGTGGCAAAGTGTACCTCCGCCCGAGGTACATATTAATATAATTCACCGGAGTTGCAACAACTTGGCCCAGCAAGTCGTACAATCATACAAATCAAAGAGACAGGTTGTACATAAACCAAGGTCACATATGGCTGGATTTCGCAGCTAAAACTCCTACAATAACAGGAATGTCATTGTATTTTTGCCATTCGAATAGAAGTAGAAACATGATTGAGCTTCTAACACATGCTGAGGTGGAAGCGTCTTACAAGTCAACGTTAGAGCATGTGTCACAGATCGCCGGAGAGGTGCAGAAAAACATAGTTGAAAACAGAGGCGTTTACCTCATGGCTTGAGAAAGAGCCAAACTATCTATGCTGCTATAGACAATATTGATGCAAAGGTAGACATCCCAGATGGGAAGATTCTTTCCATCCTCTTGTAGCCACTTTATTTCAGAAAAGAGATCGACAAGACCAGATTGCTGAACTCTTAGTTGCGCCATTTGAACAGAGTGTTGGACCTCCTACTTTCAAATTGAAGAATATACCATTAACTGGAGTAGAGTTACTGCCATGTAATATCATAGGAGCACCTAAGCTAAAGGCAAGTCTTCATTACCCAGAATTTAAGTTTTCCAGCATATGGACAAGTTGGAGAGTCTGAGCAATGTATTACTGCTTAGTTGCTAGGACAATTCTTCTGCAGACAAACGTCAGTAAAGTCACTGACACAAATATTATGGAGCATACAGCTGTCGAGCAGGCAACCCCAGGGACATCTAGTGAACTTGTGTTGGAAACACAGCCAGAATTAAGAATCTCCCCGAGCAAAGTACACTTGCTCCAGATGAACAGGTATCCAAACATTGTATACCAGTGTGGGCTGCACACAATTCTGTAATAAACACAGAACCAATAACAGATCAACAGAAACCACTTGATTAGGTACATGCTTCACCTCTTAGAAATGCGCCAGCACATGAATGGCAAATATTGACGACCTCGCTTTTGCATCTACACAACATGAATCAACTTGTCAGAAATGATTCTCCTCACAAACTAGTATGTGTTGGGCTTGATATGGATCTATGTAAAATAGTTGTTACGCTTGCCTACCTGGATCCATCCCAATATGTAAATAAATGGATTGAGTCCCTAGGTCGAGACCATACTGTCCTGTGTGCTTTACGATGCCTTGGCCAAACAGTTGATAGCAGTGGACTGGATGACGCATGGGTGCAGGCAAACATGTACAGTAATGTGACAGTCATGCAGATTATGAATAGTAAACATTACAATCGAGCTCTAGAATGCCACAGTAACATTACAGGTATTGCCTGATCTCTTCCTTGAGGCCGCTTTTTCAGAAGAACCCGGGTACTTATTCAGCACAAAAGGATAGTACGTAAAACCTTGCAGATGAAGGACAATATTACCCAAGCTCATCAGGACTTAATAGCTACAATTACGAAACTCAATATTAGGGAACAAATTGATGAGGTTGACGCTACAATTGACCAGGATCCTGTCTATAAGTGGGCTCGCATGTATATGCGCCAAGTTACCACGATGCTTAGCTTCCTTAAGGCGACTCGACAGCAGCAGGGGGATTTGCATTTGTCATCATTGGAACAGTTGTGCGTCCGGTTTTTTGCATATATCGGACTAGATTATTCCCAACATGTTCCAGAATGCATAGCACGAATGTATCATCTTCAGTATTTCAACCCTGAGATCTGGGATGACTTTGTACAGGGCAACTTTACCATGAAGACTACCCCAATAGCATTTACTTCTGTCGGAGTTTACCAAGCACAAGAACACGTCAACAAACGTCACAAAGGTGATGGAGGAGTATCCGGTATCACAACAAGCCCAGACGCTCTAATGAGATATTGCCTATGTACACTTGAACTGACACGACTATCAGCTGGGTTATAGGGAATGTTAGGCATATCAAAGGCTGCAAGAAGTTCGCACCACTATATGACAGAGAGTAAAGTGAATCGGCATGAGAAGTATATACACCAATTGAAGAAAGCACTATCCAGCTCAAATTCATGTACAGTAGCCGAGTCTGATGATGGAACTGAACTGAAGCTGTTCAATTTGATGACAACAGCCATTCCTCCGGAAAGTGTAACTGAAACTATGCTTGAAGCAGAATACAGAGGAGAAAATGAGAAGAAAGACTTTGCGGAGAGAAAAATCTATGGGAGAAAATGAGCAAGGTGAAGTTTCTTGGAATGAGTGTAGGCAGTAAGCCAATAAAGACTAACATTGCATCAGAACAGGTCCATCTGCTGGGCATCCAACTCAGTAATGGCACGTCTTCTGGTAATTCTCAGGTCATCAAGGGAAATTGACATGAAAGAGGTCAGTGGAATAGACCAATTTTCAACCATCAATCCGATGTTAATGTCATCTGATGGCAGACTCCACCCATATCAGGACAAAGCACAATTCATACAGGAGTTAGAGCATTTAGTGGCAGTACCAGAATCAACAGCTAATCCCATATTGGGGAGGTTCAATGGGCAATCAGAGATTCCTGACCAGACATGCATTCTGTTTGATGCAATGACAGTTGTCAATGAACTATGTGTTTTAAGTCAATCATCAAAGACTGCAATGACCTCGCCAAACAGTTTGTACAAGCAATAAATCTGAAGTCCCGAGGATATGTGTGTAGTTAAGTCGTGTTTGATGACTATAGTGTTCAGTCTTCTCTGAAGGATGCAACCAGGAAGCTGCACACAAGAGGTAAAGCAACACAACACCCATGTTGCAAAGTAGAAGATGCAACTCCCGTGAAGGATTTTGCCACTTTCATTAGCAGCACCAAGACAAAGGGTCTATTAACACTGTACCTTTCACTAAAGTTGGTAGAGCATGCCAATTTACCAGTTACTACAGTAACACGTCTATGTGGCCAGTCAAATCAGCAACCAACAGATTTCGTGGATCTTCAAAACACGCAAAAAGAAGTGGAATCTATTCTTATACTCTATGCACCTGAAGTTCAGAAATCTGGTTTAAACATCCATATGTATTCCTCAGATACAGATGTACTGGTTTGGCCGTATCTACGGAATCATATTTGGGTTCAGAAGCAACATTAATCATGGGAACTGGTGAGTAGCGTCGTTTTGTAAGACTACAGCCCATTTATAAGGCACCCAGAAATAGAAAGGGTCTAGCGCTTAGAGGCGTACATGCTATGAGTGGTTGTGACACAACCGGTGACATTAATGGGAAAAGAAAAACTGAATGGTGGAATGCATTTCTTATAGCTGATATCAAGTGTATGGTGTGGGCGATGAACCTAGTGAAAAGCTACTTACAGAATGTGAGGAACTTGTCTGCCAGTTGGTTAATACAAAGAGGACTACACACACAGGAAAAAGAGATACGCTGGTCTTACTTCATGGCACTGAAGGCTAATCATAGTACTGAATGATTTCCACCAACACAGAGTACCATTAATGAACATACAATAAGAGCACACTTGTAAAGTAGAATTTGGCATCAGGTTCTTGTTGCTAGGCCCAGTAAGCTTGAAGCCACTGAACTAGGTTGATCATGCGGTCCAAATGATAAGCTCATGCCAGTTCTCTCGTGACTTCCTGCAGTACCAGAATGGTTCGTGCAGTTAGTTAAATGTAGCTGTCAGAAAAGTCAATGTCGTGGACGCTGCCCTTGTAGAGATAACAACGTCAATTGCACTGAGTTAAGCCAGTGTGAAACCAACCATGAAATGTGTACAAACATTGCATAGGTAACAAATGTACCTGACTCGGATTCTGAATATGATACGGAAGATGATTGAGTACAGATAAAGTTAAAATATTATCATAACTATTGTCTGCAATGGACGGTAATTATGTTGTCATGTTGATTATTTTGTGCGAAATTTAACTGAAAGAAGTTGTCCCTAAGGACAGTCTCCCGTTGTATTCTGAGCACCTGTATGTCTTTACAAAACAAGCAAATGATTAATTTCATAAGTTGCATGGTCTTTTGACTATGCGATAGGTAGGTCGATGAATACAGCGCGATCACTGACGTATCCAAACCTAATGGCATGGTCCAAGAGCCTTAGTCCGATTAAACCCCGCTATGTGGCCTGCTTATTCTCCATGAGTACTAGTTTATGGCCTTAATATCGATGTTATAGTGTTCACAGTCTGCACCTACGGTTTGCCTCTTTGATGTTGCAGTCAGACCACATACATTCCACGTAACGATGGTAAGGTCATGGGAAGATCGCGTCATCTGAGAATGTCGAGCACAGTTTCTAGTTTGAGGAAGGTTAGACATAATCAGAGTTGCCTCTGTATGCCTCTGTATGCAGATGTCAGGCCGTTGAAGAAATGGCAGGAATGAGGAATGTAACCACATCCTTTACTCCTAGGATGATGATACAGAATGCGGAGAAATGAAGTGGAAGTGAAAGTCGAAGTGACACGGACGCATTATCTGGAACGCCTGATGCTATTATCACACCCAGTCCACCCCAGAATCCTCTTCCATCTAAATCGGGAGATTCACTGTCAGGACTTAAACGGAATACCCTTGCCCTCTGAGCTGCACAGAGAGATATTATTGGGAATATGGTCAATGATTAGGCACCAACTCCCGACGACCGGTAAGGAAAACTATCCTGATTTCCTTGCAATCGTGTCCACGATACTGGTAGGAGTATCACCACCGATACGTGTTTGCTCCAGTACCGTTGAGTATTGACGAGTAGTTGTCTTGAGCACCGATACTAGTAGTAGACTAGTATTGTTGATTTTCCCCCAATAAGTCCACAAATGATATGGTCGATATGGAATATGGGATCCTCATGCACCATGTTGATATATTTACTTATATTTTTGTAATCCTCAACGTGTCTAGTAAATGAATTTTCATGTTCCCAAGATGAAATATGGTCCCATAGGCTTGGGATGAAAATCGATAATCGGCATAATTTTTTAACTATGTGTCATACAGAGACAAATGATCCCATTTTTCAATGCAGTTTTGGCAGAAGAATCGATTAAGAGGGCTATTCTTATGATTTAACTATATTTAAAATATGAAACGGTCTGTATAATTATAGTTAAAATCTTACGTGTAGACCTCAACCTGTGGCTCGACTAGTAGCAACTATAATAACTTATTCGTTTCGTAGTATATTGAGAGAGTTTTTTTCCTCCGAAATTCCATAATATTTCACAAATGTGTGTATTGCATGATCTAAACGCTTATTTGCCAATACAATCTCTGTTTTCTTTTTCTATACTAACTATTGTACAGTTAGTTAGGCATGTGCCTTGCTAATGGTGATAATTAACGAAAAATGGTATCGTAGTTTGCTGGTGGATAATCATGCCAAAGCCAATGAAATGCAAGCTTGATACTAGTGGTGAGTCAGAGGAACTGTAGAGGCATCCTCCTGTAAGTTGTATTTTACATGCGAGTGGTATTCAGCATCTAGTTTTCACACCTCGCAGTGGCGTCAAGAGGTCTGCCACTGACAGGCTGAGTCAGCTAGATAGTACTCATTGAACCTCGTGATTCACCGCATTACATTGAGACTGTATGTAATCGGAGTCTAGTTGGTGCAGATTTAGAAGCAATTGGCTATCACCGTAGCTGCTAGTAAAACTAAGATGTTAAAAAGTATTGTAACATCTAAAGAGCTCTCAATATTACGCTCCCCTGGTAAGCCTGCATCATCCTCTGTCATGAAGTGATTCATTCCGGAATGTATTGTCAGTGGAAGGCATTAACCGAAGTTGTCGGGAAAGACTAAGTGATTCAGCAAGTTCTCATTATTCAAGGACAAAAACGGAGCCTTGAAGGAGTCTACTTGGAAACGGGTTGAGTCTTGAGCCCTAGGGCTGCATTTTCTACATCGCATAGTGCAAGGCGAGTACATGTTAGCGAGTGAGGCTAATTTCCACTAGTCCTGTCGCAAGTCATTCAACTAAGGTATGTCAATTACTTTCGTGAAACAACCCAAGCTACGAACCATGACAATGGAGTATGGCAGGATTATATGCTGTGCATCTGAAGGCATTCACTACTGTTCTTGATTTCATTCAAGACAAAGTGATTGGGCAAAGCGAGGTTGTGCCGCTTGCAAAGCTGCGTCTACTCTTCATCCAAGAGTTCGAGAGAAATAGCTTCACCAAAAGAGTACAGAAGTGAAAAGCCGAAAGCATAGGAAGCATGATATTCATGAGTGGCTCGCCTTTGTCAAGATAACTTCAGATGGCAACGGCTGCATCGCCTAAAACCTGGTCTACTATGTCAGCATATCCGTCGCAGATGCAGTGATCTATACATATAGGCTTGGGCTTAAAGGATGTGATCCTGCTCCATCATAGTATAATCCATCATGCGGTCAATGAGTGGAAGTTATTTCCCTGGCCTCCTACAGCTGACGATCCTGACGTCAAGTCATCAGTTAAACTCCTCCCAGTTGCCCTGGTGAAGTTCCTGAACTTTTGCGGTGATACAGATGTGGAGAAGTGTGAGGATTAGACTAGATGTATCGTGCTCTCCATTGGTCAGGTTTGACACAACTCTCCACCTTGACATGTGCGCAACTTTTCTTAAGTAACAAGTCTGTCAAATTCTGTAATAATAGTTTTGTATCATGCTCGTTGCTCTAATGATATAATTATAATCGCTTTCTTTATTGTTTCGGGCCTTATGTCATGCTGTGATTAAGGAAGAGTAGAAGTTATCAAAACTCCTCTCCGTCACCATACGGTACCTCTAACACATGAAGCAACTCACTACGACCCTCCGTAGGCTGGATTACTGTGAGGCCTATGACATCAGCTTGGAAAATGAGACGGTGCAGGTCAAGGCTTTCGAAGAGATTTCCACCTCCCATGTTCAACAAAGTATTACCGGCGAGGGCCATGATTTGTTCCATCTCGAGTGTGGCAATATGAACAACATAGCGACAAACATCTATGGCTCAAACATGGTGAATAGCGTCAGTGGGATCGTGATACAGGAGGTAAAACACGGGTTTGATGCCATCAGCCAAGACCGGATGCTCACTCTCTAAAAACTGAGCAAGACACGCTCCCTCAAGTTGGACAGGTCTGAGCGAAGTGGATCCAGGACTGTCATGTCCGTTCGTGTGCAACTTGTCCCACGGTCAGGGGCACCGGAAGTACGGGGCCAGTGGGGACAGCTGCCCCCCCCCTACCCGTTGCCCTTTGGGCACGGGGGCGGCGGGTGCAGCAGTGCCCTTTACCCATTTCTATATAAAAAATTTAGTTTAGAACATCAAAAAATAATTTTTAGAATATTCAGAGCAGACTGAGCAGCTGTATTAAAGTTTGGTTGTAACGTGTTTTGGCATTCCGCCCATAACGTAATATGGGAGTGCTTTTAGGCTGGAGATGTATTTTTTTCTTGCATAAAATGGTTTTACACCTGGGAGAAAATACAAACACCTTTCCCTCCCAGCAGCTCGAGACGTGTAGGCAAATGTCCTGCCATCATTCCTCCACCCTGACTATCACGTTCTACTCAGAAGTCTAATAGGGATGTGGAATTACTATGGGTACCAAGGTTTTCACATTCAACTCACAAGTTTAATGGTGAAGCTCTGTGGGCTGTGGTTTTTATTTTCAATTCACAACTCTATAAGTCGCTATTTGTGTAGTGGTAGTTACGTGTGACATATTCAATACTTTATTATTGATGTGTTTTGTATATTATCATTCTTGTGTTACTTCAAATTTGAGCACGTTCCACGCATTTTGCATGTAAAGGTAAAATAGGAATATGACATAATAGTGTCCCACTCTCCCTTAATGTCTTAGTGGGTATAGAATAGAATATATGTGCGGTGATGTGCGGCTGTGCGCAGCCATGTGCGCGGTAGCTCGTACACATGGGCTGTTCGCGGCGACACTCATGGAATGCTAGATTTGACAACAGCTCTCAAAATCACATTTTTAAATTGACGCGTGATGCGTAGGATGTATGCAAAGGTAGAACGAATGTGTATACACATGGCCCTAGTGCGGGCTCCATGTCGGTGGGGAAAGTTGAGGAATGGGTCTAAGATGTGTTGTCTCCCCTCCTCCGGAATGGGAGGCCGGTATGGTCATGGGGTTGGGGTGGGGTGGGGTGGGAAGAATGTGGTAATTATATGCGCCTAGAAGTCATCTTCTGCATTCTGGGTAATAGATATCATTCACTTGGACTTTTGAATACTGTAATTTGTGTATGGCTATTAGCACACACACACGCGCGCGCACGCACGCACGCACGCACGCACGCACGCACGCACGCACGCACGCACGCACGCACGCACGCACGCACGCACGCACATACCAATCCACCACCCCATCCCCACACACACACCTCCCCCACACCCCACACCCCATACACCCACACCCCACCCATCCCCACCCCTACCCCCAACCCACCCCAACCACCTTACGAACTCATACGGTCGTGATACACATGTTTAGCCACGTCAAGCTTTTTTAGTTCTAGCCATAAGCGATGATGCCACTGCTCACACTAAAACACAATCAGTCATTTGAAGGCCTCCTTTGATTAGTCTGAGTCTGGGCCAGATGTCCCTCCGACACGCCACGCCAATATGGCTATGTAAGAGGATGCATAATCATAATTTGAATCACTCATTCAATACACGCTAGCTGTTGAATAATGTGTTACTAATAGACTTGGCGGCGCTGCTACCTCAGGAAACAACACCTTCCAATAATATTAGTTTTAAAAGGGTCCCCAGAATAGTTAACCATCACACATCCGGCCCCCCTCTCACTCACACCCGATCCCCACGCTCCTCCACCCGCTCCCTCAGTATCGCACTCGCTTCTGTACTCTCTTACACACACGCACGCACTAACCGATATTTCACATTGTGACCTGGGACTGGGTGGGAGTAACAAAAACTTGAAACCTGCTCGTTCCATGTATGCACGCACGCACGCACGCACGCACGCACGCACGCACGCACACGCACACAGGGAGATGATGGCTAAACATCGCCTAGTCACAGTTTCCAATTGATTAGAAGCAGGCATCACATGATCATTGTCCACTATAATGTGAATTGGGAATCGGTACAAGAGATTGCAACGCACTTTTCCGTTACCTGACGAACGTCCCTCCAACTTTGTTGAAATTTGCCTCCATGTACTAGATCAGATGGTGACTAGAAAGAATTTTGTCTTCTTAACTAATTCATATCACGTTGACTCTATCATGACTCAGGAGAGGTTACTCCATGGCTTTCACCAACAGTATATCTTGGAAGGGGCCGGCAATAATGACGGCGAGTGACTTCAAACTACAGCTAGCAAACAAGAAGAATAAGCTCTGTCAACTAATGCTACCGGTGTCGTGTGCGCAGCAATGCAGCAGCATCTCCGCTCTAGAACACTGAGACAGCAGTGAAAGTGGTGTATGGCAAGGCTTATCTACTGGATCCATCAGATGGCGACGTGAGTATATTGTAATTAATATGATACACTTGTGAGCTTTTCTCACCAGCTGATCAGCACTATAACAGCGCCCTTTTAATTCTGTTTCTCGTGACAATGGGCTAAAGCAGTTTTAATTTTGTGGAAAAGAACATTGTAATGTAAACTGTACACACTTTAGGATACTTGAAAAAGATATTGTATATTGTAATTCTATAACAGATCTGAATGAATTCAATGTACGTGCATTTTGTTATTTTGCCCACCCTCATTACTGGCAATTTTAGTTGATTCTAGTGTGGTATGCATGTAGATAGATATTTTGCAAAATTTTGAGTGTAGATTATACTGTCTTTTTCATAGTTATCGAGTTCTAATGTATCCAACTTGTTTAAATCATGAAAATAACCCACTCAATCGATTCCTCTGCCAGAATTGCACTTAAAATAAGGTCATTTGCCTCGGTGCCGTGTCTAGTTCAAAATTTATGCTGATTGTCCATTTTCGTCGAAAATCGAAGATGGCCACAAAGATTGCCGCCACACGGACTCCATGGGACATTATATCGAGATGGGAACATGACAATTAGTTTACTACACACGGTGAGGATTAGAAAAATGTAATCTAGAAAAATATTTCAACAAAGTGCATGTGGACCGCATTTAGCCGCCCTACTAGACTAATACTCGGGGCAAGTATCATTAAATTAGTATCGTTAGAAAACAATAATAATGAAAGCATTCTAAAATACAAAACTATAGTAGGTCTTTGTAGCAATGGGATAATTTTAATTGAATTAGTTTCCATTGGTGAATTCAGCATAGTTTACACTAAATTGTTCTTCCTACATAGGCTAGTACAATCCACCAACAATATTTTGCTTACCATATTATATTGATGGAAAGATAAAATATTCGACTGATACAACTCAGTGAAACCATGTACACGTGCACTCCCACAACAACGCACGCACGCACGCACGCACGCACGCACGCACGCACGCAAGCACGCACGCACGCACGCACGCACGCACGCACGCACGCACGCACGTACGCACGCACGCACGCACGCACGTGCGCATGCACACACGCGCTAACACACACACGCACGCGCGAACGCACGCACACATCCGCACACACAGACCGGTACAATGTACAAACCGAAAAGCCCGATTTTGCACGTACAGCGCGCTCTGGAACATTTTCCATTTGGAACGCAAGGCTGTATCATGCCAGTCTCGCTCAAATGAACAATTCTAGGAAATTTTAACCAATATCCGTGCCGATCCTCCTACAAGTATCATGGTCCCTTCGCTTCAACTGTTATTACCTAACTTCGAGCCATAACTACCTGAAATATTAGGATCCCAGCCGAGATGAACACAATCCCGACCCGCGTCATCATCGACGACTATTCACTGCCGGAATCAACCTGAAATATTAAATTTCTGCCAAGACAATATGTCAAAGTCCAGCTTCACCTCAATATCTATGTCCTCACCGAGTCCCAATCCGTTTCGGGTGTCCCTTTGCCCGCCAGGTAAGTTCCCCAGTTGACAATTTCGTATAGATTCCCATTGTCAACATTGATAGCTGGTAGGCAGAGAGCGTATATTACATATATAATGTGGCCCAGAAGAAATGAACAGAACATTGATTCCTACAAAATGAGACTCACTGCTCTAACGACTATAGGGATTCTGTCTCTGCCCTCAGTGACCACCCCAACCCCTGAGCAAAGATCAACGCGAAATGGCCTTATTAATCTACCACTCATGTATTCCAGATGCAGTTTTCTTGTATTAAAGCTGACTACCTGGTATGATATGATATTTTTACATCAAAAACTGTCGCAAAATATCCTTGTGGTAGTGACCATATGGTAGGGGGGGTGTAACTGTAAAAACTCAATTCCACACTCCGAGAGCGTCGATAAGTTTAGGCACGGTGCCTTTCTGCCTGTCCTCTCCCAGCGCTGGAAGTGGTGCGTACACGACAGTAGTGCGTCTTGGCTGGGTACTGTTGCTTCCTGTGCTTATTAAATAGTAAAGACACAAATCGTACAACAGTGAGCTTTTATGACAGACTAAATCGTGTCATTCATGGCATAATTGATTATGTTGTCAGCCTACCTGTTGATTGTAATATCGTATGATTGACTGAGAAACTGGATTCCTCCATCTCCGAACTTCGTCGTGAATTGCACAATATGTGCATTCATGGCTAGCTATGCGATCCCTACCCCACCCATATCCCCACCCACCCACCACACTCTTTCTATCTAAGATGCGCTAACTTTGTACGCGCGTGTTGGAGTCGATTTGAAACTTTGAAAGCTGAATTATTAAATTCTAAATAATTCCATGTACCTATGCTGCTAGGCTGTTGAATATTTTGAAAGTTATTTGTCTGGGGTCTTTTGTTCCCTATGGCCGCATCAGCTCCAAGTCGAATTATTTGTAAAATCTTCAAGATAATATTTATTCATCAAAGACATGTAATGCATCATGATTCTGACATTAGCTAGTAAGTGACATATATTAATAATGACGCCAGATACTTCAATGACATATCGGATCCCTCCATTATCCGTACTGAGATTAAACCTGTCCAATATACCACCTGTCCTTTGGATCAAAAGGATGGTGCTTCTTCACTACAGTTGGTGAAGAGAACACCTCTCACGGAACGAACCATCATCTGTTGTCTTCAGAAACCATGTCGTACATTAAGTTACTTTTACTAGGAGAACACCTCGCTATGATAACTACTGACGGGATCCTTTCTGCCACTCAAGCATCGATGGAATAAGCAAATACGTCACGTGTTAGATGATACCAAGGTCATAATGAGCTCGGTCGCAAAAAATTTTAACCTCCGTTGAAATCACAAAGTGTACGATTTGTATGTCTGTGATAAACTTACAATTCAATAAATGTTCTGCTGAATATTTTGAAACTAATTTGACTGGGAGCTATTGCTGGCAATGGTAGCAACATCAATTAATCTTCAAACCGTTCAACTGATTACCTGTATAGTTACCCTGAAATTTATTTTCTGCGAAATCCGGTTTCAGTTTCAAATCGATTCCAACACACGCAAAAAAATGGGCAGGGCTTGGCTAAAATGGGCGGGGCATAGTTCGAAGTTTATCCTTCTGTTGTTGTTTATCTATACGGTTGACATATAAGAGATGTTTTACTGTATTTAAATATTATAATGATGTAACATCATACATAGTCATATATATATATATATATATATATATATATATATATATATATATATATATATATATATATATATATATATATATATATATATATAAATATATATATATATATATATTTGATCCGGTCCGGATCCAGGTTCTTTTATCCGGATCATGAGCAAGTCTGGAAACCCTCTTGCACGTCAAGTTCCTCCATGCTGTTGAAATTTGCTCAATACTTTTTTTAGATATAGCTTCTCACACATACAAACGTGCACGCAAGCACGCACAGACAGACAGGCAGGCAGGCAGGCAGGCAGGCAGGCAGGCAGGCAGGCAGGCAGGCAGGCAGGCAGGCAGACATGCAGGCAGGCAGGCAGGCAGGCAGGCAGGCAGGCAGGCAGGCAGGCAGGCAGGCAGACAGTCAGACAGGCTGGCTGGCTGGCTGGCTAACTGGCTGGCTGGCTGGTTGGCTGGCTGGCATGCTGACTGGCTGGCTGGCTAACTGGTTGGCTGGTTGGCTGGCTGGCATGCTGACTGGCTGGCTGACTGACTGACTGACTGACTGACTGACTGACTGA
This sequence comes from Chaetoderma sp. LZ-2023a, assembly GCA_034401795.1. NCBI lineage: Eukaryota > Metazoa > Mollusca > Caudofoveata > Chaetodermatida > Chaetodermatidae > Chaetoderma > Chaetoderma sp. LZ-2023a. Next base: position 28,377,036 of record CM067368.1, read on the forward strand.
CTGACTGACACGCAGGCAGGTAGGTAGGTAGGCAGGCAGCCAATCAGCAGGCAGGCAGGCAAGCAGGCAGGCAGACAGACGGGATAAAATGGAAAGCTTACCATACTGTGATTATACATTCCAGAATGATTTTAATAAGCGTCAACTGACGATCGTGAGCGAGATGGGCAAAGGGAGAGGGATGGTGAGAGGGCAGAGAGGGGGAGAGAGGGTAGATGATGGAGAGAGATGGCGCGGGAGAGGTGGAGAGGAGTGAGGGAGGAAGTGTAGCGAGAGGGAGGGAGAAAGAGAGATATGAGGGAGAGAGCGGGTGAGGGTGTGAGAGTGTAAGAGTGGAGAGAGGGAGGGTTAGGGAAAGAGAGGAGCAGAGGGGGGAGGAGGGGAGATAGAGGGAGAGAGCGAGAGGGGGTGAGAGAGGTGTGGCGGTGACGTCTGTCGTTTTCATCGTCTATCTTATATTGAATCATTATTGAATCATTATTGTCATTACTGTCAGAATCGCGTTAAATCGACAAAAGCAACATCTACAGCATCATCAGCATCATAATCAGCATCATCATCGTATGAGGAGACATTCATTCGTCTTCTTTTAGTTCTTTTGAAATGTGATGGCGCGCGCGATAGGTAATTGCTTATCATGATTCAGGGGGGGTCAAAAACCGGCTGTAGTATTTGCTCCTAATATAGCGGAGTTATTCCCCTTAATCTAAATAACTCATGTGTTGTACGATAGAGCCATACGGTTTTGTTGGTGTATATTAGCGATGACGGCGATGGTGATAGTGGTAACGGTGGTGATGTTGATGGTGACGGCATTGATGGCGGTGATATTGGTGGCGGTGGTCTTGGTGGAAGCGGTGGTGGTGTTCGTCGTGGTGACTGTAATACATAGATGGTGATGCTAATGAATCGCTGCTGCCGTTGCGATATCGGTAGTGATGGATGTTCATTGTAGTGATGACGTTGGTGATTGTGCTGAAAGTGACGGCTTAGAGAATTGGTCGTATAGGTTCGGTTATTGGCTCTGGTCATGGTGGTGACGGCGACCGTGGCAGCGGCGACGGCAGCGGTAGCGGTTTTGATGGCGGTGGTGATTGGGATACCGTACACTTTGCTATGTTTCTCGGCAGGTACTTAGATTCGATGATATCTTAAACAAATGTAAGTATTCGGGATTTTGCTACAAAAGTGGCCCACCTGTTCAGAAAGCATCGCACCTTCTCACCGAGAACAAGGTTCTCACATAACCGCTAACCTGTGGTAGCAGGAACCAGATGGTAGATTGAAATATGCCTTTTGTTAGCGTTAGAACTGCATCATGTATACATTGGTGATTACATAGCCTCGATGCAAATGAAGCAGGCGCAATCAGAGATTGCAGACCCTCGCCCTACCGTTTTTATCAAATTGTAAACAGTTTTCGGATTTTTCGGGTTTGTTTGGATTTTCAGGGTTTTTTTAGACTAAAGGCAGACGGACAGACAGACAGGCAGGCAGGCAGGCAGGCAGGCAGGCAGGCAGTATGGCTGGCTGGCTGGCTGAATGGTTAGCTGACTGACTGGCTGGCTGGCTGGCCGGCTGGCTGGTTGGCAGGCAGGCAGGCAGGCAGGCAGGCAGGCAGGCATGCAGAATCGATCGCAATGCCTTCTTCCCCTAATGGGGCAAGGGTAAAAATAACTTAATAGTAAAACATGTTAAACATGTCTATAACAACCATCCGATGAACACCGTGCCGATGACGATGACAAGTACGACGACGACGTGAAATTAGGGGCTCAACAAATGGACAAAGCTGTCAGAGAGATGAGGCTATTTTGCAAGCGTGTCGCATTAGTCTAGATCGTGATGCAGATGACATATCAGCTCTTTGGCAGGTACTTACACATTAGTCTCTATGAAGAGCCGCAGTCTACAACTGCGGCTCTTCATAGAGACTACTTACACATGAGAAGCGAACCCTGTCTCGTAAGAAGCACACTCTAGCTTCACAGCTGAGCTGAGTGAGGATGAGCGAGGATGATCCAATTATCTCGAACCAACCCGCTAATAGTCCAACATCATGTTCCATTGGGAATGGTTGTAAGGACCACATGGTGTTGATTAAAGTCTGTATGCAAACACAATTTTAATAGCCAGTTATACCAATTCATTTGAAACACAATCAAAATCTGTCTCGCATATATAAATTGTGCGAGCGTACAGTAAGAAATAAGCAAGAAATGCAAGTTTGAAAAAATGCTAAACGGGAATTCTGATTTCAACTTTTTCAATTTCGGCAATCGAAAAGCCCACTCCCTATGCTTCACTCCAGTGACGGCTAACATAGCCCTGCATAGAAATTGTAGCCTCCGGGCGTGCGTGCTAGTCCGCCAGATACTGTCGCTCCGCGGCGGCGCAAGTACGCGGTACGTTGGTGCGAGGCTGCTGGTTAGCTGCGGATCTCGGGGTTGCGGATCCGGAGTAGCGCGCTGCCGGATTATACAAAAACCAACTTGGTGGAACGTTCACGTTCCAGTGGGGCTGTGTGACGATCGCCGCGGAAGTTAAACCTCACGGTCTCATCCTCACCGTTGGTGTCACCGGTGTGATGGTCCCCTCGTTCCATTTAGAGTTTGGACATAATTAAATATATACAATAATTACACGCAGCAGACAAACAATGGTACTCGTTTGCTGCTACAAGAGAGAAGTCAAGTGCATACGGTCAAGTTGAAGACTCGTCATCATGGTCCTCGCCAGCGATACCTCATAGATCATAATCCGGCATTCCAGCAAAGGAGGGTCGAAACGCGGCTACTTAGCAAGTTTAATATAAACTAAATAAACCCCTAACACAAACATTAGAGAGGGAAGTGTCTCACGCTGGCCTCCGTCACAGGAAAATGCTTACAACGCCAAAACGGAGAAAGAGAGATGGCAAGAAGGGCCACTCTCTTGTTCAAACTATGTTATGTGAAAGAGTCAACCTAGTGAAATTATAAGTTTTATGTGATGCACGCTGTATTACGTGAAGATGAGGTGGATGATTTCCGCAGAATTCAACACCGCCATCTTATGTAAGTTCAAAGACACTGAATTAGTAGTTTCCGCTTTATTTATGTGGTCCTTCTGCTAGATTCTATCCTAACATTTAGTTTTTGCGTTCAGATCAAGGTTAAGTCGCAAATGGCTGGGTATTCTTAACTATCTTTAGCACATAAGCCTGACAGGCGAGAATATCGGTGACCATGTGACCCTCAGAGAGCACCCCCCCCCCCCCCCCCTCAGTTAAACAGTCTGCGGAAATGCCACGAGGTGGCAGCTCCAGAATCTTATGACGATCCTGTCACTACCGTAGCACGACCACATATAACAGCAGAGGGACAAGTCACATTACATAAGCATTGAAAAGCACATATACGTTTATGGTGGGAACAAAGATGCAGTTATCCAACTAAAGTGACCTTCCCGGGAGGGCGTGGTGAGTTCTAAGACCGCACCCAGTCACGTGTAGAATTAGATGGAGGGCTGAATCATGACCGTCACCAGCGTGTCGGGGGCGGATTATGTGAGATCCGGACCGGGGACCAACATTTTACCTGACGTTAGGGTTATGTAAATTCGCCCAGGGATGTACTGCAGGCCAGTAAATATAATATTTTCGCAGTGCTTCCTACTTTGGCGTGGTTATCTAACTAACTAGTATCCAAAGATACGGGGAGGTGCGTGCGGTCATCGACACTTTGTTTCTGACTGCTCTGAAACGCCAATAGTTTCAAAGTCAGCTTTAAACAACGTGGTGGGGGATCCAAACAATTAATACGCCCGGAGGCTGGAGGAGCGTAGACAGAGGCAATCACTCTTATATTCGTAAGAACAGGAGGCCTTAAGGTATATGGCCAATTTATACAATCTCGCAGGTGTGTGGTGTTACATATCCGCTACTTCCGGAAAAGAGACTTACACAAAAGGTCTCCTACAGAGTAATCGTCCCTAATACTATAAACCTATCATATTGAGCTAAAATAGTCCATGTGTTAGTCAGCCGCATGCCATGTTCGCACAATGCGAACATGAATAGAGACCTCAGTGAAAAATTGATGCTGTTGGGGAACAAGGTGGTGCGGTTGTTGTTGCCGTATTATGTAGCCTAGAGAACTGCGGTTCTAATGTGTTTATATAAAATAAGCAAAGCATATAACTAGTTGGCTACTGTCATATAAATGACTATCACAGCACATTACAATAGACGGTTACATGCATGACCTTGACAGTGCTTATTGGCACAAAATGAGAATAATATATACATTTAAAGAACAAACTATAAAAATGCGGTCTCAAACGACCGTGTGGTACCTGTTAGTCATCAGTACCTGTTACAGAAAAAGTATTACATGAATGTAATAATATTAAGACTGAGTAACTATCAGTCATTCGTACGGAAAAAGTTCAGGAATCGCAGTAGTTGAAGTGTCACACATTTGGAGCGTGATGCGGAAGTCAGCTGCTAGGAAAGGCTGCAGACGAACTTTCTGATGCAGCTCATTCTCAGGAATGGTGAAGAAGAACGTTTGCTGTTGCGGATGGCTAGTAGTTAGTCACGTCTATATACAAAGTTAATAATTTAAGCGATGGTTAGAAAGTTCCATGCTGGTGCGGAAGTTGAAAGCTGCCCTGTAGTTATGAAAGGCTATGGTTGAAAGTTAATAAATGAAGATGCATTCTGGTAGATCACAAGACGAGATGCATCGCATAGCTTGTGCGATGCATTGAGCAATGCCCCCTGACTGCGGTTGAAATGTCTAAAGTTGAACACAAAGTGAGGATTTGGAAACTACCACTGGTCAGCGTGGTATGACAGATCTCGCGAGTTATCCATCGAGCACATCACTCGCCCTCCATACTCTGACAAGCTTACATCGGGGCCAACAGGCCCATCTGCACAAAGGTCCCTCTGCGGTTGGTAGCTTGGGTTGCCTTACTTAAATTTCGTTATTGCCCCTGGGTGATATCTTTCCAGGAGCGTACAAAAACTGCGATGCGGATATGGTTAAAAGATTTGGAATCCTCGTTTCATTCCGTCATGATAAATACCAAATACGACGAGGAAACTATAGATTAAAGGAATCACATGTACCAACTCGGTACAAAATATGATCCTTTTTCTTTCCAACGCTAGCGTGTGTTGGCAAGCAATCGATGATGCCCGCGCATGCGCGCTAGGCGGTCTCGCGGACTTAGTCGTTTTACGAACCTCTCCTATATGGCTCTATACATGTGTACTGTCCTACCCAGGGGGCATGCTTGGAACGTACCCGTCCAGCCGTTCCGTACCCAGATGGGCTGGGATGGTTCATACCCAACCGGTCGATCTGCGCAACAGAATCAATAGTAAACAAGGCAGATATCGAAAGCGGTGTCGCCGAAATTACCTTTAGTACACGCTATGTTTGTAATGAGTTCTAGTACAGTTTTTCCTGCTGAATACGCTCGTATGTGGTTCTTTTTTATTAAACAGACTGATTTCTTCTAAATTGGTTATCAAAGAGATATTTGAAAATCCCTGAATTTGGCTAATTTTCTTTTAAATTGTAGTGGAAGGGAGATAAATATCGTCTGAGCAAATAAATTAGCGTGATTTACGTCCCATACAGGTGATACATTTGAGTTGGGAATTTGATCAGCGCGTCAGTCTCTCAGATATGGAACAAGATTTGTTTTCATTCTTAACTGAGAACGCTTCAAACGAATCGGTGTATATTTTCTGACACATTTGTGATCTATTTATGCAAAGTTATACCAGTCGTGTCACTCACACTTTAAAGACTGAATAATCTATTCTAGTGTCAGAGCTCTAAGGGAAAGAGCAAGCTAGAGTGAGAGAGAGAGAGGGGTATGGAGAGAGAGAGAGAGAGAGAGAGAGAGAGAGAGAGAGAGAGAGAGAGAGAGAGAGAGAGAGAGAGAGAGAGAGATGGGGTGAGTGTGTTGGGGGGGGGGAGTGGGGAAGAGATGTGGAGAGAGGGAGGGGGAGAGTGGGAGTGAGAGGTGATGGATGCAGAGAGGGAGGGAGGGAGGGATGGATGGATGGATGGATGGGTGGAGGGAGGGAGGGATGGATGGATGGAGGGAGGGAGGGGGCAGGGAAGGAGATATATTGAATACTTTTTGCAGTTAAATCTTAATAGCCGTCGTTTATAATTTTCAGCTAAATTCAAAATAAAGCCAACATTTAGCATGATAATTATGGTGAAGGTGCGCTGTCGTCGCTCAATTGCCAACGACACAATACATCAAGAACATATAAATGAAAATTAACACCATATAAGAGATCCAATGTAATATAACATTGAGAAGAGGTGTAGATGTTATTCTGCATTCCAAACTAGGAACTATACATTGATCAAACGGACAAACTGTCATACTTTTAACTATCATCCAATAGCTATTTAAATATGAAATAGAAATTACCACCACACCACCTCTTGTCCATTTTCACTGACGTGTTGAAGAAATACATGTTTCTATTGAATATGCAGGCGCTAAGATTTGTAGAAAACTTTTTTTATCATCAATTCACCTTTCCAGTGTATCAATCCATCATCTGACCTCGTATGACGTCATAATCAGATCAGCGCGTGTATGATGACATCACAATCATTACGTCACAAAGAGTTTCATATAGACCGTCAGCAAATCTCAAATGGTCCGACACGATGTATGAATTGTATGGCTTTGTAATTCTTTGCTATTTAATAAACATGCTGTTGAATATTTCGAAACTAATTTGACTGGGCGCTGTTGCTGCGAGGCAGCAACAGCACCCAGTCAAATTAGTTTCAAAATATTCAACGGCTTACCTGTGTAGTTTTTTGGAAATTGATGTTCAAGGTGTTCAGAGATCGATCGATCCCAACACGAGCGAGGTGTGGGTGGAGCTTAGCTAGAGATGGGCGGGCCATAGCTAAAACTGGAAAGGTCCATTAACTTGGAAACTTCCATACAGAACTTGGGCATTTTGTATTTAGCTTGCCTATGCACATAACCTATCTGAGTAGTACAATGGAAAATACCTGACCTGTTTTCATTTTAATGCTAGACAATGGGCCTTTCCAGTTTTAACTATGCCCCGCCCATCTCTATCTAAGCTCCACCCACACCTCGCTCGTGTTGAGATAGATCGATCTCTGAACTCCCTGACTATCAATTTCCAGAAAACTATACAGGCAAACTGTTGAACATTTTGAAACAAATTTGAGCCCAGTCAAATTAGTTTCAAAAATATTTACCAGCATATTTCTTAAATACCAAAACATACAATTCGTATAACGTGTCGGACTATAATTAAGCGTTAAAGCCGGGCTTAATTGAATCATTCATGACGTCATGATTATGACGTCGGCGTACACGTCGCGTAGTAGATTATGACGTCATATGATTGAGTAAGGAAATGGATTCATGAATTGTGTTTGCTCACCTGAATTCTGAGGGGCTACAACACTTTGAGGAGCACCTACCTGTGGCAGCTGTTTTGGCCGGGTTTAGTGCTAACCCGTTAATAAGTAGATAGCAATTTTTAAAATAATCTAACAAACAAGGTCATGTTTTCTAAAAGGAAACGTCTTTATACACTGAACAACTGTATACTATGTTGTATGTATACGGACAACCATAGAAGTATTTAACAAGTATATATATACGAAATACAAAAAATACGGACACTATACTGCGCGGATAAACAACGATACTAACCGAAATAATAACTTAGATTTATATACAACATTTATACAGCGCACAAAGAAATCCGAAAATATATTAATTTAATCTAAGTAAAGTTTCATAAGTAAAAGCATTGAATAAAATTAAGAAAATGTGTTATTCCTATCAATGCGTGCGTGCGTGCGTGCGTGCGTGCGTGCGTGCGTGCGTGCGTGCGTGCGTGCGTGCGTGCGTGCGTGCGTGCGTGCGTGCGTGCGTGCGTGCGTGCGTGCGTGCGTGCGTGCGTGCGTGCGTGCGTGCGTGCGTGCGTGCGTGCGTGCGTGCGTGCGTGCGTGTAATAATATTAACCCTTAAAGCCTTACAAACGAGAATGGCCTTTCCAGTTTATCCATCACATGACATCATAATCAACTACGCGTAGGATGACATCATGAATGACGTGGATAAGTTCGTCACGAACGCTTAATTGATAACTGACTAAGCGTTGTTGTACGAATTGTATGTCTACTAGTTAATCCTTTCAGGACGAACCCGGCCAAGAAGGGCCTCTGCAGAGGTCTTGAGAAACGTCCATTCGCAGGCCAAGAGAAGACTATTTTAGGAAATTTACCACTGGAATGACTGGCTCGATAAGTAAACCAGTTATTCCAGTGTAAATTTTCAAAAATAGTCTTCTCTTGGCCTGCAAATGGACATTCAATGAGTAAATATTTTAATTTTTTGAACAAATTTAGTCATTAAAGGGTTAATAATAGGCAGCAACATCACCAGTCAAATTAATTTCAAAATATTCAACAGCTTACCAGTATAGTGTTCTGGAAATTGATAGTCGGGGAATTCAGAGATCGATCGCTCCCAACACTGGATCTAGCTTAGCCAGAGATGGTCGGGGCGAGGGTAAAACTGGATCCCTCCATTTACACATTCTTTGTGATGTAGAGAATAGTCTATCCATTATCTTAAATATAATTTACTAGGAGCTGTTGCTGCCGATTGCAGCAACACGTTCCAGTTTCAAAATATTTAACAGCTTTCCAGTATTATTTTCTTGAAATTGGAACACTAGAAATTGAAGGGTAATGGGTACAATACCACGGGTCTGTGTCCTGCTGAATGATCACACAGGGTAATCCATGGCATAGAACTAACTGGTGTTGATTTTGAAAACAGGGCTGAAAGCCATTGCTATCCATAGCAACATCCTTTAGAGAAACAGTAGCCCTACAAGTCCCCCGCCTTTCTTAAAACAAGAGGAGCGGGACCTAACTTAGGACTCAGGGCCCCTATGTAAAGTTTCTGAAATTCTTACCCATGGCTCTCACAACTGCCAATGCCAAGTTGTCATGACCAGTGCCACACTGGTCTCTGTTAATCGTTTTGAGAGTAAAGGCTCTGTGATGCTGATGTCACACTATCTCATGGCTAGATTCAACGTGATAAACATCATCATTATTTTCTTCCCTAACATTTTCTTAACACCTAAGTCATATATATATATATATATATATCAATGTACAGGGCCCCAAAAATCGAAGACAACAAATATTTGTGTCACTTTTAGGAGCCCTGAAAATGTGAGGACCTTGTACAAATACACGCGTGACACTGTCTTAATCATTCGTGTGGAAACAGCGCTTCAACCGCTCTCACTATGCTAGTTTTATCAATCAACCCTTTAACTTGTCAAGATTTTTCCATAAAATGTTACCTCAGTGAATGATCATTTGCTGGCCATGAGAAGGCTGGGAAGAGAGAAGATAGAAGAGAGGGCTGGGAAGATTCCCACTGGAATTTAGGGAAAGAGTTTTTCTGAGATGGAATTGTGTCCTGGCTTGATGATTAAAGGGTTAGTAGTAAAGACAGTGTAGATTTCTGATTAGCCATGGTCCACTCTCGGTTACCGAGACAGTCCATTGGCACATTTTTATAAATAGTCTTCTCTTGGCCTGTAAATGGATATTCGTCAAGACTACTGCAGATGCCTTATTTGGCCGGCTTGATTAAGTTGATACAGGAACGGTTAAGTTCGGCACTGAACAGGCTAGTGTTTCTAAGAGTGATAAATCCGTTGTTTGAGATGGATATCTATTTTTCTAACCCAAATATTAGATGGCAATGTTAATATTTTCCAGAAATCACAAAACCGGACACCATTCCTTACGCCGCATAGATAGACAGACATGCAGGCGCAGAAGACATGTATGTAGGCAGGCAGCCAGGCACGCAAGCGAGCGGGCAGAGAGGCAGTCGTGCAGGCGGGAAGATAGGCAGCCAGGTATGCGGACAGGCAGACCTACGGGCAGTCAGACAGGCAGGTGGGCGAGCAGGCAGACAGATAAGCAGACACACGGAGCTGAATTGCGCATTGTTGCTCGCTCACATATAACTGGATTCTTTGGTTATGGGAATTGGCCATCTGCGTTCCTGAATGGATTGCTGCTAGCACGTGTGATCAGTTTACGTAGGCCTACGCTAGTCATCAGTGGCGTCATTGGTATTTATTATCTAACTAGACAAATATTATAATATCAAACAACATTTTGTTAAGATGTTAGACGTATGGATAATAATAATCTATTTATGTTCATCGTCGCTTGGTTTGTATTTGTTTTGTGCCTTGTGTTGTCCTAATTAAATGCTATTGGTCTATCTCTAAAATCCATTTAATATCTAAACTTGTTCAAAAATATAGAGAACGCTATTTTGAAAATGTACCACTGGAATGACTGGCTCGATAATCGAGCCAGTCATCCAGTGGTAAAATTTCCACAATATCTTCATCGAGACGACTGCCAAACCTCTCTTCCACGGCATGTCAAAGCCAAAGAAATACTTCGAGAAACGTTAAGATATATCAATTTCTATTTGAATTACATCTTGTAAAATCTGATTTATTCAAAGGGCAGATTTTTTATATAAAAGATTACTCTGCATTCTGATTTTGAATTCAGGATGAGAAGGGCTATAGTGTCACTTACTGATGATAGAGACCATTGATATTATCGTGATACGAACACTGCACAAATTAATCTTGAATCATTATGGCCGTTAAAAGTGCAAGCGCACTGATCTGTCAACGAGATGACGTCAGTGATTTCTAGCACAGGGTTGGGAATGATGGTGTGCCGGGCCAGGATTGGCTGAGGCGAGGGTTGATGAACGTGCTATATATTTGCAGGTCTTGCGCAAACGGGATCTACATTTTGAGATCACTCTTTAGATCACTTTTTGGTTCGCTTTTCGGTCCACATATTTATAGCATAAACATAAATGTTAGATATTAGTTAGAAGTTTTAGTCAGATTATAGTTAAGATTGTTACAGAGAATAAATTCACTGTATGATACAAGTTTGAAGTTGCTGTTTGTCGATACAAGTATTAATAGCTAGATTGATGCAACAAGACCAGAGAGAAACACTTTGGCACGAATCTAAGAATCTTCGAGAAGTCAGATGGCCCGGGGACGGGTATAAATATTTGATCACAGAATCAAAGGCGAGCCGCGTCCCTAACTTGAATTCAGATAAATTTGAAAACCAATGAGCTGCTGCTGATCCAGAATTTATAATCTGTACTAAGGTCATTCGTAATATTACCAACAGCATTCCATCAACGATGGTACCAGGATGAAATGAATCAAAGGCTCTCAACCAATATCACGTGTCGTGGCAGATTCCTCCGTTCCGGTACACAGTAACCCCGGGAAGTGAAAACAAACATAGGAAATTACCAGACAACAAGAAAATTGTAGTGGTTGGTGTGGGAGGGGTGGGTGGGTGGCGTCTTCGAGATGTTATTGGTGTTAAGTTATCTGATCCAGACGTGGATATATATGCAATACAAAGAAACAATGATAGGCAGATTATACATTACACTATATAAACATTTATTCATAGTCTATTGTGGTATCGTCTCGATATACAGATGTGCTAGCGTTGCCTAGAGCACACTATAGCAAAATGATTTGTTCCCGGCTATGAATGAAGTCGGATACCTACAATAAGCCAAGGTACATTCCAGCTGATGACGGTCACCAGAAGCTACCGATGGAAGTAGTTGATACATTGTTGGCGTTCGATGTCATCAATGTCTGTGACAGTGTGTCGCAACTGCTGGGGACACAGCAAGAAGACAGATCGGAAGGTATTCTAGGAGGAGCGTCAACTGTTACTTGGTCTAGGTAGGGGAGAATTTACATTTCCAGTTTATCCATCCATCCATCATATGACGTCATAATCAACAACGTGACGTGTAGGATGACGTTATAATCAAGGTTCGTCACGAAAGCATAATTGATGACGGGCTAAAGCGTTGTTGTACATCTGTCTTTCCTATTTAATAAACGTGCTGTTTAATATTTTGAAACTAATTTGACTGGGCATTGTTGCTAACATAGGCGGCAAAAGCACTCTGTGAAATTAGTTTCAAAATGTTCAACAGTTTACCTGTGTAGTTTTTTGGAAATTAATAGTCTGGGAGTTCAGGGATCGATCCCAACACGGACGAAGTGTGGGTGGAGCTTAGCTAGAGATGGGCGGATCGTTGCTAGAACTGGATTCCTCCATAAACACGAGTGACTACCTGAGCTGCTGAAACATTTAACTTCGGGGTTTGTGGCGTCAATGATGTTGATACACCTGACAAGGCGGGCGGGGGGGGGGGGTCAAATTGTTCAGCAAATGTTTATCCCACGAGTCCCTGAAACCGGCTTTTGATGTTGCACAACTCCATATTCACCGTGCACATTACCAGCCCATGTCATAGATCCAAGCTCATATATGCACTCCCACAGGTAACCAACCCTAGCCCGACAGGATTTATTCAGATTCAGCACCCTGAGATTATGCTAAAACACGGGTATGCCGTGCATTACCAACGAGTTGACACGAACATTATTTTATTGTGCAAAAGGACCAGACTATATAATATGGGGTGTGGGGGGGGGGGGGGTGTGTGGGTGTGTGTGTGTGTGTCATATTTTACGCTTGACGTGAAATGATCATAAATAGTAATTCGATCAGTCGTGAGAAGACAAGTTATTGCTAGGTTGGGCACATAATTATGGCAGTAAGAAATATCTTAATAAAATTTCATTCAGCCTAATTAGTTAATTAATTTACAAATTTAAATCATTATTTAAATATAATATCATGGTACGTGTTGTTACATAAAGCAGGTTAAATAGGACGCCTATATTTTTTACACCATTAGCTCACATCATATCGCCACAGTTATTAACAATATAGGTAGAATGAATTGAGAGGCATGTGCTCGTGCGTGCGTAAGTGTGCTTGTGGAGCTTGGGTGGCCGGAGGGAGAGACAGACTGACAGAGAGGTATTTAAGAACACAGTTAAACATATATGTCATATGAGTGGTTACCTGATTACCAAATTGGTGTAAGTAGTAGTAGTAGTAGTAGTAGTAGTAGTAGTAGTAGTAGTAGTAGTAGTAGTAGTAGTAGTAGTAGTAGTAGTAGTAGTAGTAGTTAGTAGTAGTAGTAGTAGTAGTAGTAGTAGTAGTAGTAGTAGTAGTAGTAGTAGTAGTAGTAGTAGTAGTAGTAGTAGTAGTAGTAGTAGTAGTAGTAGTAGTAGTATTTTGAAAAGCAAAATCAATCATTATATTTTTCAACTTCCAAACTATTAATTGCTTTATGTTAATTAATAATCATCTATCTCTATCTCATTTAGTAGAAAAGCAACCTTGTATCTCCGGATAACACATACAAGTAATATACATTTGTACACAAATAATAATAATAATAATAATAATAATAATAATAATAATAATAATAATAATAATAATAATAATAATAATTTATATATTTTCTTATATATAAATATACATAACAAAGAAAAAAGAATATGTGTTAAATATAATAACTTCTTATCCCACGCTGTTATCAGCAGCGACATTAACACACGTACATATATGGGTACATACGTATGTACCGACGTACGTACATACATACACTCTTATACATAAGAAAGAAATATTGCTTTGTCAGTGCATCTTCAACGAACGCTTAACGTTAACTCCCTCACCTATAAATTCCCTGTGTCTCAATCACGACGCTAATAAAGAAGAAAATTGTTGAATATGTTGAGATCAATATGCCTGGAAACCATTGCTGCCTAAATCAGCATAACTTCCAGTTATATTAACCTCAAAATATTTAAGAGAATACGCTTTATTTTGTAAGGTATTTTATCACGGATCTGTCGTTGAATGGGCTAAACACGTCTACTAAGACCACCTGATTATAGGACCAGAATATGCTGAATTGATTCAGTAAGCATTTAACCCGTAATAACCCTAAATGACAAATTCTTTATGATTTAAGGAATACTATGTTGAATATTTTTTAACTTATTGGACTGGGAGCTGTTGCTGTTCCAGTCAAATTAGTTTCAAAATATTCAACAACTTTCCTGTATAGCCCCACTCCTATTTTGTGTAACATTGAGACGGTGGAATTTGAAGAGTTAAATGACTAAAACATGCCTGACCACCTGTAAAATTATCTGTAATAAACGACCACCTGTCATTAGTGACCACATCCTGCCATTCTTTGTCGTGGTCGCTATAGAGACAATTACAATCGAGTTATTTCAAAGACAAATTGTGTCGCCATAGGCCCTATATCTGCTGCGTAAATATTGGCAAAATAACTTAATATTCACAGAACAAATATTGAATGTTAACATTTTAATATCCATAATGTGTATGTATGTTCGATATATATATATATATATATATATATATATATATATATATATATATATATATATATATATATATATATATATATATATATATATATATATATATATATATATATATATATATATATATATATATATATATATATATATATATATATATATATATATACATGCCATAGTCCATTTGCTCCGATATTCGAGGTAGAATATATCAAGTCAGTGTATCATCTATAGTATAATATAAGCAATTATAAACAGAATACATACACAGACCGGGTCCACCAGGTTAGAGGCCTATTTGTGTCTACCGACTGTGAAATAGTCCCTTGATTTTGAGCTGATTCTGTACTAGTAATAAAAGCTTAACCTTGCTGTTATCACCATAGCTAATAATGTTATGATCACATAGTGCTAGTAATAAAAGCTTAACCTTGCTGTTATCACCAGAGCTAATAACGTTATGATCACATAGTGCTAGTAATAAAAGCTTAACCTTGCTGTTATCACCAGAGCTAATAACGTTATTATCACATAGTGCTAGTAATAAAAGCTGAACATTGCTGTTATCACCAGAGCTAATAACGTTATTATCACATAGTGCTAGTAATAAAAGCTGAACCTTGCTGTTATCACCAGAGCTAATAACGTTATGATCACATAGTGCTAGTAATAAAAGCTTAACCTTGCTGTTATCACCAGAGCTAATAATGTTATGATCACATAGTGCTAATTATAAAAGCTGAACATTGCTGTTATCACCATAGCTAATAATGTTATGATCACATAGTGCTAGTAATAAAAGCTGAACATTGCTGTTATCACCATAGCTAATAATGTTATGATCACATAGTGCTAGTAATGAAAGCTGAACAGTGCTGTTATAACCAGAGCTAATAACGTTATGATCACATAGTGCTAGTAATAAAAGCTGAAACTTGCTGTTATCACCAGAGCTAATAAACGTATGATCATATAGTGCTAGTAATAAAAACTTAGCCATGCTGTTATCACCAGAGCTAATAACGTTATGATCACATAGTGCTAGTGGGCCAGATATATGACATGTCTTTAACCCTTTCATGACGAAGTCGGCCAAAACCGGCCTCTTCAGTGGTCTTTTGGAATGTCCATTTGCAGGCCAAGAGAAGGCAATTTTTGAAAATTCACCACTGGAAGAACTGGCTCGATAAACGAGCCAGTCATTCCACTTGAAAATTTTCAAAAATATTCTTCACTTGGCTGCAAATGTGTATTCAGTAATCAAATATTTAGATTTTCTTGACCAAATTTAGACATTAAAGGGTTATGGCATGTGGCTTTATGACCACTCGTCTTAAGGAAGCATCATTATTTGACCAGAAAATATATTTACCATAACTGTAACAAGAGATCTGAAAGGCCTGTATCGCCCGCCTGTAGCATCAGTATTTGAAACAGATATATGAAATATATCTCAATTCTTGTCACTGAAAGCCATTAAAATAAGTGAATTAATAAACACTACTAAATCGTCAAATTCCACGGGTCACGGCGGTTATCAATCTTGAATGGACCTTCATGACTGAGGAAGAACAATAACTACGTCATGGGGGAGGGGGGTGCTGAGACCCCTCATGGATGCGCTCATATCCTGCATTGTTAATACAGTAATGGTCCATACAGACCAGTTAATGGATCTAATGCTGTTTTTATTGGTGTCCAATTTGTGGAGTTCTCATCTGACGGGTCACGGGAAAGAACTTGGATAGTGCCGTATTGCATATCAGGTCTGGAATGTCCATAGAAGTTGAAATGTCTTGAGACTGGTGTGTCATAAGATGGTTGTATGTAGAACTAAGTGATGCTTCTAAGGCGTTCTTTCATACGAACTACAAAGCATCGAAGGGTTTCTCCAACATACTGCTTCTTGCATTTGTACCTGATGACATGTCCCAAATACGAACGAGATCCGTTTAGCAGTTATGGAGGAAGAGGTGGTTTTGTTATTCATGACAGCATCAGGATGGGTGCCAATCAATGTGGTCAGTCATTTCCCCTTGAATAGTCTTGATATTACTCATCCGAGATACAAACAACCTGGGTTTTTTTATTGATGACCCGAATAGTTTCTAAGAAAATATCGAGAACAGTACACAGAATTGATCAGAAAATCCCAAGATGGTTAGCGGACAAGGCATCGACCATTTTGGAAAGTGTCAAATTCGAATTTAGGAACCTAAATAATATTGAGACATAGCTGTTTTCGACATTGAAATCGATCAAATATAAAACTTCCAAAATAGCCACCCGGATGCTCAAATCTGAGCAGTTCATGACGCCGTGTTCAATTAGAAATATCAGCCGTAAATGTGTTAATCAGTGATTTATCAACCCAGAATCAAAATGGTTAATCGGTGAGTAATCATCACATTCCAAAATGGTTAATACTTAATTAGCCATTGGCAATTTACCTTTCCAGAGTATCCATCCATCATCTGACCTCGTATGACGTCATAATTAGCTCAGCGTGTGTATGATGCCGTCACAATCATTACGTCACAAAGGGTTCCATATAGACCGTCATCAAATCGCAAATAGTTCAATCCGTTGTATGAATTTTTGTATGTCTTTGTAATGCTTTGCTATTTAATAAACATAGGCAGCAACAGCACCCATTCAAATTAGTTTCAAAATATTCAACAGCTTACCTCTGTAGTTTTTCGGAAAGTGATAGTCAGGGTGTTCGATCGATCACAACATGAGCGAGGTGTGGGTGGAGCTTAGCTAGAGATGGGCGGGACATAGCTAAAACCGGAAAGGTCCATTTAGTAGGAAAGTGGTGATGCTAAAACTTATCATTCTGCACCATACGGGTTAATACACATCTTGATATTCGCCAATCAGATGATCCAATCTGTCACTCAAATATCTGATTCCATAATCAATTACGTCACCACATAGCTGTCGACACAATCAGAATGACATAACTCCGTGACGAACTTAAATCGAAAAGTCCGTCACTGTTGCAGGAACTATCTCTTTGATGAGTTTACTATTTACTAAACATCCCGATGACTAATTTGAAACTAATTTGATGGGTAGCTGCCAAAAACATCAAGGGCCCCGTGTCAAATTAGTTTGAAAATATTCAACAATTTACCTGTATGGTTACCTTGAAACTTAGAGACTGGAAATTCAGGTTTCAAAGGTTGAAATCGATACTAACAGGCGTAAAGAGTGGCTGGAGCTTAAATCGAACTGGCAGGGGCATAGTTAGAAATGGGTCTGCCTATTCTTTCTGCTAGACAGAAATGAGATGGCAATTGAACTATCATATAAATTAAGTCGACTGTACTCTGTAATAAGACCAGTAAATTAATACACATATATAAAAAAATTATATTTCAAATTTATCAGATGTTTACAAATAGATTACATTCATTTATCAAATTCTCTGCTCCGCGTGAGTTTGCGGACCTGTAATCAGGTTGGTCAGTCTAGACTCGGTGGTTTGGGAGAATAAACAAATAGCAATGTAGAAGAAAAATCACGTGTTCACCAAACCCGTTCTCGCCAATTTAGAAAGTAGGTGCCCAAATGGCATCCGCCGCATATGAATAAGAATTTTCACCATCGAAGTCCTTCAACTAAAAGTTCAAAATCGTTGCCCAAATGCTCAACACGGATTGGTAGGTATCTGGCAGTAATGGGGGTTTCTTCACACAAAAACTTCCCTACAATAAACATGAATGGACATTGCTACCTAATGGACCTTTCCGGTTTTAGCTATGCCCCGCCCATTTCTAGCTAAGCTCCACCCACACCTCGCTCGTGTTGGGATCGATCGATCTTTGAACACCCTGACTATCAACCTCCAAAAAACTACACAGGTAAGCTGTTGAATATTTTGAACCTAATTTGACTGGGTGCTGTTGCTGCCTAGCAACAGCGCCCAGTCAAATTAGTTTCAAAATATTCAACAGCATGTTTATTAAATAGCAAAGAATTACAAAAACATACAATTTATACAACGGTCGGACTCTGAGATTTGGTGATAGTCTATATGGAGCCCTTTGTGACGTAATGATTGTGACGTCATCATACACGCGCTGAACTGATTATGACGTCATACGAGGTCAGATGATGAATG